>JAGFMF010012185.1:784014-823713 GCA_019455555.1 Galemys pyrenaicus | reverse complement strand
CTTTGTTCTTTCTTTATTGTACCCTAGTTGTATTAAAGTTCCTTTCCATTAAAGGTTTTATGTGTTTGTCTTAATGCAGCGGATGGCAGAACCCATTCAAAGAGGGCAGGCTTGGGGGTTCTGGGTGCTCCTCTCCCTGCCCTGTAACACTTCCTTCCTTTCTTTTCTTTCCATTCTATAAAATGAAAATAAAATTCATCATTTTGATGTTTCAAAATTAAATGTGATTTTCAGGAAAAAAGTGTTTAAATCTGCAAGTGCACTGAACTCAGTTAAAGTTTTTTAACTTTTCATATTTTTTATTAGCTGTCCACTAAGGAAAAACTATACTTGTAATAGTAGGTAATATTTACTGAGGGCTTACTATATATAAAGAACTCTTCACATCTATTTTAAATGCTTCCCTGTGCCTGAAATATTTAATAATATCCCCAGGTAATATTGTTAATATGCGACTGAGGGATAACCAGGGGACCCAGACTTGCGTGGTCTGAGGGCATTTGGCCTTCCATCTACACAAAGGGAAGGAGACTCTGAATGTGAAAGCTCTCTAATAGAATTAGTGTACATAGACTGAAAATAGAAGAATGAATAGTCCTAATCCAAAAGAATTAGTATGTCCAGAAAAATAGAACAATGAATATTCTTAATAAGATTCCCCTAAAAGCCCTAAAATTGCCCATGCCCTAGTGGGTAAATGACCAGAGTCCAAACAAGGACAGCTTGAAGCAGAACCACTGAGGCACAAAAATTTGTCACAAATCTAAGGCATGGTCTGGCAGGAAACCATGAGGAAAAGGTCTGAAGCAGGTTCCAGGAAACTGAGACAAAAGGAGATTCCACTTCAAAATACTGCTGCCATTGTCAGCCCTGCATGTGTTATTCACCCACATCCTTTCAGGTATCTTTACATGTCTCTCTCTATGTCTGCTCCCTAGCAGGACCAGAGTACAAGTCAAGCAGCAGGAATGAGAACTCGCTTTTACTTTTCTTTTTCTTCCCCAGAGACCACTTGACTTTGGTGTCATCGCCTGGCTATTCGGCTTCATCAATCCTTAACTGGCTATGGGAGAACATGGTACCTCCCCCCATTATCTCTTTACCATTTGTGTGTTGTTGATCTATTCATAATTTATTTGTGAATCATATTTTTCTTAAAGGATTATAACTTCCTGAAAACATTTTATAGATATCTTTATTTCCTATCTTATCCTGGTACAGAATTGCAGAGTCACAAGAAATTTAAAGATATTAACAACTTGTTTCTGAGTTGTAATATTTTTTCATGTACAGATACAAACATAGACATGAATATATCTTACAGTGGTCTTAATTTAAGAATAAAAAAATTGTTAAATGGAATGTTCCAGATGAATCTAGGTGGTATGATAGTGCCCTAACTTAGATTCCACAAATTTCTTCTCCAGCTTTTATAACTCAGACACTTCAATTGGCTTTGTAATATGTCAGTCTTGACCATTATGATTTACTTTTTGTTTCTAAAGCACATGAATCTTCTTTCAATTACCACACTATATGCTTCAGGAACTCAATGAAAGAAAATTGTTATGAAAGCTACAATTCAGAGTGTTGTTCATAGCATTTTATAATGACTCTCATAATAAAGTCTTCTTAGAGTTCCAAGTCAGTAAAAACTTCATGGGGGCAGGAAGTTTGGGCATGGAGTGATTGTTATTATTAGCTATAATAATCAATAATAAGATTCATGAAAGTGTTTGGGCTTCTTTGACTGCTTTCAGCAATAGTCAGACTTAAGTTTCAAGCTCAAGCAATTTACTCCCTGTCCAAGTACTATCTTGTAGTTCTATTTCTTTAACTAGTGTTTTTTTGCATTTCTGTTGTATATTTGTCTTCTGGTAGAGCATATCCTTTTGCAGAAGTGAATGAAGTAAAAATAATACATACATACATACATATATACAATGCTCTTATTCATATTCCCTTATTCACTGTTAGGCTGAGCAGTGTTAAGCTGAGCATTATTTAACTTTTTATTGTGGTAGACCCTGTGATAAGCTTCCAGCTACTCTTTCAATGGAGAACTTGTAAAACAGCCTTCTTTTGTTGCCCCTTCAGGAATTACTTCAACTGTGGTACAGTCACATTATCCTTTAAAAGCAGTTCACAAACAATGACTAATCATTAAGAGGGTCTAAAGCTCAAGTCAGGTCAGCATGACTTATGATAATTCTGAAGAAACATTCTCATTTTCGAATGTCCAGTGCAGTTGTACAAGCTTATCATTGGGATTGTATCATAGAATAAATTCTCCCTCTACCTAAATCAGCTTCCTTGCTTCCTCTTCTACAAGTTTGATTCCAAAGACAATCTTGTTAAAATGCTTGTGCATGAAACTTCTTTCAAAAACTGCTTTTTTGGTCCCATGCTGGTCTAGTGGTTAAGATTCTGTGCTTCTCAAAAACTGCTTTTCTGGGAACAGAATCTACTTCAGTTACAACCATGAGTAAGCTGTGAAAGTAAGTACTAGGAGAGGGATATAGAGCTGGACCACTGGCATTCTAGTTGGCAGCAGGATCCTATCATCATCTCATCTCCACTAGTGGTCCATATATTGTAAAAGATGTCTGTGTCATTGCTTATAATGAACCATTGAATTATAAGCTCTATCTAGAAAGAATATATTTGACATCCAGGTGTTTCAGTTGGCTAGTTCTGACATTGCTTTCCTTAATTATGAGAATGGATAAAAACAACAATCCTTGTCTGAGAAGAGTACAATAACCAGGAGCTCAGAACCTTTAGACTCCAAAAGAGATATTAGTGGAATATAGACTGGGTAGTAGAAGGATAAAAATGAGTATAAATTGCCACCCAACCCCCCACCCTGCCCCCTGCCAATATAACCCATATCAACTGCAATAGCAATAGATTCTGTTAATTTTTTCTTCCAACTTTCTTCCACATTCCAAGACATATGAAGATACATCTAGCAGAATCCTGACAGTTCAGATTCCAAAATTTTTATGAAGACAATCCAAGCAGGAAAGAGCTGGACCTTGGTAAACACTGATATGTTGCTTAAATCCCCCTGCAATGAAGAACTTGTTCCCCCCAGTAGCTGAGAGTGCTGACAGTAATCAATCTTCAGCTCTCAGTCCTTTCAGGGATCCCCTCAATCAAGTCTCCTTGACCAATGTCATAGCCCTTCTCTAGGCAAACTGCATCAAAGACTATGAAGAATGTAACTACACAAGAATCACAAGATTACTCCTTAATAAACAGCCTACTTGTTAAACTTTATCTCATAGTTTGGTTTTGGGGGCATCCAAACTATGCACATGCCAATCAAAATAGAACTTGTACAAGTATCCTAACTGATGAAAATATATCTAATTCATTTAATGAGTAAGAGCATAGGCTATACACAAAATATATTTCTTGAATCTTTTATAGGCTAGATAAGGGGATAACAAATCTGTTGACAAACTCTTCAGCTATCTAAAGGATTCCACTTGATGATATTCTCTTAAAGTAAATATAGGCTCTTTTTTTTTTTGCTAGGTTTAAAATATGTTCAGAGTGAGTTTAACATCAATTGAAATAGCTATTGTTTCAAGGGGTTTTTTTCAAAGGTTTTTTTTTTTTTTTTAACTGCACTTTTTAGCTCAAAAAGATAGGTCTTAAGAAGTATTGGTGTTGTTATAAAATCAACTATCAAATAATGATTAAATAGTGATTTTGCACCACTTAAAATTGTTTTAAAGATAGTCCAATTTTGTTATAAAATACACTCTTATAAATCCCAAGCACTTATTAAATATATTATTATTTGAGCTACAGCATAAGTCAGACAAACATACAGACTGCTTCTGTTTCAGAGTTTGAAAACCAATGTCCAAGGCTATGGATAAAATACTATTGTTGGGTAGATTCTGTTATAATTACTGACTCATTGTACTTCTTTTTCATTTTTAGGTTACTTTTATCAAAAAACAACAAATATAGAAATGTGTGCTCATTAAATTACGTTATCACATTTCACAAAGTAACACAGTTTTTAAAAACATGACTGATGGGCTATAAGCCTCAGGAATTTAAGCATGACTTTCAAGACTGGGCCATTGTGAAAGGTCTTGCATAGCTGCCTTTGTTAAGGGTGGATCCTGCATTGCTCAGGTGACTCTCTGTTAATTAAAATTTATGGCTTTGCATTTTTTAAGGGTAGGTTCTGCAATTCCTGATAAGAGTTACAGAACCCCTCATCCCTTAAGATAATTTGGCAACATACATTATCAACTAAATCTAAGAGACAAGGAAACTAGTGATTCCTGGTGAAGGACAGATACAAGGGTACAGATACTGTTCGAGTGTTGGTTTGAGTTATGATTTCATAAAACTAGTATACCTGCCATAATATAAATTAACCAATCATAATAAATAACACTACTATAAAGATGCTGTCTTGATTATATAATCACCTATGTTATCTAGCTTGGCTGAAGGTCACATAACCCCAAGCTGCTCTTGAAAAAAAAGTAGTCATTGTTAACTCCCTGATCAATGCACGTGTTCATGTAATCCCGCCCCTTTCTCCTTAATGTATAAAAATAAAGGCCTGCTGAGACTTTTCAGCAAGGACGCATACCATACCCCAACTCGAGTTTTGTAACCCTGAACCCCCTCATTCGCCGACTTCCGTTCCATCCTTTGGGGACTTGGCCTTCTTCATAGCTGGTCTTTGGCACATGACACAGATAAGTACAACCAGTATCCCAGAAGCCCCCTCATGCAGTTTCCCAGTCCACTTACCCTCTCCAAAGACAATCAGTATCTTTATATTATAAGATAGTTTTGCCTATCTGGAATATCATTTTACAAAAAAGAATCTCACAGTATATGCTTTTCCTCATCTGACTTCTTTTACTCAATATTACTTATATTGAGTTACTTATATTATTGAATTTAACAAAGCTTTAATAAGAAACAGACACAGAGAGGTTATGTGTCTTATCAACATTCTCATGGCAAGGAAACAGCAGAATTAAGACTTGAACCCAAAAGTCAAGATCCACGTCATCATCTTTATTGCACTGAATTAAGGTTTAGAGAGTTCAAGTCATTGTCCCATGTAATCCACATAGTAAAGCAAGGATATGAATCAAAACAGTATGGCTGCAAGTGCTGAAATTATATCAATAATTCTTCCCCCTTCAATTTAGTGATATAATTTAGGAGTCCCGGGAATCACATTAGCGCATATTCCATATAGTGCCATATTCTTGTTAAGGGTGATATACTAGAGACTTTCACAAATCTACTCCAAGAAATTTGCATAGGGATCCTGAGAAGATTTAATTATTCCCATCTTTCAGATGAGGAAATTAAATGAAGTCATTGAAACCTTGGTCTCTACTTACAATCTAATGATTGAATGAGAAAATAGAGACAAACCAACTGGAAAACTTGTAATTACACTTTCAAAGGGAACAAATAACTGAATGGTTGCCTTAGAGGCTCCAGAGGTTTACACTAGCTAATGATTATCTGGCTGTCTTTGTTTATGTGGCTGTCTGACCCCAACTTATATTCTTAGTTCCAGGCAAGTAAGATCAAATTCAGGTAAGATCCCTTTCAGTTTCCAGAAAAGCATGTAAAGAATATAAATGGAAGTATTTGCTGCTTCTTCCCCTCACAAAGGAAAGGAAATTTTACAGGCAGTAAACCTTGTCAATCGATTACTGCTATTTTGGCAAAACATTACTAGCATGAAATTTTAGGATAATCTAGTCATGTTTTCCAAGTCACTTAGGTACTTGATTCAGACACTTTATAAACATTTTCTCCCCATATTCCATGTGACTTTGAAAAAATTACCTGAACCTATATAAAACAACTTCCATTTTTTGTTTAATAGATGGCCAACTATTTTAGAGTAATTATTTCCTCCTTGCCAGTAGGTCAAATCTTAAGAAGGTAGCTTTTGCAAGACCAGCAAACCTTTGTTCCCTACCACTATCCCTTAGTACTCAGTAATCCTGAGCACCAGAAACATAACAGAGCAATTAACTTCTGACAATGGTATAATTTAGGCTTGTTAAAACAAGGATTATTAATATTCCCTTGGGTTATCACCCTGACCTAACTCACCCAACCATAAAGTATAATAAGACACAGACCTGTAATTTTGTGGCTCACATAAAATGCCCAAGGAAAAAGACAGAGAATAAAGAGAGAATAAAACAGTAGAAGATAGTGTAAGACTAATAAAGTAAAATGCATTAATCATATTTTAAAGAGCTGGTAATTTACATTTTATTTTAAAACCAATAACTGACAATGCAATAATGATTGTGATAACTTCTTAGAGACGATGATGACATTGTTTACATTATGGGCAGATAATTCAATTTCCAGAAGCTTCAGCTCAAGCCTATCTTGACATTTTCCCTTTTTTCCCCCAATGATGCTCTTGGTGTTAGCGGATAGAAAAAAAATAAATCCCAAAAAATTATTCGTGTCATTGAGATTTAACACCCTTATCTGTCTGGAAGGCAGTGTTAGAGTGGAAAAACTGTTTTTCTGACATGTATTTTTTTAAGAAACAAGATAAATCAAGCAGATGAACATCAGTTTCTGCATTAGAGAAATGAATTCAAAATTAAGTTTGTCCACTAATGAGCTTTGAGACTTCAACAAGTCTCAGCCTCCCTAAACCTGTGTTTCCTCATCTGTTAAATACAGATACAAATGCCTCCAAGATATTGCTGGGATCTTCACCTGACAGCATGAAGTATAGTAAGTACCTAATACATCAGACAATTAAATAAGCTAAATTAAGTATCCTGCACATAGTAGGTACTAAAAAGAGTGGCTGATATCTTTCCTGTATGTCAGTTACTATAGTTTACCAGTGTTAACGGGTCAGCAAGGTATTTGTAATGAGTAGAGCATTTTCGAAAAGTCAGATCACACACACATACACAGGAAAACTAAGGAAAGATAAGGTCAGAATCAATTCTTTTAGATGTGAATTGCTATAGGCTAATTATTTAACTCAGGGTTTTACCCCATTTAATTTTTTTTCTGTTTTCACCCACTGCAGGATCAGACTGTTAATACACTTAATGAGGCAAAGAAGCATAGCAGTATATCTGAGCAATTAAAGCCCCTTCATTCAGACAGTAATAAAACCTGCAATTGTCTCCTTTCTGCCTGGAAGAACAACTTTATAGTTTAATGAACAAGTAAGATTTTGATCCAGTTCTAACTCATCTCTTCAAAAGTCTCTGTACTTTTTTGTCCTCACCTAACTCTGTGAAAGAATTTTTTTTTTAATGGAAAGGATCACAAATTGATATTATCAAAACATATCCAGGTTCATGCATTCTCCAAACATAAGTGTTATTTGCAACAACAGACTTCTCTAATTTCCTACTTTTCATCAAGATATGCTTGCCCGATCCCTTTTCCAAAATATGAAATAAACATGATAGCATCCAGGGAAAGCCATGCTTTTATTATATTTTAAATGTTGCGTGCGGATTTTATTCCTGGTGGTAAATCATTATCAGAGTCTTGGACTGAGCAAACCCTCCCTACTACTAAGCAAACTCTGCTTGGCATAGTTGATAATGGAAGACTGAAGAAAACGAATAGGCCTCTTTTTATTGTTGTTACAATACAGAACAAGGGCCACCCCAGATCCTCCACAAACCTGCCTTCTCTAAATAGTTTCTGCCATCTACCTCATCAAAACAAAACATGTAAGACCTAATGGAAAGAAACTTTAAAATAATTGATGTGCAATACAGAAAAGACAGAAAATACAGTTTCTACATCAAGCACCCAAAGGTATCCATCCCCTTGTGGGTAAATGTCAGGCCAAACAGGGTTTGCCCAAAGCAAGGCCCAAAAACCTGCCACAAGTCTAAAGTACCTTCTGGTGGGGACCCATAAAAAAAGGGCAGAAACAGCCAGACAAATATGAGAGAAAAAGAGTAAAATCAAAATCAAGATAAACAGTGCCATTGTTAACTTCCCCACAGGTCTCTCACTCACATCTATTTCAACCATTCCAGGACCAAGAAACAAGTGCATTTTTTCACATGTCTCTCTGTCCTGTGTGTCTCCTTTAGGTCCCCTTCTGGCTCTCCATCCTTCTTCCTCTTTTTTTTCAGTCTCCTCTCCACCTTTATTCTTTTTTCCCTGCTCAGCTCCACCCACCCTTGGGTGGGGCAGGGAACCTGGAAGCTCTAGTTTTCCTGGAGACCACCCCGTTACATTATTACTTGACCATTTACCACATTCTTCTTACTTGCATCAGGAAAGTAACATTTGAAAATAATATGTAGAGTTCTACATTCTCTGACTTAAAGAGGATCTGGAAAATTGCAAAGAAAGCTCAGTGTCATAAATTATTACAAGTTTAGAGATACAGTTAATGAATTTGGAATCCTGCTTCCAATTAAGCATGCTAAAAGAGTGGTTTTGCAGTTTTTGAGTAAGGATTGTTTCAGAAGATGCTGACAAGTTTCTTGTGTTCTCTGAACACATAATAAAAGGAAACAGACTTAAATGGCAGAATAAAGGACTTAGTAAATGTTGTTAAAAAAACATCCCGGTTCTAGCAGGATGTTATCTAAAGTGAAGTTCATATAAGGTTCTTGTCTGTCTCTGGGATTGAGTAACTGTATTTAGCAGATCCCTTCTCAGGCTGCTTTTCAATCTTGTGGAAATACTATCAAGGTAGGGAAAAATGAGAATAAGAATATAGGGCGGAAAAGGAGAGAGAAAGAGGAATAAAAGGAGGAGAGGAAAGAGCAGAAGAAAGAGACACCAAACCAAGATTTCTCTGCATTTCAAAAAAAAAAAAAAAAAGCTTGCTTCTCCCTGTGGCAATATGGAAAAGACTGCAAGCACCATGTAGGCAGTGAACTCTCTGATCCACTTGCTGAAGCCACACTGCTTCAGTGAGGGAGGCCTCTTAGTACACTATCTCAGTCCATTTATAGTAAAGGTTTCAGGTCTCAAGAAAGCAGACTCATGTTGTTAAGCACCAGACACTTACAAGAAAATGAAACTCCTCATCACTCCTCAGGTTGAAAAGAGCTGTGGCACAGAAAATGATATGAACATTAAAAAACACACACACTGACAGCATGTTTACACACTCATCTATTAATATGAATTCTGGACAGGAGATACGCCTCTAGAAAGCAGAAGTGCCTGAAATTACCAATCAAAAAGTAGCATCGAAACCTCTCTTCCCTCCTAAAGATAAACAAACAATTCAATACCAGCTTCATAATGACCACATATTTTCAGCCACAGCAGGTTGCTGCCTAGTCCCTGCAGGAAAATGACAAATGAATGCTGTTTAATATTTTGCTTGAACAGTTTTTCTTTCAGAAACTATTTGCAATACGATAATGAGAAGAGCATAGCTGCAGAGAGTAGCATTTTGTAAGGATGACTACCTTTCTAGGGCATATCATCTGATACACACTTTGTTTATCCAGAGTGAATTCAGTGGTTAAAATGATTAATTGAACCCATTTTGTGTTACTCATACTAGCTCTTGCAAAGAAGGTGATTGCTATTTTTTCTTAGTGACTCATACCAAGACGCCAGCAGTACACTGGCAATAACAAAATGACATTTCTAAATTTAGCAGTTCATAAATCTTATAAGATGCCAGCCACATCCACCCCACCACACTCCCCCACCCTCACGCTCCTCTCCCAGTATTGGCTCATATGTGTAAAAGACCTAAATGTGTCTGGAGACAAGACAGGGATATCCTCAGGAAACATCTCTCTGTTCGGCACCTACCAACACCTCTGTGTGCTCTGGCATGAGAATGTGTATATTTTTCAAATGAGAGCTTTTATTATCCCATTAAGATAGTAAATATGTCTTCTAAAAACGTGTTTCCAAAACAGTCCACTTGAATGCACTATTTTCAAGGAGCACTACGGAAAGGAACAAATTTCCTCCTGTCCTGTGTTATCTATTCCGTGACATGAAATATGCAGTAACTTCACAGCCTCAGGAAATGAATTTTTTTTTGCCTCTATCATTTTCTGTGGTTTATATAAGGCATTTACCAAATCATCATGCCTTCCTGATGTCCTTTTGCCTATTGTTTGGAGATTTCAGAGTTACTACTGCCCTCCAAAAATGTCACCCATGCATGACTCACACAGATAATGTACAAAACAAGAGAATTCAAGACAATAACAGTTGATGTACTGAACATATACATGACTAAAAAGAGAGCTTGCTAGGCAAAGTGACACACAGGCATTATTTTTTAAATATTTAGCTAATTTAATCCCTCATAATCTCTCTACCATGGAGATCCTCCCATCATTATATGAAAGAATCCATAGTTTTGCTTTCCAACTATTTGACATGAATTTCTACAAATTTATGATAACCTTTGCTTCTCTTTCATGTTTCTTTACTTTTCTTGTTAAAAATAGGAATTTTTTCAGGTCGATGAGCACAAAAATATTGTCATTTAAGAACAAATGCAAAAAAAAAAACCCCAATAAATACAGTATTTATTAAAAGTCCAAAGTCAATAAGAAAATGCTTTACAAAATACTAAATTCTTAGTGGCAAGATGACATGCAGAAAAATTCACATTACAAGAAACATGGAGCTTTATTTAGAATAGATAATGCACATTTTGTGACTATATGCAGGGGCAAATGTTTCTAAACAAATTTTCCTCCTCTGATATTCCTTCTCCCTCTATGTATTACTATGCTTCTACCATTCTCTTTATTCCTTCCCCCAAAACTTTTTATTATTAAAACATCAAGAATGTAAACTGCTGGGTTAATTTTCTCAGTGTCTATTTGTTTTACAGATACATAGTTAATTTAGAGAAGGTTTTCTTAACAAATGAGTAAATAATTCCCCCTAGGGTAGAAATGGTACTGTATAAGAAAATGGAGACCGCTAAGTGATCCAATTTTGGTTGATGGATATGGCTTGAGTAATCAAAACTTCTCTTTTGATAAGTCACACATCTCTATTGATAGAATTTGTCCCAGGACAAGGGATTCTCAGTAATCCTCTTTTTGTTTTTCCTGATATAACTATTATTTATATTACACCAAATAGAATGTTCTGTATTTTGCAGTCATTGAATGGAGCAAACAATTCTTGTATCTTAGGTAATAAATTTCAAAGAACCAAGGTGTGATATATTATGCCTGATAACTGACTCAGCTCAGTATCTCTATGAAAAGCATTTAAATGCCACTGAATTCCTTGAACACATTTGTCTCTTCATTCATAAGGTACCTAGAAAACTAGATGAACAATGAAACTAAAGGCCTTTGGATAAAATGTCCTCTGGTTTAAGAAAATAATCATTTTCCAATCTGGTAAAGCTAATAATGATTATGCCTTGATTGGGAAGCAATGGGGTCAGATTCTATTCTACAAAGTATCCAAGGATTGTCTAGCTACTTTCTGAAGATTCACTGAAGATAAACAGAGCTTCCAGTTATGTATGAGGATGGGATATAGAGAAGGCCAAGTCCAAAATCTACATCCTTCAGATTGTTTTGCTCTCATTTGCTACTGAACTTATATTAATAATTAAACTAAAATTAGCACCACTTCTCTTTACCCCATTTTCTTGATCTAAAAACATGAGAAAGGCAACATTACCTTGACTTTTTCTTTGTTGCTCTTACATCTCAACATGCACACCCATCCTACCTGTTACGGACTTTAGATATCAATGGATTGTTCAGAAAGTAGGATCCATGGATCAGGTTCCTTGATAACAATTGGCTCACCTACCCTGATCTCAAAGCAATTTACCAAATAATGGACTGTATGTTAGGAACGCAGTGACTACAGCTTTCTCTTTTTTTTTGTTTCTGTTTAGAATCTATGATGGATCCTATTGTGAAATAATAATTTGGCTTTTCATTAATCAGCAATAATATTCCTTCCTATTTTCTTTCATTTTATTCTCCCTGATAGAGAAAGATTGTTGGCTGGAAGCTGGCGATATCTAGGATTTAAGCATATTTGGTGGCAGGAGCACTACAGTGGCAATACCTGTGGGAGAGGATCTGACACTTCCAAAATACCAACAATAACATAAGCCAACATTGTCTCAATAAACAACAACAGCAAAAATTCATCGATTCCTTTGTCTATGTAGAATTTTAAAGTGTGGTTAGGTTTCTGTTGAAGAGATCTCTGTATAGATGGCAATCCATCAGTTCAGTGTTTATGTGGTGGGGGCCAAGGGAAGCATTGACTCAGGTCTCAGGTGTTGATGGAAAACCAATGTCACAGGAAACAATGATATGACAAACTGGCCTACATTGATTATGTTGGGGTATTTTCACAGCTCATGTTAGTAAATTCAGGGCAGCAGAAGAACTAAGCTGTCAGTCCAATTCTAGCCCCTGTCCCCAGATATCACACTTGGCTCTAGAATTCTATGAAAAGCAGATGCTCTCTCTGCCCCTGATACAAAGTCACTATTTACTGGCATTGGTGTAATTTATTTAGGCTACACCAATCCCTTTGGATTCAGAGCTTTCAGAATAATCAAGGAAATAGACAGACATGGTTTGTCATGACCAAACTCCTCAACAAATGGGAAGGCAATATGCCTCTACCTAAACAGATGTTGTAAAGCAAATGTGTAAAGCCAGTGTAATATTATTTTCCCCTTTTAACTACTCATGGTAGATCCTCCTGTGTCACAGAAATTCTATATCAGCAGTACAAAAAATGCAAATAAAAACAAACAAACAAAAACCAAACACCAATTAGGACACTACCCTACTATAGTCATAATGTACATCAAAGAATTTTCTTTCTCTTAAATAATTTATACCTATTTCTGCTTAAAAATGTGAAATCTGAGATAATAAAAAAGGAGCTACTCAAACTCCAATCTCCCTTTATTTTTTTTTTAAAAAAAAGAACCTACCAGTATCTCATTAAATTAACCATAAAGAAGCAAAAAATATGAACTTTTATACTGAAAAATAAGGCTGGTCAACTTCACACCAATATATGGGCAATTAGATAAGCATTTAGTTCCTAACATAACCCTGCTTTACTTTAGGAAAAAGAGACTACCTGTTATGGTTAGGGAATCAGGGAAATGATATTTCTTATTACCAAAACATAGACCTGGAAGAGACTTTAGAAATATCCTAGAGCAATATCACACCCTTATGGTAAGCAAAATGGACAGAAGTTAATGATCTGTTTATGGGAAAATATTTGCTTAAAGCTAAGACTGACTAAAAAGCTGGATTGAAAGGGTAAAGAGTCTTAATCAAAGAAATTCTCTTTGAATACCAGCCTTAAGAAAAGTTACTTAAACCTTTAAGCATAAATCTAGCTGTTTGTTATTTGTTAACATCTACAATTTAAACTCAAAGAATTACAGAATAAAACAGCATACTACAGTGTTCATAGAAGCCATCAGTAATGCAAACAAACTTATCTTCTTCAAATTAAATATGAAATAGAAAAAACTGGATCAAAACTGAGAAAATGAAATCATCTTCTCATTCAGAAAGAGCTGTCCATAGTTATCAATCAATCATATCTGAAAGTGGAAGTACCTTTTGGGCACAGGTTAGTCAGTCTAAAGGCATGGAGAAAGAAGAGAATCAGCTGTCTGCCCTGATCATATAATGCCCATGGAAAAGAACACTTTGTCAAGAGGACCTAAGATTTGATCCTTTGGGAAAATAAACACATGCTATAGAAATAGACACAGTAGGCCCTCAAAGTCTGATGTCTTGATCACTCCAAATATTACTGCCAATGTCTCTTTTCTGGTAGCTATGAAAGAAACTTGTAGATGGGTCTGTAGTTTGATTACTTAGAAATCAGTAATTTATAATTTGATTGTAGTTTGATGACTGAGAAAAATATCCCAGAATTAATCATTTACAGATTATCCTTATGAAGGCCAGGAACCCTGAACCCGATCAAGATGAGAACCTTAATAAAAATTCCGTTTTGAAACTGCAAAAGTGAAAGGCAAGCTAATGGCTGTGAATATACAACATTCAGGGTCAAACAATGTCTCCAGAGCCTCCTGCTATTTCCCAGATGACTCCACTCTGAATTTTTCTGTACCAGACAGCTTTTTTATTTGTAACTTCACTGATAACCTCTTTTAAAAAATGTGGCTGGAATGAGTAAGGATATACCATATTAAAGAATTTAGTGAAAATCCTTGGCACATAGTAAGTCTCAGCAAATGTTCTCTTCATTTATATTTTTAACTCTTGCATATTTTTCTATAGCATTCATTTCAAGCTTGTGAGCCATATGTATAATTAATCCAAAGTAATAGACATTTTTAATTTTGAAAGATTGAAAAACAATTCCTTTTCAATTAAATCAATATATTCGGTGTGGCAGGCATACTGCTATTAACTGAACATTCAATAAAGTACAGGTGCTCCTCTGACCTGAGGACTCATTGTGATTGGTTGCAATCCCTACTAAGTAAATACTGCAACAGTCAATGCAACACTACTCTGAGAGAGTGGAATCAGGAGTGAAGACTCTCCTAGCCAGCAGAAAGAGGGAGAGATTCCCAGAGAAACTGGTAATTTAAATGTGTGTAATAACAAAGGGTTCTGAGGGAAAGAAAAGCATTTGGAGCAGGATAAGGAGTAGAATAAGGGAGTAAAAAAGAGATAATATGAGCAACAAAACCAAAGTTGAAAAAAAGTACAGGGAACTAAGGGAATTTTAAATTATTCAGTGTAACTGGAGAGTTGGGGATTTATCCTGAGAAAAGAGCTAACGATTCAACTTTGGTGGTGGGAAAACTATGGTGGCTGCACCTGAGGGGAGAAATCTAATAGTATCAAAAAATACACAAGAATGTTTAAAATATAATTTAAAAAGGATTTTGAAGCAGTACAGTAACATGGCAAGTTTTCTTTTTCAAAAAAAAAAAACAAACCTCTGGCTGCTATCTTGCCACTTCAATGAGGCAAGAAATGTTTGTGATAATGATCCTCATTTATAATTTGTCACACAATTTATGTAGAAGATGATGAACTGAAGATATGCCATTGAGAATGGAGGAATATGGCCTTACTTGATAAATGTTTGGTTGGTATAATCCCTTGCTAGTTGTTTTCTTTTTTTTTTTCCATGAGAATGGAGACAGTATAACTTCTAGGATTTTTGTTTAGGCAATTGATTGGATAGCTTTCTCCTTCACTAACAACAGCAGAATGGAAAGATGGGGAGTAGAAGTAAGGCATAGATAATGGGTAATTGTGTGGTAAGCTGTATTTGAGAGTACTATAGAGAATCAATAAGTATTTGGATTAATGAGAAAATGTCTGAGCTAAAGATGAAGATTTTTTAGTTATCTGCATAGAGTAACACAGGTTTGGATGATTGGATGAATTCGTTCACAGAAAATATCTATAGTAATATGAGAAGAATAATCACAAAATCCTGAATATTCAATAAGATGGTTAATAAGAAAAAAATAAAACATTCCATTTCTGAGTCAATGAGCCCATGTAAAATGATCAAACCCCTTCATCTTCTCTATGGGTCCTTCCAAAGTTGCATCCTTCCAAATACCATCTAGTGTATAAAAGTTCAACATGACATGAAGTGAGAACTCACCTCTCTTCCAGACTGCCCAACTGTGAGTAGGCAAGTGCTTCTTTTCGCAAGCCTGTCCCTTTCAGGAGCAGCTCCTTCTGCCCGCTTGCATCGCGCAAACTTCCTTTACTTTCCCTTTGTGTAATATGGCATAACTGCCTTTTTGGAGATATATAAATAATAACTCACCATTGCTGAATCTTGAAGATGGAAGAAGGTGCTTTGAACCAAGGAATATGCGCATCTACTGAAGCTGAAAAAAAATAAAAAAGGGGTCTTTCCTAGAGCCTCCAAAAAGTAACAAAGTCTAGATAACATTGATTTTAGCACATATCAGACAATCCTGTATGTTAGAACACTTAAAGGTGCAATGATTTTACTATACCAGCAATAGAAAACTAAAACTGCATAATGTAGTGACAATGTCTTATGGCAAAGAATATATTTAAATTGTACAAGTTTAGCCTACTTAATAATAATAATAACAATAAAGACACAAAAACCAAAAATGAAAAGACAAGGACAAACTGGGGACACTTGGTGGGGAGGGGGCAGGGGGAGGGTTGAGCAAAGATGGGAGCACAGGAGACTGAGGTGATGGTACACTGGTGATATGGTGATGGGAATACACAGGGATTATAATTGATGTCAAATATATATAAATTTTAAAGAATGTTAATAAAAAAACCCCTTATTCCCTGTACTTATCTAACTGGCAAATTCATATACACAAATCAAAATGGGAATCAGGCACCAATACCTCTCTATAAAGTATTCCACCTAGGACCCTTGAAGATAATATAATTATTTCTTTTTTTATACTACGTTTGTGATTTGAATACTCCTCAAACTGTACCTATTTTGGATTCAACAGCTCTGTCTCCACATTTGAGATAAATCCCATGGGTGAAACTACATTTTTAAAAATTGTTTCAAACAGTCTAGTATGCCAGAGAATTGTCTATTATATAGTACATGCCCAATAAATGCTTTTGTTTTGAACTGCACATGGATTGGGTTAACAAGTTTCTTAATCTCTCCAAATCTCTATTTCTCACATGTAAGTAACAAAACTGATATTTATGACTGCTCATGAGATAATGTATGTGAAAATGAAAGTACTATAGAAAGTTCATTATTTTAAATATAAATTTAGTACCCAAAATTATAATATTAATACCGCCAAATTAGAATCAGGTATTTATGTCAATAAGCTTCCAACAATAAGATTTTGGAATTCATTTGCTTAGAGGAATAGTTACTAGCCTGTTTGACAGTACCAAAGAAATAAAACATTTTCTAATAGTGAGACTTTTAAAAGTACAATATATGAACAATGTTGAGGACAAATAATATTTTCAGCAGTAGTTTTATTCAGCAGTAGGCATAGAAATCTGGACTGAAGGGGAAAAAAATTGTGAAGGACTTTGTTATACAAAGTTGATTTTTCTGAAGACAACTTGAGGAGTAAAATATCCTTAATGGTATGGAAAGAACCTGTAATAAGAGGAAGTGATCTAGTACAGATAATTGCAATGATCAACGAAGACAGGGAATACTTTGCTAACTATTAATTTAGACACTGTTGTCAATGTTGATTCACATAACTTATGTTCCATCCATTGTTCAAAAAATAAGCTGTTCTCTTTTTAAAGCCTTCTTTTCTCCCATTTCACATCAATGGATACCACAATACAGAATTTTTAGGTACACTGCTGAGAAAAAACTTTTAACGATTGTCCATTTTACTTTTTTAGTGAAAATTGTCACATTATTCTTCTCAAGTGCTGTCTGTACTCACCCAATTTCATAGTGAAGCTTCATTTTTGTTCTTACTTTCCAGCACATATTCAAAGATTAAGTAATTAATCTTCTATTTTCTTCCATTCTATATTCTTCATAAGGCATATTTCTATTGCTACTAATGTTTCCGTGTTATTGTTATCTTCTGACTATAAAATGAAATTATTTGCCAATGGAGCAAACTTTTCACTCTACATATAAAATTTAATGACTTTCAGACTCCATGCTTTTCAGTCTGATAACAACTAACATTAAGTTGGCTTTTGGATGGTTGACTCAGAATATAAGATATACAATGTGATGCCAATTCAAGTAATAAATGAAGTGATAATTATCATTTATTAGTAGCTACCTATGAAGAAACTATAATTACAGAAAAGTCTTTAATTTTTCTCCATCTGAATATACGCTTGCTCAGAATTATAAAATGTTATCTTTCAAAGTGGCTATTAGTTTTATGAGATACATTAATTTTTGAAAATATGATAGAGATGTAAAACTTTAAAAAGGATTCACTTTTAATTTCCAAAGAAAATACCATAAAGCACTTACTAACAAAAAATTTTTATAGAATTTTGGTTTTTTGGTTTCTGTCTTAAAATTTTTACTTTATTCTTTGCTTTCAATGAACTTAGTGCTAATAATCTCAGAGCTCATCAAATTTGATGAAAATTGCATAGTCAATTAACTATGCAATTTCCATCAAAGCTCTCAAAGGAGTTCCAGAACTTGGCTACCAGATCGTGATTCCTCATAGAATGGCAAAACTAATCTCTTTGTAACCCACATGGCAAAAGCACAGATATTGTGTAGTGACTGCCCATGTTAGAAAACAGTAATGGATAAATGCTCAAAGTTAAGCAAAAAGAATCTGACAATATGTATATGTATATACATATAATTATTATGACACTACTAAACATTGAAATATATTACTCCAATTCCAACTACTATATTTTTTTCTTTTCCTTTTTTTTTTCTTTACTTAAAAATGTAATGTGATGCAAGTCTTAGTTTATGTTGAATTTAGCTATTGGTATAGATGAAGACAAGACCTAGGGGTAAATTACCAGCAATGGAGAGAAATTATGTAGGAAACCCAACAAAAAGGAATAAATAAGCCAGTGTAACAAGCGAGTACGATTGTATGAAAAACAACTCGGACTTAGAGTAAAGAAGAGGGCAGCATGATGCCAGCATAACTAGTAATATCAGGTTGTAGGTAGAAAAGATAAGCATCAAAGATCATGAACATCACAGCACATGCCACTAATAAAAACATTTGCTTGATACCATCCTTGGTTGTCTTATCATACTCATTCATTCTCCACTCATTCTTTAGCACAACTCTAGGCACAAAGGAGACTGAGGACAGAATTCCTTTTTTCCAAGTAGATTTGTTCTCTTTAACTTCTCTTTATAAGACCAGGAAAATTATAACCCTTTGAAACATTAAAATTTTGATCCACTGGAAGTTTTTATTAGATATAATTAATAGATAGGAAGGAATTTACTAGACATTTGGAATGAATTGAACCATCGCCTAATTATCATACTAAGAAATTCCTTAAAAAATAGGTTTGGGTGTCCAAATCTCTTAGGAAACTTAAAAATACCACTTTAAGTGAGTTTTTGTGGTATTTATATTGAAGCTCTCCATAAGATATATAAACTGGAAGCTATAAACCCAAATGAATATTTTAAAACCATTAGCACATTGAGTTCCTTGTTAATTGTGCAATTTTATATATAGTGAAAATTTAGAACAGCTTAAGTTTCATGAGATAAGCCCCTTTGAATTTGAAATTTTATTTTACTGCATTGCATTTTTAATTTATTGGTTAGCACTATGTTAATATATCCATTTAACATTCAGCATTTTTTCCAAATGTCTTTTATTTTTAACTCCCCAAGAATCTCTAAAATAAATGATAGTGCATAGGCAATGCACTCCAGCCCCACATGTCTAACCACAGATGAAAAAAGGCATTAAGTGGAGAAAATAATCATTAAAGGATCTTTTACAGTTGGCTGAGGGATTGTTATGATTGGGATGGGAGGGACATTAACTTGCACATTACTCAAAGCAAAGTATAATGATATATTTTACAAGTTAAAGAGGTTTTGCATCCTACCCAGATCATTTTCAACAGTATACGGGAAATGTTGAACAGTTTCAGAATATCTTTTATCTAAGTGTGTGGGATTTAAGCATAATTTATCTCTAATAGGTTTTGAGAGTTGGATATAAATGCACCCATGAACACAGCACCTCTTAGAATATCACCACTATGACAACACACTTCCACTTGAAGGAACTATTTGAGTCCTTAGATCAGAAGCGCTTTTCTAACAGAGACAAATAATAGCCTGGTCAAAGCTCAGTGCAACCACAGTCTATGATGACAATCCCATCAACAGCTTTATTCAGTGGAGTTCAGTAGATATTAAGTCAGGTGATTTAATACGGGTAACTTCCTCTTTGGATACAATGTGGCAGGCTCCCCAATGCCACAAACAGGAATATGGGTATAAAAAGTGGTCTTGGCATATAGTTCTTATCAGTATAATTCATAGAGCTTTCTTTTCTGGTTCAAAAATATCCAAGTTTGCACAAATGTGATGGTGTGTAATCCCTTTTTACTGCTATCACCAAATATGCTGCTCATTTACTCAGAAAACCAAAGTTCACAGAGATAAACTTGGTTGAGGTCATAGTTTTAGTAATGAGTGAAGTTGGAAATACACTCACTTTTCCTAAAACTCATTGTTCTTTCTCCTACACTAAGTTTCCACCCTAACAGATACACAAAATTGAACTTTATTCAAGGTTAATCTAACTTTACAAT
The DNA here is from genome assembly GCA_019455555.1 of Galemys pyrenaicus. Classification (NCBI taxonomy): domain Eukaryota; kingdom Metazoa; phylum Chordata; class Mammalia; order Eulipotyphla; family Talpidae; genus Galemys; species Galemys pyrenaicus. The sequence continues at coordinate 803,431 of JAGFMF010012185.1, read as the reverse complement.
CACTAGACAGGTGAAATCATCTTCCAGTGTCTCTGAAGGTTGGTTTTATTCTGATTCTGTTGTGGTTGAAAGGTTTTATTACACCTTTCCTGTGAGTTTACCCTGGTCTGAAACAACTCAAGCTATCAGCCTTATGTTCAATTACTGAGTGAATATTACAGGAGTTCTTATTATATGCAAATCTCTGTTTTAGTCTCTGAGGAGAAGGAGATATATATTTATAAGCAGAGCCATCTATCTTATACATAAGTCACATACGCAAGGATGTCCTCCTCAGCATTAGGGTGGTATTGAACTGGAAACAGTTTAATAATTTTCTGTGTAACACCAACCCTTTCCATTCCAAACTAATAATTGTGAAATTTTAACTTCTAAGAGTCTAGATCTCATCTCTCCTAAACTCAAAAGTTGTTGTCCTTTAATCCTTCTGTCTTTCCTCCTTACTTAGTGGAAAATTCATCATTTTCTATATAGTGGGCAGTTGCTTCCTCGCCTTATGAAAAGAGAAATATATATCTCCCTTAGGACTTATACTACATATATACATATTTTAAACCTGGATGGTTAGGAAGGGAAGTAATATCCCAGTATATTTTGAATGACTAAGATTCACTTTTTTACCACATATTGTTTTACTGTACTCCAAGTATCAATCAGAGGGTAAGATGGAGTTTGTTATAATCACACACTTCTTTTTCTTATTTTTTTCCTCAGATTTATTACTCAAGATGGATCAATAGATAAGAAAAAAATGTAAATTATGGTAGTTTGTTTCATGACAGTTGGCAGTAGAAAGGAAACTAGAAGATCATAGATCATATATCTTCATTCTTAGCTCACTAGATATGACTTCATTTGTCCAAGTCACAACTGCGGACCAAGCTAAGTTTCTATCCTTAGTGATTCCAGGACCCATAAAAATTAGGAAATGTGGAGAGATTAGCATATCAGGATAGGTATGCCAGAGCAGAGGAAAATGTTTGATGGTTTTTTCCTTACACAAGAGAAAAAGACCAAACTGTCAAAAGATCATTTTTTGTACCAGTATAAACTCATGGAACTAGCAAGCTGCATAAAGTAACTAGAGACCCAGAAAGGATCAAAGAGAAAAGGAAATATAACCTATGATAGCAAGTTGCTACTATTACAACTTATATTAACCTTACTCTTTATGCTCTACAAAATATTTTATATATTCTATTTCAATCTGCATTTCCATTGCATTAAAGTAGCACTGTGATATCAAATGCCTATATCCTCATTTTGAAAACCTGTTTATAGGCTTGGTTACACAGCAAAGGGCAATTTTTGATTTTAGATGGAGTTAAGGGAAGTAACTAGATAATCCAGATGGGCAAAATGTAATTACAAGGGTCATTAAAAGTGGGAAAAGAAGGCAAAAAAGAAAGTCAGGAGACATGGCAGCAAAGGCATAGAGATGCAAGGTTGATGGCTACAAAGATGTAAAAAAAAGGTGGGGGGGGGGGGGAGCTGCAAGCCAAGGAATGTGGATAATATGTAGAAGCTAGAAAAGAAAAGGAAGCAGATTATCTTTCATGGAAAAGAAACAAAATGCCCAGAAGGCTTTGATCTTAGATCAGGATGACCCATGTCAAACCTCTGCACTTTAAAATAATTAAATGTATATTATTTTGAGACAATAAATGTATGGCCATAGGAAACACAAAACCCTTGGGAAAATTTTTATACACACACTATATTATAGCATCCATAGCCACATTTTCTCCCATTGACTGCATGTGTTTTCCTTGTGGTTAGGATTGCTTTACACATTTTCACATCAACCTGGAGCATTTATCACAGAATTTAATGAAGAATGTAGCTGATGTAATCATTTGCTTTTTGTGTGTGGTTAATTTGTCAGTTTGAGTTTTCAGAATTTTGGTATCATACTTTGGTGTTCGCATATCGACTCCCTCTTTCTATGAGGTTTGAAATGATCAAGTCCACATTTCACTTGTTTAGTACCTGCCATAGAAAAGAAACAAAAAATATGTGACATGGAAGGAAAGAAAGAAGGGAAGGAGGGAGGGAGGTAAAGATGGAGGGAACTATGAAGCTAAAGCACAACCAGCAATATTATTATAGTAAATATTTAAGAAATGTCAAGGTTACAGCTTCATGCAACAAACAAAGCCTATTTAATCAAGTGTGTCCTTTACATATTACCTTAATAACCACATTCTAAAGTTGGAAGCATTTTACCTTTTCTTATAAGGAAATTTTACACTTTACCCTTATTTTAAAATGCAGACTTGCAAACTTACATTGAAAATGGGGAAAATCATCTAAAATCATTTTAGCATGAAAATTCCATTACAGTGTGAATCATATAATGCAGCAAGCCTGTGTGAGAAATTGTTTCCTATAACTTCAGAACTTTTATATTAACAATGACTGTGCCGAACCATTTTTAGACTTGACTCTTGAACTTGTGACTCTTAACTCTACCACATGAAATACATCAGGTAACCTATTTTATAGGACATTATTGCCCCAAATTATTACATTGCTTGAATTTTCACTTTCAGCCTCAGTTTTCTTTTGGATTATTATTTTTAGTAGGTAAAACTGACTCATTCCATTACATCTCTGGTATTTTTTAACTAGATGATCTTATAATCAAGTGTGTACTGATCACAGGTTTTTAAAAACAGCCCTTTATCCACTTAACTGCAACTCTGTTTTCCTTTCTTAGTGATTAAACTTCGAGAGCCATATGCTCTTTCCTGTCTAAGTCTATCCTTTCGAGTTTTGGCCTTAGTCCTCCCTGCTGTTGGCAAACAAAAAGGAATGCTTCCGATAAGTACAGGACTCCTGTAAGTGAAACCTATAAACCCAAAGGGGACACCCACTTTTAGAGGTGGATTTAGTTTTAAATTACTTTCCCAAATAGGTAATTCTGCAGGCTCTCTCTCAGATTGATCTGCCAAGCCAGCCACTTTGTTAGCATTAGCATGACCTCTTGAATTTGGGAACTGCAGATGGTGAAGGCATATAAACTTAGTGGTAAGAAAATCAGCCTTCCTTCTATAACCAACATATATTAAGACAGTATTTGTTACTTCCATTTTGATCTCAGGCACAACATGCAGCTTCAATGATCACCTAAAAGAAGTCTACTCTCAAGTTAGCTGTTAGCAGATTTCTTGCCCATCCATTCTAACTTGTACTGAACACTAAAAGAGGAAACCTATTTATTTTTAAATAGGTCACAGATTGAATACTATTAGTGAGTTGAGCATAAGGTATTTTCCATTACTAATTTATTTTATCATTGCAGTTCCTTCCATCTTCTCACACTTCTGTTCTAGTTGTCATTGTATTACTGTATTTACAGTAGTCACAAGAAAAATCACATCTTCCTTTGTTTTTATATCATAATTTCCTTATTTTGCTGTATCTTGTTCAAGTATAAATATGCTATTGACCCTAAATGCTTAAATATTGGCCTTCCACACAAAAAGAAGGACTTTCTTTTCATCAGTTTTAGAATTCTGATTTCTCTTCCTTGAATTTTTATTACTCATTTTATTACCCAAACAAATTACTGGATCTCAGTTTCTATCATATTTAAAACAGGCAGATTTGTTGTTAAAGAAACTATGAAAAATAAATGTAGTCTAATGAATTGAGGATTTTTTGTTTTCATAAAATCATCATCATCTCCTGAACATTTTTATTTTCTCAAAGTTTAACACCACCAAAATATGAATATTTTCCACCATTAGCATATTTAAAGCATCACCATCTATTTAAGAAAGTCAATAAATCTCTTTGGATAAAAAAGTAGTTTATTTAGCAAAACTAAATCCCTAACAATGTCAAAGAAATAGGTTGCAATAGTAAGTCCAATTTGTCAGCAAGTTTATACTCGCTATTGTCTACATATCATTTTCCACAGAGTGGGTTACATGTAGGGTGGGCCAGGGAGTGGAGATCTGTGATGCATAATTGTTCAAGCAAACATTCACAGAATTCTTGTACTACCAGATGCACAATCTCAGAAACTCATGGGAGAATTATACATCTAAGCCACTTTAGACATTTAAAATCTTTGTTGAAATTTAAATAAAACGAATGTCTCTTTTAGATTTCAGCAGAAAACAAGTTCACTAAAAAGCTCTTAGATAGATACATGATTGATTGATTGATAGGTCTGAATCAAAAACCCTATGAGTTAGATATTGTTATTCCCATTTTATGGATGAGTAGATATATATAAATGGAACAGATAACTGGCTCAGCCATAAAAGCATAACTGGTAGAGTCTGGAGTTTAAATTATTATCACATTACTTAGTATATTGTTTAAGAGCAAACAATAGTTGTTTTGTCTATTTGAATTTGTTCTTCAAATTGATTTATGATTCTCAATCCTATGTGAAATTTTAAAAACTTTATTTATCCATAATGCTTAATACATCACCACATCTATTCTCACCGCATGAAGTAATTTTCAAGCTTTATGAACATATAAACCATTTCTTCCATAAGCTATCTTGCAATTCTCTATCTCTAAAGTTATCCTGATATCTTCAGCATTTTTAAAGACCTCTAAGTTCACAGAAAATAACACAGATCCAGACCCAGGGCATGATCTCATTTTACTCTATTTTGCCTTATGAAAAAGCTACTTTTGTCAAAATTTAATTTACAAACATTTCATGTACAACTGAATATATCTTGTGGAAGAAAAGTAAAATATATTTCCACATTTCATTCAGATCTTGGCTGCTTCTAGGTCTTTCTATTGAAGGAAAGATGACTATTTATAGGGATAGACAGACAGAAATTTAAATACTTTCACTTTAGTAACTCTGAACCTTTTGCAACTTATTTAACCTTCCTTTGGCTTTATGACCTTTCTCTTAAAATGAGAAAATTGCATTTCTTATCCCTCCGGCGTGTTGTGAGGATTAAATGAGCTAATAGATATAAAGCACTGAACTCAATACCTCACTCATAGTACTAGCAACTATTATACTATGTCATACATAAACCTTTAAGGTTCCTAAATGAACTGACCTCTTCCTACTAGGAAGCTCATCTTTATATTAGGAGGTAGAATAATATAATGCAAAGAACACAAAGTGTGGAGTCAGAGATCTAGATTTGAAAAAATTCATTCACTCACAAGGTTTATAACTTCATAAAAATTGCTTGACCTATGTATTTCTAAAACTTTTCACATAAAAACATGCAGAAATTAATGGAAATTTTTATGGCCCACTGGGGTAAATGAAAGAAGCTGTTTAAAGTCAGTCGCCATAATTCTCAACCTGCTGCTTCTTCTGTTGAAGAAATCAGCCTCAGCATACTTTTTTCCTGTTTATATGTGCTGTAACATGACAATAAAAATCATTTACTCTAACCCAAGTCCCCAATTTGTAAAATGATAACAATGCTACCAAACTCACAGGGATTTAGAGGAAATAAAAAGATACACAAAAAACATTTGGTACAAAGATTGGCATATACAGGTAAACCTTGTTTTCTTGTGTCTTACTTTATTGCACTTTGCAGATAAAGCAAAAGAAGAACATAATTTGCAAAAAAAAGAAGGTTTGTGGCAACCATGTGTCAAGCGAGAATACTGGTGCCATTTGCTCAACAGCATGCACTCATTTTGTGTCTCTGAGTCACATTTAATTAAGGCATATACATTGCTTTTTAAGACATAATGCTATTGCACACTTAATAGACCACAGTGTAGTATGAACATAACTTTTATATGCACTGGGAGACCAAAAAATTCATGTGACTCACTTAATGTAACATTCACTCTATTATAGTGCTCTGGAACCAAACCTGCAATATATTTGAGGTGCTCCTATAGTGACTTCTTAATTATTCTAGTCTCTTATTCCCTCATCTAGCCCTCTGTGGTTAGCTGTATCAAGCTACTGAAAGATTTATAAAACAGTCATGCTTTTTCATATTGCTACTTCTTTTACATGCCATCACCTCAGGAAGAAATGCTACATCAGTTATCTATTGCTGTGTAACAAATCACCACAAACCCAAAGGCTGAAAACACAACACACATTCGATTTCTGTAGGTCAACACTCCTGGTACTGCTTTACTGGGCCTTTTCCTTAAGGTCTCACAAGGCAGTGATCAAGGAAACAGACAGTACAGGTTCTTATCTTTAAGTCTTACTGGGTAGTAATTAGCTTCTAAGCTCACTCACTGTTGGTACAGGCCAAGCCACTAAATTATTACCTGAACAAGAACAGATATTTTAAAAATCCTATTGATATGAAGAGACCAATCTCGTTCAGTCATCTCTTCTCTACCACCTCTCTTTCTAAATTCCAAGATGGTGGTTAACCAACTAGATGCATGGCCCTTTCTCAATGTTGCTTTTCCCTAAATTATTTTTTTAAAGATTTATTTATTTATGCATACGAGCACTGGAGTACAGGCCAGAGGTATGGTGGGGGGGTGAGAGGATTCACCACAAAGAGCGGGGAGCAGAACAGGCAGATCAACTGAAGTACACTGCTGAGGGGAGCAGCGGGCACAGCAGGAGAGGTCTGCCGCACCATGTGGGTCCCCTCCCTGGCCGGCAGCAGGGATGGAACTCGTGAAGCAGTGGCTGAGGTTTGCTTCAAAGTGCGTTGCTTAACCCACTGCGCCACCAGGGAGGCCCTTCCCTAAATAATTAAAGATAAATTGTAACTACAAAAGTTGTTTGGTAGAAGGTCAGCAAAAATAAATACTTTTCGATCTCTGAACTGGGGAGAAGTCTCTCCTTTTTTTCTAAGTTCATCTGAGCATACACAGAATGGATTTAGGCCTCATGGATAACACGTTTATAGACAGAATAACTATACTAACAGGATAGAATGAGCACCCAGGGAAGATATATAGGCTTCCAGATATATAAGGCTATATAGATATATCTAGATATAAGGCTTCCAAGAACCAAGAAAGAAAAACACAATTGAATAAAGCATGTGAGCATTGGAATATGTGGAACAAAGCTATTTAAAATAAGTGTAATACTTTAATAAATAAGGTGTGAAAATAACAATATACACAAAAACAATAAATTTTTTAAAATATTTTTTATTGTTGTTATTGGACTACACAATTGTTGCCATCATAAAAGTATAGGATCTCCCCCTTCTGGTTGTGATGCCATAGCGCACCCACCACCATAAACCCCATAATCCACCAACATAGACCCTTGTGCTCCTTCCTTTCTTTGCTTTTCTTCCTCCCCTCCCACTCTGGTTGCCCACATTCCACAGTCAGATTTCAAGTGTTAGTTTTTAAGTTTAGCTTCTTCTGATCCTTTGTTTTTTCTATATTCTACATGTGAGTGACACCATCTGGTATTTGTCTTTCTCCCCTTTTATTTCGCTTAGCACCATCCCTATCAGCTCCATCCACGTTGGGGCAAATGGCAAGAGTTAATCTTTTTTTGATACCTGAGTAATATTCCAGTGTGTGTATGTGTGTCCATGTGTATAACATATATAAATGTAGATATAGATAAAATATAGATGTCATATCTTCTTGATCCATTCATCTATTTTGGGGTGTTTAGGCTGTCTCCATATTGTGACTATTATAAACAGTGTTGCTATGCACTTAAGAATGCAGGTTTCCATTCAAATTAGCATTTTTGGTGTTCAGACAGACACCTACAGTTGGAATTGCTAGGTCATGTGGCAGATCCATTTGTAGGTTTTTGAGAAACCTCCATTCTGTTTTCTAGAGACTTGTGCCAGCTTACAATTCTAACAACAGTGCAGTAATGTGTTCCTTTTTCACCACATCCTCACCAGCATTTAAGAAAAAGAAATCTTATAAAAATTGATAGCAATGATAAATATAAGCTGATAAAAAAGGATAATACATCATAACAATAACTATATGAACTGGAGGATTTGATTGAAAAGTGAAAGGAAAAAATAAAATGATATAAAATCAGAGTTAATATATATGGAAAAATAGAAGCTGAATGACAATATTCAAACCTTAGAAGTTTGCCATAGAAAGGCTCAAATTGAAAACACTCCTGCCAGAAAAGATCAAATAAAATTTTTAAAAATGTTGCAAAGTTTTTATTGGTTATCTTCAAAATAATAATCATAATGAGAAAAGCAAATGGCAGTGAGATAGGTAATCATTTCATGTGCCTCCCTCACCTCACACTTTATACAAACATCTTTCATAGTACTTTCCATTCTGTTTTCATAAAATCCGTTCAAACCTAAGTCTCCTCTGGGGGACTGATTATGTCTCTCAGAAGAATGAAAGTAAGCACATTTTATCTTGTCTTCAATGGTTATCCAAAGGTGTTATAATCTGTACAAACCCAGTTTGTAATGGTCATTCTCTATACTGGTTAAATGGAACTGATCTGGGTTTTGCTTATCTCTCTGAACTCTTTTGTTCTTTCCCTTGATACATTGTCATCTTTGGTTTTCAGACCTTAAGAATTCTTTGACTTGAAAGAGCTGTTTTGCTGTCTTTCTGTCTGTCTAGCTGTTCATTTTCCTGCCATTGGTCCTAATGCTGTCCCATTCTCAGAGAAGTTCATCTGATCTTCTGACCTTTTACCATGCCTGCCAAGTAGACACATGGGAGGCAAACAACCAGGCTGGTCACCCTGTTTTTATATGCCCACATGTTGACATTAACATTAGAAAAGCATTAACTAGAGGTTGCATACAGGAAAGAATGGAGGCATAAGAGAATGAGAAATAGTCTCAGCCACACTACATAAAGTATTGAGAGAAACATACTGTCAGACAGGATTGGGAATAAAGCAGCCCTTCCTTGTGTAGACTCATCCACAAAATAGAGCAAAAGCATAACACCATGGAGAAATATTTTTAGGGGACAAATTGGATGAAAGATTATTTTCTTTTTAATGCCCAATAATTCCCCTTGTGTTGATTAGGAGATAGGTGTAGAATTATCTCTGCAGTTAACTTTGTGTTTGAAGTTCTCACATTGCTACCATCTTTCTAAGCCAATTAAGCATACCTTTATCATACCTCCTGGTGGGGTTATTCAGTATGCGCTAAATGGTTTAATTAAAATCTGTCCTCTTTCCCTAATGCCCATTTGGAGGAATACCTTTCTCAAAATAGCAATTAAATATATAACAATCCATTACGTGGAAAGAAAAAAGAATCACCAATTGTCCCCTAAAGATAAACAAGTAGACTTTCAATTATCTCACTTTAAATTCTACTTTACAAATATATAATGGCATTTTTCTTTTCCTTTCTAACATTATTGGCCAAATTAATCCCTCAGTCAGGAATTTTGATGTCTTATAATAGATACTGTCATGTAATGATTATTAAAGTAGATGGGGAAATCACTCACTTTACTATTACTTATGAAACATAATATATTTCTTAGTAGGAACAGTGAAGGTGCTGGAGAGAATAGGTTATGCAGGTGAACCCTTATTAAGTCCACCACCATACAAGCAATCTGCCAAACTCTTTACAAATTGTACTGTTAATCCTTTAAGCTTTTTATATTATTATTCCCATTTTATAAGTGATAACAATGAGAATCTGAGGGATTTAATGATTTGTACCATATCACTAAGTTATTAGACTCTCATGCATATACCAGAACATAAACCCAGGTTTGCCTACTTCAGAATCCATGTGCTCCATAAATACTTCCTCCTCTTTTTTTTTTTTTTTTTTTCAGAGAATCCAATGGAAACTTCAAGTATCTAATGTCACAAGCTGCCACCTTTGGCTAAACTTTGTCTTCCTTTTTCCTAAATTCTTGCTCTTTCACAATGTAGCAATGTGACCTCAGGCAAGTGACAACAGCACTTGGACCTCAGCTCTGGTGGTATTTTCTTTCTTTTACATTGTAAGATGTCTCCTTCAAGAAAGTGCATAGCAGCCAGAACATGCCTGTGGTTGTTCACAGGAATCATCAATATGTCAAAGACTAGAGCATATATAGAAGAAGCATATAGAGCAACTAAAATAAAAGAAGGGTGTTAACCTAAACAGGTGAAGCACTAGAGTTAAGGCAGAGTGTGGAGATATTCAATCCTCATTTTACTATAAATATTTTTAGCCAAATTGTTAGTGCTTTCTTAAACAAGGTCCTGACACAGATGGCTTGCAATGTTTTGCAAAGTTTAATACATACATTCTTGTGGTGACATTCTCAAATCATGTCTAATGTAGACTGGCAGAATAGCACTAGTGAGTCCTAAATAGCTAACCATTTCTGCTAGATCCATTATGTAGAGAACAGAAGACTTAATTCTCCAAGGCTAGACTCTCATGCATTTTCTGCCAACAATAAATTCACTGTAAATGAAAAGAAAACGTTAAATTTTAAACCTATGAATATCTTTAAATGGCTAAGATACATACCAGAATTGACTTGTCTTTCTACTTACTAAGTTTGTTCAGTGATTGAAAATCATTTGAAAATGGTATTCTAAATTCAGTGATTCATTTACAATTATTCTGCAGAATCTCTACTTTTGGTTGTTCCTTCTGTGGCTAATAAAGCAATCTTTGACTATAGGGACCTTGAATTCTCTCCACGCAGAAGCAAATGTTCAGACTTGCTGGTTCAGGTTACAGGAGTCTCTAGGAAATGCATTTTTTAACAGACTTGGTTTACAAAGGGAATTGCTGTTAATCATAGAACACATTAGTTTTCCTAAAATAGCATCTTTTAAATCAAGAATCAGGAACATAGTGAAAAACAGAGAGAAGGGGAGTAGAAGGTACTGCTGTGGCATCTGCCTTGAAAAAATATATTTGCTTATACAGGTACAGCCAATGTGGATTTATGAATCTAAGGGTTAAAGATTGAATTTACAAAAGCTGGGGCATGAGGAAGCAGACAACCATGAATCCACTTAAAAAGGTTTTCTGGATAAGTTCACTACATGTTACAGTCAAATGGGAAAGAAGACAGTGTTTTAAGTGGTAGGTAGGATTCTGTCAGGATCACACAGAATCCTCTAGAAAACCAAATGAAAGAAACCCTCCCAATAACAAAAACAGCTTCTATCACTCAACTCTGCTTCCACTGATATATTAGGACAAAAGAATTTCTCACACACAAGTCCCATTTACTATTTCGTCTTTATCCTTTCTGTTATTTTCAGCAAAAATATTTATGGGTTCCACTCTTAGCCTATGCTCTGTTTCAGGGTCACACAACCATGTTGGAGCACTCATAGTGTCTTCTGTTTAAAAACACTAACTAGTTCCTTCCAATGTTACTGAATAATTCTTTCCTCACTCACAACCACCAGGTTTTTTTGGCATGGATGTATTAGAGAGAATAAGGTACAATTAGAAATCAGATAATCATCTTAAGAAAAGATTGCACTCATTACATATTTTAACATTCCCCCTCATTCTAAATAGTTAATTATGGATTTCAAGTGTTAAAAGAAAGAGCCTTGCAGCCTATACAGAAACTCTCTTCAAGAGATTGTTTTCAAGAAAATGCCAGAAGTGCCTCATATTCTCCCATAAAAACCAGAGAAGATGATGACAGTCCAGCTGCTCACAAGGATTGCTCACCCTTTATGGGTTCCCAAAAGTTTCCATGCAACATAAAGAAATTCATATTTTTATTGCCTCCTATTCTCTCAGCATGAAGGAGAATTTACATTTCTTAATTGGATTTCTTTCTCTCGGCACGAGAAACTGCAACTATCTCACTAGACTCTACTGTGCAGCAGTCTCTAAGAAGATTTGGTATAACTTATTTATAAGGCAGGTTGTAGGGTAAAGATTTTCAGTAAAGTTCAAGGATGACTTATATTAGGATTGGCTAAAATGCATTACAAAAATGTAGCCTAGATTATACTTCAGACCTACAGATGAGATTGTGTAAAGGTGGGGCTCAGGAATCTTCATTTTAGAAGCTCTGTATTGTTTTTTTTTTTTATCATACATTTGAAAATTACCACTTAACAGAGATTTCAGAACCCATCTAGAAGCCCTTTGTTTGATGCTTTTTTTTCTAGGATGACCAATACAAAATAGTGAGTTGTACCTATGTCTCCTTAAGTTCAACATATAAAGCATTTAAAAGAAATAGACCTGGAATTTATATAGTTCAAAGAATTCTAAACCTTTTAGTACAAAAAGAAACCTTCCATAGTCTTCTAAGCCAATTTCTCTACATTATATACACATCCAGAATGTTCTCTATAACTGATGCATAATCTTATATTTTAAGAAATGTTTTCTAAAATGAGACCTTGCTACATTTCAAAATGCCACTGAACAATGGCATTTTTACTTGGGACCTGTTGTGTATCATAGTCCTGGTGGTGATCTTAGTGATGAGACCAAAGCGTGGCTACCTATTTGGAAGTTTAGAGTAGTACCTAAGCCAGTGAAATTGACTTATGGGTGTCTTAAAAGCTGTAGTGAACTAATCTAACCATAATTCACATGCTATGTGCTGCCTAGGTATCTGCAACTATATAATTACATAGTTCTTGGAAGTATTAAAATAGTAAGCTAGAAATCCCTAAGTTCTTCTTGACAGCTTCTTCAGATATTAGAGAACTGAGTTGACTGAGAAGCAAAAGACAAAGGTAAAGAAAATGTGTCACTACACCTTCATATTAATCCACATGTTCAATTTTCTCTGTAATTATATCAATTAATTCTAATCCTATAGAGTTCATGCTATCTCTATTTCCCATAGAAGACTTAAAAAATTAGTAATTTTTCCTAACCATATTTTCATAAGTGACCAGGATAAAAGCTGAGCTAAGATCTGTCTGACTGGCTCTGACCTATGTGCTTTCTCCAGAAGGAAAGACTAAAGTAAAGGGATTACTAGAAAACAAAGAAAGAGGGAGTAGACATATGAAGGCAGAAAGAACCCAAAGACAATTCCATGGTAGACTGCACTGAAACTTAGAAGTTTCTAAGAGAAATAGTTGCAGTGAGCTGAAATGCAGAGAATTTGGGGCAACATTCTATTTTCTAGAAGCAAGGTTATATTATATATTTCTAAAAAATATGTTGTGATGATGTTCATAACAATCTGCTGTTCCTTAAGAAAGAATATAATTCTAGTATTCCATTAAGGAATGAATCCCGCACAGCTACAGTGACTTATCAGCATGCCTTTATCCATTAATAAAACAGAGAAAGAACAAAAATAACCACTAGCCATCCATTTTTGCAAATAGAGCTCCAAGTGTTTTGCCACAAAGTTCTTTTTCTATGCATATGTCAGCTGGAGACATTTTGGCTCCTATCACAACATTGTCACTAAATGCTTTCAGTTAAATACTTTTTTTCTCCCTATTGGCTAAAAATAAGATACTGTCTTCAATGTAGAATTTAGACTCTTAAATGTAGACTAAGACTGCCTTAAATGTAGAATTTTCTTTTAAATATAAATCTCCAACTAGCTTGAATTTTTAAACATGGCAAGATTCATTATAAAATCCCAAAGATGCCATCAGATTTTATGACCCCATGTTTTTTTTTTTTTTTCCATATCTTAAAAACAAAAAAAAACAAAAAAAAACTAGAACTTGGGGCCTCCCTGGTGGTGCAAGGTGTCAGGTCTCAGCACTACGAAACTATCTGCAGCTACTGCAGCATGAGTTCAACCCAGCCAGGGGTCTAATCTACTTGGCAGACCTCCTGCCTGACCTGCTGCTCCCCTCAGCAGTGTAATACAGTAGCTCCTCCTGTTCTGCTCCCCACTTTGTCTCTGGTGAATCCTCTCACCAGCCCCTCTCCTGGCACCTCTGGCCTGCACCCCAGCTCTTGTATGCATAAATAAATAAAATAAATCTAAAACAAAAAACAAAACTAGAAGTCCCTGTGAGTGCTTCATATTTTAATAAAGTTATAGTTCCTTCAAACTTTGCCTTTAGACTTTGGTGGTGGGGAACTATGAGATAGAATAATTATAATGGAGACGGGAAAATATATATGAACTATGCATAACTATTTGGGAGCTGACTTACAAGTAAACATCTACTGCAGCTGGTTATTTCTGAGTTTTCTGCTCTCCTAAAGTTCTAAAGTGCTGGCAGCTGGAGAAAAATAGGATGAAAAACAAAGAAGGTAGAGAAAAGATATCTATTATCTTGCACTCTACAAGGAAGACTACAAGGTCACTTACATATGTTACATAAGATTTCCATAGATTTTTTTTTTTTAAATAAGGATTTCTACTAGTTGTAGCAATGAGGGTGGGTATGTGAAATCATTTTTAAAAACATTTCCTCTTAGTGATAACTGTGGATTAACACCTTCATATTTATCTCTAGTTTTCTATTCCTCTCTCTTCAAATTCTGTTATTTCTATCCATTTGACTCATACATTACTAAGTAACATTCTCTTCATTTAGAGTTTCTGTTTATCTTTCTCCCTCTCTCCACATAATTGTTCTCAATTGTGTTGTTATGAAAGAATAAGTTCCTCTAAGTATATGCTAACCTCGGGCAGAATGTTCCCTGTTACTTGCCCAATTAGAACACTTCCCTATCATCATCCTCTTCCAAAGACAGCCTGAAAAGAAAAACTGTAAATGAGTATAATTAAACATTCCACATAAGAAAAATGAACAGGCAATATATTGAATAAATATTTATGAGTAAAAAAAAAGCTAACTAGAAACCTCAGTGAGATATCATTCTTCACTTATCAAATAATCAGTAACAGATGAAGCTAAAATAAGTCATGTTATTGCTTTAAAAATTTATTTATTTATGCATACAAGAACTGGGGTACATGCTAGAGGTGTAGGGGGTGAGATGACTGACCAGAGACTGAGTGGGGAACAGAACAGGCATATCAACTGAAATACACTGCTGAGGGGAGCAGCAGGTGAGACAGGAGAGGTCTGCTGTGCCATGTGGGTCACCTTCCTGGCCAAGGATCAAATTCATGCTGCAGTGGCTGTGGATGCTTCACAGTGCAGTGCTTAACCCGGTGCACCACAAGGAAGGCCCAACATTCATTTTATTTTGGAAAAAAAAGAAATATGGAGGACAAATTTTAGTGCAAGCATCACTGGAGAGTAATAATCAGGAACTACTCAGTCTTCGCTTCCATTTAGGGTAATGTTAGACTAGGACATGTAGAGTCCTCTAGTGAAATTTTGCTTTTTGCAGGCAGATTTCTCCAAGAACAAAACAATGGACTAATGTGAGCAATCCTAGTTCATGCTCTCCAAATTCATCTACCCCACCTCCTCAGGTGGGCAATGAGTAAATAGAAAACGGTAAGGTACAGACATGTGGAAGACTACAATCACGTGGAAGGTTACAATCACTTGGAAAGAAATAATCAGGATTAGGAGCAAGAATTTACCCCCCCACACACACACAAAAATTGCTACATTTTCCTGACCCCATGCATTATGGTTTCTGAAATGCCACTAGGAAAGATTTATTCCTTTGAATTAAGATACATTAAAGAGAGTTTCTTTTTAATTGCAACTGACCCCGGGAGGCAAAATGTCACTAACTCCTAAATGCTTACTCAATTGTACCAGATATCAGACAACCTGTAAGAAAAAGAAGGATTGGACTAGAAACTTGAAAATGTCGCTAGATTGCTAGTCAAAACTATAAAAAATGTAGTCACTGGATCACTGGCATGACTCAGAGGCCTTAGTTCTAATATTATTATTATTTTTAATTCATGAAGTGCTAGTTTCCTTGGAATCTCAGAAACAGTGATCTCCACTGTGAAAATCAGAGGGTTAAATTTTTGGGATCTAGGGCTTCATCCAATATTACCAATTATGGGGTAACCAGAAGTAAATACAAAAATGAGAATATAGACTCAACTACTGGTGTAGGTGGAAAAGGATAAACCTGAAATGAATTTGCTGTATGATCAGACATGCACCACCTACTTTCCATTTCCTTAGAATTAAAGTTAATATGGATTTACCTCTATGTTGCTTCACCTATCAGTATAAACATTATTAGGAATAAGTGAGTTATCTTAATCCATTTATCTTGGATGGCATGCATACCTTACTGTCTTATCACCAAAAACATAAAACCTAAGGAAAATGCAACTAACATTCTTTCTTTATAAATGTACATACTAAATATTGTTGTAGACATAAATTCTACATAAATTCTGACTCTTAAATCAGGGTCAAAGAAGAATTCTCTTCAGTCTCTCTTCATTTAGAGAAACAGTAAATAAAAGACCAGAGATCAGACTGTGATAGAAGATTCATTATAAGCTGAAACCTGAATCGTTATAATTACACAGTTAGTAAGTGCAAAAAGCACCAGTTTCTTGGCAGATTAAAAAGTCAAATGATGAGAAATATTGCTGAGCTAAACATAACTCTTTAATAAGCTACTCAAATGAACACTCTTGTTATCCCCTGACACACACACATACACACACACACACACAAACCCTGTATCTGTAAGCCTAATAAAATCTCATTTGTTTTACCTGAAGATCCTATGAACCAGCTGGTGTCTCTCTTTGCACTTCTTATTTTATTAACTTATGCTTGGTAGAAATTAAGGCTTTTAGATGATCATTCTCTCCACTAGGTTTAAATTTCAAAAGTCAACACATACCTTTAGAACCAGCAGTCCAGTGTGAAACTATTAAGACCAACGTTGAAAATACCAAATAATATTAGTAATTTGAGATTATAAAACTCAGATTGTAATCAGGTCACTGATGTTTTTAATGACAACTTGGAAATAATGATCAATGTTAAGTTGTAGTCACAAAACACTTGTCAGTTTCATATTTTTATTATAAAGTAGTTCTTCTGGCTATTAAACCTATAACTTTTCTGCATGTCAGTACTACTATATATATCTATAAAAATCTATTCTTTGTTTTGATTTAAGTTTAATATCTGTGAGGGAGCAAAAAGCCATGTAAGAAAATACAATAAATAGCTTCAAATTAAAAAAAATTGCTGTTCAAGAATAAAATTTATTCAACAAATGGATTTTTAAAAATGAGAAATTTGTTGTAATATAAATTGTGTGGCCTTCCATTATTCAGCGTTTTTAAGAAGAGAAAATTAGTAGACAGCTATTTGCTGATAAAGCCTGAATGTTAACTTATTTAATTATTAATAAGTTATATTTTAGAAACTTTATTATAAAGCTCAGTTCTTTTTTCTTGAGAAAATCATCTACACTGAGGAAAAGCCCACAAAGGGAAAAGCCTTGGAAGGAAAATGTTTTGCAATTCAAGAAAAGTAGACAGTTTTACCTGTCACAGGCTCAATTTTGGTGCCTCTATGGAAATTTGCTCACAGGTATCAGATTATGACAAAAATGTTTCCAGATTCTGTTGATAAATAAGTAGGAAAGGAGAATAGTTTCTTATCAAGTATAATTGTCAAGTCACCAAAATTTAATTCCATATTACCTAATCTGGTTGTTTTTTTTTTTTTTTCCATTCTGTGTTGTCCTCTCTCATCTGAGATTTTAGATGCCCTCTGACCTCTCTATGTCAGCCTTCCATAGTTCCTGAAAATCAGGAGGAAATGGACACTGACTATAAAACTACAGGCTTACATTTGGCATCCTTTTCTAGTCCCAACTGTTGCCAGTTCATCTTCTGTGGCAACCTTGCCTTATTGCCTTCCAAAATATTATCTGATCCACAGAGAGTTCATTGCTTCTCTGTTCCTTAGATAATACTAATACATTTATTATCTACTTAGATAATGCTAATACATTTCTTTTTAAAAGTATATTTCCCCTTTATTTTCCTTCCATAGGTTCTAGTTTTGCTGTCTGTTTTCTGTGTGACAGCATTTTAAAAATATTAAACATTAAGTCTTATACGGCTCTGAGTTATTTCACTTTTCTCCTCAAGAAATATCAACAGTTCATACCCTTGATGCCATCCCTCATATAAGACACTGTTTTTTGCTTCTAAGACATACCATGGTTTCTACCACAAGAATGAGAAACTATGAATATTTGAGGTGCAAAGTACTGAAATCTAGTGTGGATAAGGAATTAAGTGTGGGAGATAAAGGGTGAATGTATAAAAGGAATCCAGTTAATAAGATAATCCTGGAGAAACATTAATACAAGAACATTTGGTCAAAGAAACTATTATCAAAAAATTGTCATAGAAATCCTTACAGATTTCTCAGGTTTTTTTTTTCCATTGTAGGTATTAAAAAGCAGAAACCCTATGGTAAGAACATTTGGTTTCAACAGACAGTTGCACAATAGTGTGAGTGATGCTGTGCCAATTTCACTAACTCCCTGAGTGTAATGATTTGAAAAGTAGGAAAATAGTAGTAAATTTTAACTTAAATAAGATAACACATGTAAATATACTCAGTTGTAGTTCATAGTATGTCAAGAAATAGTAGTTTATGATTTAATTTTTAAATCAAAAAAATTATTAAGGTAACATTGATCTATGACACCATATATGATTCCAAAATACAGAATTCCCACTTAATAGACATGTCACCACTTCATACACACAACTAAGGCACCCACAATTCTTCATGGGAGTACAGGTAATTTTCATTTTTATAGAAACAAAAGTCATAGATTTTCAAAAAAACAGAAGTAATGGTAATAGTGGGAAAAAACAGATAGTAGTGATAAAAAGGAAGCTACTGATTTCACTGTTTTGCTTGGGAAAAAGAGACTAATACCTAAAATGTTAATGAATATATTTCCAGAGTTTCACAGGCAGAATTTTGGGCCAATAAATGAAGATACATAGTATTTATTAGTGTCTTTTGGGAAGACTGGGAAAGAAGCAATTTGAAAAATGAATTCAAATCCTTAGCTGGAATTCTGATCTCTGATGATTAGAAACATGATTTTGAGGTAGCAGCTGTCTAAGATGAGGTCACAAGTTAGGAGTAGTTAGACAAATATGAATTTTTTGAAACAATTATTAAAATGCACTATCAGTAGTATCTGCTGATGGCTGAAATGTGAAAATTTCAGCTTTGACATTGAATGAACAGTAATATCCAAATTTAAGACTGCATATAAATTACGACAAATTGTGTATCATTTATTTCATATAGAATTATACTTCATGTAGATTTACATTTAATATATAATAATACAAAAAGATGCATAAAATAGTCATTTACAAAAATGAAATAATTGAGTATTGGAATTTATGGAATAACAGATTACAATCACCTTGTGTTTTTAATTGTTCTGTTCCCATCAGATTTTGAGTACAAATAGGTCAGTGAAAAAATTTAACTTTTATTAATCAAATATGTTCTATGCATCTACTATGTACCAGGTACCAAACAACGTGCCTTACATAAATCGTGTTACTTAGGGCCTCCCCGGTGGCGCAGTGGGTTAAGCAACACACTATGAAGCAAACCGCAGCCACTGCAGCACGAGTTCGATCCCTGCTGCCGGCCAGGGAG
>JAGFMF010012185.1:730161-783964 GCA_019455555.1 Galemys pyrenaicus | reverse complement strand
CTCCCGCTCTCTGTGGTGAATCCTCTCACCGCCCCCCACACCTCTGGCCTGTACCCCAGTGCTTGTATGCATAAATAAATAAATCTTTAAAAAAAAAAATCGTGTTACTTAAACTTTCCCCAAATCATGGGGTATAATTAAAGTTCCAGTTCTTCCCCATTTGACAAATGAGGAATAATAACTCCGACACTGAGCAATTTGCCTGAGGCTTAGAGCTACATGGGTCACTGGTATTCAGATCTGTCTGAGTCGCAAACTTACACCCTTATCATAGGTTTTGTATGGTTACTTTAATCAGGAAAAAGACTGGATATTTTCATAAACTAGATAATTACTCTCAAATATTCATGCCCTACTTTTGCATGTTATAACGGTTTTCAATTTTGCTGGAAAGGTTTAGAAAGTCCAGTGATTAAAGGGATCAATTAAGATATTAAAAGGAATAAAGTTCACAAGCATTTTCTTAAGAGTTATAAGTGCATTTCTTGATTTAGCTTGGTTGCCTTTATACACTTCTTGTGCGAGTTCTAAGAAAAGGGGTGTCCGTCTTTCCTGAGTCCCATGATAGGGAAGATATCTGCAATGACGTCACTGGGGACAGGAAACAGAACAGCGCCTCATCCTGTGCCCTGCGTCTTCAGCCTCATGGAAAATTGTCCTTAATTTTTATCAGACTGTGTTGTTTTCTGTTTCTTTTCAGAAAGTGGCTACTTGAAAAACTAAAGTTCAGTCCTGAACCCTTCTTGGTGGAATGGGCAGACAACATTAAAACTCCCGGCAAAGGCAGAAATAGCTCCATATATAGATCAGATGTTAACTTGGGGTGCCAAGGACATGAAGGATTTTAGTTGTCTCTCATACATGCGGTCTCTTTTCTTGTTTTATCTTCTGCTTTGACTTGAAACCCTGATTGTAGTACTGTGAGGTAGCTTTTCCAATTCTCTTTCTATTAGAAGCTCTATAATTACTAAAATTGCAATCCTGGGCACTGTTCAAAATATCACTCTTGCAGAATGATGTGAGGAGGCTAGCTATTTGGCATGAAAGTGATTTAATTTACATGGCAGATTTCCAGGTAGTTACTCTAGTATGATAGGCATACTAAAAATATTTGGGATGTACACTTTCAGATAATCATATGATACTGCATGACTCTTTTTCACTTTACTTGTTGACACAGGAGAATCCATTTCTTTAAAAAAAAAAAAATCTTTCCAACCCCTTAACTGAAAGTACATGCATGTAATAATTGCTTGGATAAATACTAAATGAACTAATAAACCAACATTTTCTGTGAATCTGCCGTGTCACAGGTACCATGCAATGTGTCTTATATAAATCATTTAATCTAGTCAACAACCAGGGAACATAACTCAGTGAGCAACAATGACTAAGAATGAGTGCAATTTAACTTTAAAAAGGGATTTGTGATTTGCCTCATCTAACAATAGTCTCAAAACCCTTGTAGTTAAAGTTAAAAACACCTAACAAAATGAAGTCATTAATATTGACATAAAAAAGAAAGATGGTTTCAAGGAATATGTAATCTGGAGTCCATGAATTCAGTTAATTCATTAACTGCTATTTTTTGAACAAACACTTTAAGTCTTTCCTTGGAATGCTAGTTGCCTTGGAGCTGAGACTGTAATTTATTTACACATAACATTTGGAGGATCTAACATCCTTATTCTAATTTTCCTATGTGACTTATACCACTTTTAAGATTTTTGTTACAGTTTGTCTGTTTAGAGTGTTTACTTATTTTTGCACTTGACACTTCCAGATTTCCTTGTAAATCCCCTCTGATATGTCTGGTTTTCTATCCCAGCCACATAGGCAAATAGTCAGCAATAAAAAAAAAATCCCAAATGTAGGATGTATGAACCAGAAAAGGAAACGGGTAAAGACCAAGCTATTTGTGATCTGACCCATCCTGCTGTGAATGAGAGACCTGAGCTATTTCATTTGCTTGAGATTGCTATGTGAAATTCAAACTTTCCCAAAGGAAATGGAAAAAAACTGCAGCCATGTTCCACCTCACCTCAAGTGCTGATGAATGCAGTTATCCCTGTGAATTCCATGCACACTGATTATGTTCACTACATAACTTGGTGTGGAAGACCTACCATATTAGAAGATGACCAGGTGCACTGGAACACATAAGTCACTGTCTGACCACTGATCCATGATGTGAGCATAGCGTTCCCTTTTCTTATTTTAAATTCCTTGAAATTATGCATTACACTCCTGTCCACTGCTCCAAAACAGTGTAAAATAACCTAACTGGAAAAAAGACTCTAGTCATAATCATGCACCTGAAGGTCAGCAGCTTAGCAGTAAAGATGATGTGAAATCTGTTGCTAGTGAGTCTGAGTTTCTGAGCTGGAAAGTTAATTTTTCAGCAACATTTCTAGTCAAATGGCAACAGAACTGTGACTTTGGTAGGCTTTGTTTCATCTGAAAATAACAGTAAATTTTTCATCAAATCAAATAAATATTGAAAAGGTACTTCTTGTGGGTACTTTGGTAGTGGATATCAAAAATACTAGCTAATACTGATTTAGGATATTATCTTACCAGCAACATACTAAGAACTTTGGTACATGCATGGTCACAGATATGGGAGCTAGTGACTCTACTTGACCAAATACAGCTGGCAAGTTGCACAAAAAGAATTTAGCAGAGCGCAGTTTCTTTCCAAGATCTAACTTCTTAACTGCTGTTTTGTAGGACAAAAAAAAAAAAAAAAAAACAGTAACCAGTAAGATTGTATTGTCTGCTTAGGAGCTCATTTTCAGTGAAAGAGATGGATACATACAGAGGCAAGTAAAACATTAATGAAGATAACAAATCATAGATGCAAACCAACTGTAAAACAAAACAAGAAAAACATAATACAAAGGAGAAGGAAGAGAGGATAATCTCTAGTGGGAGAGTAGTAGTCATTTTGTCTTACATAGAGCCCCTGCTGCTTATTCAGATTATTCATTTTCCTCTACCTTGTATGAACCCCTTTCTGTAGTAGACAGTCCATTCCCTCTCAGTTTTTTTTTTTCCTCCTATAAAAAATCTTGATGTATTGTGGTGGCATATGACTACCTGTAATAAAGACTAAGTTTCAATATAAATTAATTCTGGCTTAAAGAATATAAATATAAGCATTGTGGAATTTACAGAAAGCTTTTAAATGGTTCAAGATGCTGATCTAGTCCCTTCACTTTTTTCCTTCCTGGGAGCTAAGAAGTGGAGTTAGATCAGTGTGCTTGACCACAAAGTAAACTTCTCACTAGAGGCGACATATGAAGGAGCAATAAGCTCTATGAAATCTGGCAGAATGGCTCGCCCTACTTTCCTCAGGATGCTCACCTCTGAAATACTATGTCAAAGTGAAATAAGCCCAATCTTTTTCATTCTTGTAAAAGCAATAATCAAAATCTCGTAATTTCAACTCTCTGACTCTCATAGTGGACCGAGTTCTATGTCAGTACACTCTCTTTGGGGAGGAGGGTAATGGTGCTCATGAAATCAGACATTATTAAGTTGACACTCTGTCATCTACTAAGTTCCTTCGTTAGGTCCTTGTAGTTACAAAGAGTGTGGCATCTGGCCCTTAATTGGATGTCCACCCTAACTCTTACCATCATATACAACTTCAATATTCCTAGATTTTACTTACTTGTGTAAAACCCTATTACCTGCACTGTGCCAAATGCCATTACTTATCTATCTTCCCTAAACTGGTCTTTTGAGAAAGCCTGGGAAGAGTAATAATCACACTAGCTCCTAGATATTGATTTACTCACAACATTCTCCACTAAAAGAAATGATCATCCTTGGATTAATGGTAAGTTTCATGTCTGTATAAAATAACATGTACCCATATTTTCTTCAGCAAAGAATTCCTCACAGAACCCTGAGGACACATCAAAGGAGTGACAAGAAGTCAGCATCTATAGGATCCCCAATGTTGATTGTCATTTTTGGGGTATCAAAATAGACTTAATTTTCATTATTCACAGATTCCATATTTGTGAATCTATTAAATTACTAAATTTTATATGTAACCCAATGCCAATGTTCATAACACTTCCATGGCCATTCACATGTATACAAAAAGCAGCCAAACCTTTGAATGGACTAACAATTGGGTCAAGCATGATGATTCTCCACCTTCCAGTTTCAGCTCTCATACTGCAAACCTGTGTCCTTTTCAGTCCTTTTAGTGTTATGTTTTTCACACTTTGTACCTTCTATTGATCAATTTATTGTTTACAATGGCTGCCAAGCATAATGCTGAAGCACTGTCAGTGTTCCCATGCAAAAAAAGACTGTGAAATGCCTTAAGGAAAAAATAGTGTGTTAGAGAAGCTTCAATCAGGCATGAGCTATAGTACTATTGAGTGTGAATTCAATATTAATGAAGTAATAAAATGTATTAAATAAGTTCCACTCTAACAAAAACACGCCAAATAACAAGATTATTTATTGATTGGTTGATTAAAATGTTCTACCCAGAGACTCAGAAACCTAACTTCATATTTTGCCTAAGATTAAAGCTTGAATACCCATTTATTCAGAGTTCACAGTGACTTTATGGGATATAAACCAACCATGAATAATGAAAATAATTTTAAATTACAACAGCAAAAAAATATAATCTATTGAGTAAAATGGGACACCATAACCCATTTGAGTATAATTAAATGAATTAACTGTTTGGGAATGGTTTCCTAGCAGATATTTATTAATTAAAAACATTTAAACCCCTCCTGACAAGATGCATGAGAATATGCCATCTCTTCCGTGATATTCCTACAAAAATTGCACATCCTGAATCTAATCATGAGGAAACATCAATCAGGCTCATATGGTTCAATTTTATGAAACCAAGGAAAGATTGAGGAATCCTTACAAAGTTCAGGATATTAAAATAAACTGACAACTTCGTACAATGCAAGATTTTGGACTGGGTCATTTTGTATTTAAAAGTTTACTATGGGGGACTGCTGGCAAAACTTCAAAAAGATCAAAGGATTAAAATGTGATAAGTATCAATTTTGATTATCTGATCTTTTAGGTCTAATGAGGGTTATGTAGGTGAATTCCTTGTTTATAGTAAACAAAAGTGATTAGTACATCCACCAGGCTCAAGTGGTTAAGATGAAAAAGATAAGTTGCACTATATTTCCAACTTTTCTTAAAAAGAAAAAGGCTTGTGATGTTTCTGATGTAAGTGCTTTAAAAATTAGAACTAATGGTTGAAGTAAAAAAAAAAAAGCATACATGCCATATCGTCCACCAAAAAAACTACTATGTCTTCTACCATGTTTTAGTAAATTTTAAAAAAAAAACTTATTTTATTTTTGCATAGAAGAACTGGGGTGTAGGCCAGAGGTGCAGAGACTGGGGGCGGGGGGCGGTGGTGAGGAGAGAGGGTTGATCAGAGTCCGCAGCACAACAGGCAGATTTACTAAAACACACTGTTAAGGGGAGTAGTTGGGGAAGACAAGAGAGGTCTGCTGCACCATATGTAGGTTAGCTCCCTGGCTGGGTCAAACTCAGATTATAGTGGTGATAGTGCTGAGGCTTAAGACCTAGACCAACATGGAGGCCCTATATCCTCTACCATTTTGTCTTAATGGTCAAGCAGATTTATATTCCAATAAATAACACTGATTTTTGTAAGGCTAATATGGTCTTTATACTGAACAGTATGGTAATGTACCCAATGTATGGAGCAGCTTGTTGGCCTGTGACTCCTACTTTTAGGCCATTTCTAAGATTCTATCCTTTTGGTCTTAACTTTCTTCTCTTATGTCTTGATCCTTTTAATTAAAATTCTTCTTGGCTTATTTCAGAGGCATTTTGCTCTAGAATTTTCTCAGATATACTAGTGCTTCATCAAATATGAGAAGTTCATGCTTCCCTGATCCAAAGCTTCCAGTAGTCATCCCTATCATTTTTTTTTTCAGTTTTACCTTTTTTTCAATTTGTACCAGATCCACAGGCTTACTGATTAAATTTCTCAACTCAGCTTTCTTCATTGGACAATGCAGTATGAGTGTGCAGTAGTCAATCTGTGCACTCAGTGTTGTCTAACTGCCATCTATTAGGTAGATGGGCTTTAATCCCAGAAGACACTTGCAAACCAGATCCTCATAAATATAAAAGCATTCCCATCACCTACATTATTACTAGTGTTCCATTTTGAAATAAGAATCCTGTGCTAAATTTATTTGAAAATCCTTCCATCCTCAAAACATTTATTCAACTACATTCCCCAAAGAACTTTTTTTACGTTACCAGGGAATATAAATGTTATTTGTACCAAATGTAATCACAGTATCTCTGTCAGCTGGACATCAGGATTTAAACTTTAAAAAACACAGTTGACTAATGTTGGGAGTGACACATTTCTCAAGTCTTTTCATTCTCTCACAGCTTCTGTCTAGTAGATTTACTTCCATCTATTCATTTATTTTTGCTATAGAAATGCAATTTTCAGGCTTCTGAATTTCTTTTCCTTGAACAGCGATTGCTATTCTTTGTCCCAAAGGATCCTTCAGGGAGATACAATTTAATTTTGGTGCTCCTTTTGCCATTGAATCTAATATGTGTCACTATATTTTATTGTTTATTTAAACAATTGTATAATACAAAAAAATTAGAGTGGCATACATTGAATTCTAAATAAGATAATTTTTAAAAGGTCATTTATAGCATAGCCAGCCCTTACTCTACTTTGAATGTCTGTATTTAAGTTATGAGACTCTAGCATAGCATTTCTCAGTTTAGGCTGCAGTTGAAAATTCCTTTGGGGGAATCTGCCCAGCTCACAGTGACCCCCTTTTCTGAGAGTTTTGTCCTTGCATGATTGTGCTCATTTATTGAGCCAAGGGGACAAATTGGACCCAGATTGATCCAAACCTATTCTTTCGCTCATGAATTTAGAATTGCAATTGAGAGAAAAAAGAAAAAGATGTGCAATCTTGGCTGGACTCATAAGTGAAGGAGAAAAAAATGTGAGGCGACTGTATATATACACACACACAAATAGAGAAAGCAATTTGGGGGAGAATAAAGTTGATGGTTAGTGAGACTCAGAGATAGGATAGAAACAGCAGAATTTCCTAGATTCTTGATGGATCGGTTAGCCTTGGAATTTACAACATTCTTAGAATCCTTTTTCTCCTTTGGGGGTTATATCAGTTTAGAATGCTTTTCTACTACTTTTTGAAAACATGGGAGATAGAATACCAAAATAGTCACAGCTCTGTAGCTTTAAATCAAATGATGATATCAGATAAGTCATGTCTCTTTGAAGAGAGATTCAGCTATATCCAAATCTCTGACTACTCTGGTCTAGTCCATGAAGTCTGTAATAAAATTAAGGAGGGGATTAGGATTCCAACATTGAAGGACTATATGAGGTGAAGGATCATAAGAACAATGGTTCTTTCTTCATCGCTCACATTGGATTCATATTTTTTCACCATGAGAGAAACAAAAACTCACATTATAAGATTAATGCACAAACACAATGAGAATCCATTGTGTTTGTGTGTGTGTGTGTGTGTATGGATACTGTATGCATCTATAGATGTACATTCAGTGTGTAGAATATTCAAGTGTAGTCATCTTAGAATACCTCTAGTTTCAGACTTTATAGATATATTTGTACATATTCTATAATAATATATATAAATACTGTTGTGAAATTTTTCTCCAATTTCTCCTTTTCTTGGCTTTTAATTGAACCTATTTTAAACTTGCCAATTTGTTTTTGTAAATCACTGAAACTTAGGTCATGTTTACATTTTTTTTCTTCCTGGTGCATTAGCTTCTGTTCTTCATTTCATATACTTTTTCTTACATACACTTTGTAATATATTATTGTTATTAAATTCATCCACTAACATTTCAATTCAGATATTGCTTCAAAATTTTAATTATTTTTCAGTTTTCATTTCTTTCTAAAATTTTCCATCTGTTCCTTTACTATGTATTTTTTTCTTTTACATCCTAAAATATATTTAAAGTAAATAAGGTTTGTTTCTATTAATGTTAAAACTTCTGATGTCCTATTTTATACATTTGTTTTTCTTGGTTTGGAGCATATTTCTTGAGTCACATTTTACAGATGTTAGTGATTTTTTTATTGCTTTCTGGACATTATAGTTACACATACATGAGAGTATGGTTTCATGTTGTCTTCTTTTTAAAAGTGTTAATTTTTGTTCTTGAGGACAGTTAACCAACAGATCAACTTGCCTTTAAAAGTTTGCTGTGCAGGATTTAGTGTGACCTACACTTTATAGATAGAGTCGTTTTATTCATTATACATGTCTTTCAGGATCTCAACTGAATGCTGTGCCAACTGATCATTTCCCAGTATTGTTGGACTCGTGGAATTTTTGTTCAGTTGATATCCCCATTTGTTCTTCTGTTATGCTTCAAAAAGTTGTTACTTATATATGGGATCTTAATGTTCACCCAAAGAAGAAATACCACTGCTATAACAATTTTTGAAGCAATTTCTGTGTGCAAATCTTACTTTGCCTTCAGAAGCATCAAACTCAGATGTCTAACTTCTCAGATGAAAGAAACAATCATTATGTATTTGGGTTCTACTTTACTGCACTGTGGTACACCGTGTAATGAGGGAGGAATCCTGGATAATTGTGAAGATCACCCTTACAAATCAGAGCTTTCCTTCCACTGCCTTATAAATTCTAATTGTATAGTTGTTTATGTCAAGAAGGCTAGACTGGTGCCCATTATTGTAGCATGGTCATAACAAAAATCTAACTTAAAGCAATTTTAAGTCAAAGATTAGATATCATATTTTCATCTCACTCCCAAACTGAATTTCAGTTTAATCTTTACATTGAATAGTAACTGTTATCTTTTTCAAGCAAAGAAGATTTAAATGAAATTACTTAAAAGAGGCTTTTACAAAAATCCCAATCTTACATTCTACTTTATCGTCAATCTCCCAACAACTATTAATGCTAATGTTAACTTTAGTTAAAGAATTTGATTTTTCCAAATTTGACTTCATAGCTTTTACAAGGTATAAATCACAGCCTCTCGGTTAATTTGCATTTCAGGCAACAGAATTAAAACACTGCTCTTACAAATGATACATTTTCTTTTGTTTTCACTTTCAGATAGGTCTCCCTTAGGGGCATGGTTATTATATGTAATTGTAAAGGCTTGGAGAAAGGATAATCTTGAAACATGTTTGATCAGGCTCCATAATTTCTTGGTTTTGTTCTTCTGTATGACAATTTCATTGCCTGGTTGACTTCCTTTTTAATGATAATTGAACTGCCTCATCCCTGAATTCTACATCTATATGCCATATAGAGAAAAGTTGTTTGTATAATAGAATTTTCATGAAAAGTCTCAATGTGGAACCCAATAATTTGCTTAATCTAGATTTTATGCTCTATCATTGACATACATCAATTCTGAGAAGAGACTGAGTACCATGGAAAAGAGACCATTTCTGAATGGTTGAGAGGCAATCATAATGTTTTATAGAGCTATTGTCTGATTTTGTTTAACATCATGTCATTAGCATTTTTCTGATCTTAAAATTTTTAAAGATCATGTGATATAGTAAACTAAATCATAAATTCGTATAATGTTTTGAAACTGGAATTATTTTCTTGACATCTCAATGATATCTTCCAAAAGGTCTTAAAGTAGTTTCAGGAATAGGGCCTCCCCTGGTGGTGCAGTGGGTTAAGCAGCGCACTATGAAGCAAACCGCAGCCACCTGCAGCATGAGTTCCATCCCTGCTGCCGGCCAGGGAGGGGGACCCGCATGGTGCGGCAGACCTCTCCTGCTGTGCCCGCTGCTCCCCTCAGCAGTGTACTTCTGTTATCTGCCTGTTCTGCTCCCCGCTCTCTGTGGTGAATCCTCTCGCCCCCCGACACATCTGGTCTGTACCCCAGTGCTTGTATGCATAAATAAATAAATCTTTATAAAAAAAAAAAAGTAGTTTCAGGAATAATGTGAGACCTTTTTTAATTCAAACTATATCACTATAATGGAAGTTAAAGGAAGAGATTGTTAGCACATGCCCTCAATTTATATATAAAATAAATATCATAAAATGTTAAAATGTGTAGTCCAAATTCATGGAAAATTAGTGTGATTTCATTTTTCACACCTAAACTCTGATGAGTTTTCACTCATCAGACTACACCCCCTTACCAGTGTTATAGAAAAGATAGATAAAAATCATATTTCAGTCAATTTAGTTAAACTACAAATAAAGAGTATGGAATTTTTACAAAATGTAAGGCAAGATATTATTAATTAGTCAAAGGGCACATAATGGAAATTCATTGGAAAGGTTAATTTAAAGCACGTTTTGAAAATATAAAACTCCATACACTGTTGTTCTGTTCATCATTATCTAGAAATTATTATGTTCTGCCTGATATGCATTACTCATTTCTCTGAAGTTCTTTCCATATCATTAATTTGATATTCCTTCCTTTCTTCCTGTTCTCTTTTTTCTCCCTCATCCATTCCTCCTTTCTCACCCTACTCCTACCTATTATCTCACTGCCTCAATGACATAAATAGGTAAGGTGCAAATATTTATGCACCAACAGTTCATAGAATCTACTACTATATCATATAAAGTGTATTTTTTATGATATCACTGCTCTACGCAGCTTAACTTCTTACAATAACACTGTACAGCATACCACAATCCTGTCTCAATTATAGAAATATTTCTTATGTAAGTTTCACCAACTTATCTTCATAACCATTTATAAGAATCAAAGAAAATAATAGTTTATTATTAGCATAATACCTGGACAAAGTAAATATAAATATTAGCTGTTTAATTAAGTACTTCATTGAATGTTATAAGAAAAGTACCTGTATTGATTAAATGATAGCTGAAATAATTTTAAAAATCTAGAATGATGATTTCACCGAAAAAATTCACCCAATAAAAAACATTACTGCTCCTGAATTTAAAGTGTGGTCAGTTTGGCTTGTGGATAGCACTATTTCTCACAGAAAATGAGTGTTTACACAACTTCTCAAGAATCAACTATTTAGAAATACCAGGGTGGTGGGGGAATCAAATAAGTCCTGTGATTGGAACAGTAGAAATATTATAGGAGAACCCAAATTGTTTATAGGAAAGTATTTGGTGACTAGAGGAGACTGAGAATTAATATTCCCAAGTTAAAATCAGTATTTTAAAAGAATACGATTCTGCTGATCTTTTTGAGCTGCCCAGATTCAACCTATTACTTTATTCAAATGATAAGAACAGCTGAAAATTGCACAAGATGAAATGTTTTTCATGAGGCCAAAGACTTTGTAACCTTAAGTAAGATTAAAGAGCTTTTCTCTAGAGGATCAACTTATATCCTGAAGTGTTTTTCTGGTCCTTTGACCTGAGACAGAGCTCTCTGGCTCAGCCTCCCACTGGGCTATTGGTTACCGCCCCCTCACTGTGGGGCAGAATTAATTAGCGTCTCTGAATCCTTCCAAACTACCGTCCAAAGGACATACATAACAGTGGTCCCTCAAGCATAATCATCCTGTCAACCTTTTACCACCCAACAGACCATTTACATGGCTGATGTTTTAACACTTACAGTCTTGCAGTAAATTTCGGACAGCAACATGCAAAATGTCACTGTTCTCCAGAGAAAGCATATTTAATATTTCTCTGCAGATTAGCAGCACTAAAGTTACTCCTTCCTTCTTGCTGTTCAGTGTTGCCTTGTATTTTTGGCATGTGACCTTAATAGAAATGTTTTCCTAAGCATTTGAAGCACAAACAGCATTACAATAACTTCTGGGCAAGGCACCAAATAAGTTTATCTGTCAGAACAGGGGATCATGGAGCTGAAAAAGGGTTGAAGACCACTGTACACACCCCATCCATCATGTTTCTGTTTGAGGCACAGTGGGGAAGAGTTTGTCCTTTCCGCTGTTCCTGAGAGTGCAGAGCTTATCTATATAGCCATTTCAGCAATGTTAGAGATGCCTTTTACTCTCCACTTGCATTGGCGATCTGAAGCCTTTCTGCAGATGATCCCTGCCCTTCCATCTGCTTTGGCATCTGTGCTAGGAGCAGAAGCAAAGCTTCACAGCTGTGGTTTCCCTTGCCCAAGCCTCCAGGACTAACTGCAGATGCTCTAAGAACAATATAATTGGAATATATTTTCAACCTCTGCTCACATGTTCCTTCTGAGTTGTGCAGAGGAGAAAATAAAACCCAGATGAAGTAATCCTGAAAAGGGAAGTATCTTCTCTTTAACCAAAGAGATGCAACAAATCACCAAGGCAAAAAAATTACTGAGATTTCTGCTAAAGATCATTCAAGTCACTGATTATATTCCGTAGAATGTCTATGAAGAAACACTGAAGAAAATAAATATAAATCAGAGCAACTCTACTTAGAAATTTCTTATTCCATAGTTTTCTATATTTTTGTATCTGTGTGTTTATAAAAATAATACATGCTTATTACAGAAGCTTACAAAAATATTATTTAGAATAAAGATTGGAAAGCTATAGTCTGTGAACAAATCCAGCCCACTGTCCAATATTTATAAATAAAGTTTTATTTGAACAGAATGAAAGAGTTTGAAAAATAGGTTTTCTAAATCAGGTAAGGGAAGGGTTTTCTAAATAGGTAAGGGATGCTTCCAAAGGTGATGATGCCTGTATTAAGAAAATGTAGAAGGGAGAAAATGTAGAAGATGCTATCTCCATCTGGGATTTTTGATATGTCCTTCCATTTACTCCAAGATATTATTCCTCAGTAAATCCTTTTTCAAAAGTGTTTTATATACTCATATTGGCTATTATATACACATGGCAATCATATCAAGGTATCCAACTAGGGCTTTTCTGATCCAGAAGCAAAAACATGTATTCTCCAGGGATTGATAGCCTTAAGAATGTGCACACTACTTCCACCCAAAGCATGCAATCTCTTCAAGAGCTAGAGAGCCTAGATCACAGACATAATATTGAAGTAAAGTTCCTTTCTTTGAAGTCTCATAGCACTCATGACCTATTGTAATAACTAATTACTCAGCATAAATCTTGTGCTGTTACTCTAGTTTGAGATCTATGTGTTTCCTAACTACTCATTCCAGCTGTAAACAAGAACTTTTTCCTATACTCTTACAGCGCAAGTTTTCTGAGTCCACTGCCTACATCATTTTTTTTTCACCATCCAGAAACTAGACAAAGTTACCAAGGAATGAAATCATTTCTATCAACTCATGATGACCCTGGAGGATAACAAACTATAACCAGCATGTACTCAGTAAACTTATGTTGATGAGGTTGAATAAATGCCTAATATCTCTCTGAAACATGTAATCACATTTTTAAAATGTTGCTTATTTATTTTTCAGGTTATAATTTTCAAAAATATTTTACCTTTCATGCAGAGGAATTTTTTCCCTCAGCAAATATGTCTGACTCATATAAACACTTTTACAGAATAATCATTTTCCATACCCATTAAATGGTATCAGGAAATGATTTTTTAAAGGCTAGTTCAGTATTTTTCTGAACAAAAAATTCACCATGTTGCCAAAATGATGACTTATTAAAGTAAAAATGAAATATCTTATGCACCACAGCATAATAGATTTTTGTGCCACTGTTAGTATTACTCTTATCTTATTTCACTCACAGTCCAGTGCTTTACCATAATTAGCTAAATAGATGGAATAATGTGTGTAACCAAACAAAGATCACACTCCCAATATTATTGAAATACATATAATTAATTACCAACTATCTATGAAACTGGAAAAATGTTATATCTAACAAGAATTATTATTTCATCTGTGTCTGAGTAAACATGTTTATGCAATTGAAAAAATACCTAATAAATAATCACAGAACAAGCATAAGACCAGGAAATCCTGGATATTCAGCACAGAAAATACACAGAGGTGACAGTACACTACTGTACTCTTTCTTTTATCCTTTCATTTTTCTCCTGTTAATATGCATTTATTATATGCATATTCTAGGAAAGCCTAAATTATACTATAAACTGTTTCTTTTTCTAAACCATTGTTTCATAGGAACTTTTAGAAGACTTTTTCATTAATTTTTTTAATTGAAGTAAGGTAAACAAAAGAGAGACGAAGGTATATTTACAGAAATATATCTAAAACACAGGCTTCCTTGTAAGAACATTTAGTGTCAAAGGAATGAATAAAATACTAACTCTTCAAGTGTGGTAGAGGAAGAAGAAGGAGTGATTGCTCCTTCCCATACCAATAGCTTTCCAGTCTTTCCCCACCACTTTTGCAATACTTTTCAAAGTATTTGAAGGAGACAAAATGGATCTGTTTGACTACCATGAATGTGTCCTTCAAGTATGACTCAGGTCTTTCCCAGGCCTAAGAGTGCCTTGTAAGTCAAGAGTCATAAAAGAAATACACAGTCACAACAGCTAAGTGAAATTGGGATAGAGAGGCATTACTGGAATAATACAGGAAGATTTCCACGAACCCCAACAAGAGGGAGAGAACGAGGAATCAAAAATTAGCTGAATCCAAAGTAGCAACTCTCCAGGGTGGCATGCTCATTTTTTTCTGCTTTCCTCTCAATGTCGCCACTGTATTCTCTTTTTCTCTACAGACAGCTTTTTCTGATCTACTTTCTTATGAGCTACCGACTGTGTCAGTTCCAGCTTTTTTAAGTGCCCTAAAAAGAATAAGCACAGTAACTGCCTCAGATCCAAATCCTGAGAGAGAGAATCTAATTGGCTGCTTGCAAGCCAAAGAGTAATCTCCTGCTGGATTAGCTGTGGTCAGGGAGTCTAAGTCCTTTAGTACCAGTGTTGTCCCTCCTGGGGCTTTCAGGGAAATTTGGGCTTAGTAAAAACTGACCTAGTTTCCACCACAGGCTGTAGGTAAAAGAGTGCCATTTAACAGAGGCCTCCATAAAACCAATTGCAGGGGACCAGAGCCTTCTTCAACCCCAGTGAGTGTACAGTTCAACGTGTTAAATCTAGCTTCATTAACAGAATATTGACTGATTGAAGTCATTTAAATTGTGGTCAAGTAAACTCTTTTCTGAAATAAATCTGCCCAATGATCTCTTAATTTTGACATCTTTTAGCAGACGATCACCTTTGTCAGAAAACATTTAGGTAACAGCCTTCATTTTTGTTTCCAGAGGTACTTTAACATGATGCCAATTCCTTTAATTAACTCCATGAAGAACATCATAGCTAAAACAAAACTCCAAATAATCAAAAATCAAAAGCTATCATCATTGTTCACATCTAATTTGGATACAGATTTTCTTAAGAATGACTGAATGGCTTCTTCTACTTTCTTCCCCTATTCTTTCATTCTCTGCTCTCCCCTTCAGATACAATTCAGTACAAATTCATTTGGTGGACACAAGCAAAGTAGGTGTTCATGTGGTGGAAAGGAAATGACAGCAGTCTGATAGTGTGTTATAGAAGAATCCAGTGACATCTGTGTAAGAGAACTGCCCAGAACTAAGAGAAAGGAAGGTAACTATACAAAAAGTTTTCATGGGTGGGGGTTTCAGAGTCAGAGCAGGATGAGTCAGAGCACTACTGAAATGACAGTAGTGAAAAATCCAGAGTCTGATTGAGGTGAAAAGAGGCACATTCCAATGGAGAGCTGTTGCAGGGATCTGGCACAGAGTATGAGAACACAAGCAGGGAAAGGAGGATCTCCAGATACAAGGTGAAGGCACAAAAGCAGTGGCAATGGCAGTTGGGATAAATACTTGACTATGTAACCAAACTCAGAAATGCATTAATTAAGTAGCTATGTTGAGAACAATGAGAATTAATTTTCTTACCATAAGAGAAGAGATAAAACTAGAATGAATCCTGTGGTATTAAATTTAAATTGTAGATATTGGTAACATGTGCTTTTAAAATACACAGAGATGGAGTTATAAAAACATATACTTAAATATGTCCATAGTCATATATATGCAAATATCTGTAAGTAGAGATGTAATACTCTTCACTTTTGTCTACTGAGCAGACTAAACAGCAATATCCCCAATAAATATTGATACCTATCCCCCAGATATTGGCTTCCAAAAGTTATTTTATACAATAAAAAAAAAATCATGACTCTCTGGAAAAACATATCTGATTCCAGGGTGGGAGTGGGAAAATGTGAGATGACTTTGTTATATTTTTGTGTCAAAAAGTAGAAAGTGCTCAAAGAATGATGAGAACAGGACAGAAGGATACAAAACCCAGACTGAAGGGAGGTTTATATTTTTCTTCGCTTTTCAAGTGAATAAGTTTTGTCATAGAATGTTTACTTCTCCAAGATTATATCACTTATAAACGTTATGGCCAATGGTATGCTAGTAAATGTTTATTTAACAACTGGCTCCCTAGAAAGGAGAGGAAAATCCCTGTTTTGTAGCCTTTGCCAATTTCTGTGTTGTAAATATTCCCACCAGAGCCAATTTCAAACTACTAACAAACTAAATCTGAGCACAGTTAGGAAGGGATGAATATGAGCTCCTCTTACAAACCATTGCAAGCTGGATTTCAGAATGGCACTGGTTAAGTCTAGGGTTTGAAAACACAGAGCTGAAGTTCAGAGCCAGCTATGGCATAAGATTGTATTTAAATCTTTATATTGAAAGAATCATTTCAATATAGCATAGTTTCAAGACAACACAGAAAAAGGATCCAAATAGTACAGAAGAGTTGGCTAAAGATTTCACCAATTAGTAGTGAAAAAGAATGAAACATTACACTTTGTGATCTCTTAAAGACAATTTAATGCAATTACATACATTAAATATTTCATTATATGTGTCTATATGAGATTTATTAAGTGTATGTATATAGTCGCATTTATATGAGATTGTTTATTTTATGAGATTGGGCGTTTTATGATAGATAGATAGATAAATAGATGGACGGACGGACGGACGGACGGACGGACGGACGGATAGATAGATAGATAGGTAGGTAGGTAGGTAGGTAGGTAGGTAGGTAGATAGGTAGGTAGGTAGATAGATTGACAGATAGATAGACAGACAGACAGACACAGGATACAGAGATAAGATATAGAAATAGATGTAGATAACTAGAAATAGAAATGTGATCAGTACATTTTATATTATACAAGCTGTTGTCAAAATCTTGTCCATCTAAATTTTTCTCAAGACTGTTCCACATGATTGCCACATTTATTAAAAAGAAACTAGACTAGTGCTGAAAATATATATATGCAAAGTAATATATGAATAGAACCAATAAAGATCAAATAAGCAGTACACATCCAATAGAATACTAAGCAGTAATTAAAAATGAAGTCATCTGAATGTTATTGAAGTCAGATTATGCTATTTTAGTTACCTCTACTATCATTTCTTTCCTGCTCTCCAGAGAAAGACAATTTGCTTTTATTCAATACAAAACAATATTTATAGAAAATGTTAAGTTTCAAAGAAGCTTACCTTTTATTTTTTAAATGTATTTGTGTATTGTGTATGTACACATAATAGATGTAATATTAAAAGAAGATATTCACAACAAAAAAGAAATATTCCAAACAATTTAAAATATTTCCTTCATACATTTAGTTCAACGAAGGGACTTGAAGAACACTGTGATTCTTCTCCAAAACTTCTTTATCTCTGATGAATTATTTTCATACATTGTTGGTCCTATGCATCAGAATTTCCAAAGTCTCTGCAAAATCTAACCCCATTCCTGACCCACACACCTGTTCTCTTCTTACCTCTTTGTCTTTTCATCTTTTTCTGAATGTCCTGGAGATTTTTGTATATATTGTCTCATTTAGTCCCAATAATAATATGACAAACTAAATATTAGTCTCAAAGATGTTGACTTGCCCAAGGTCTTCAATATAGAAAATGGCTAAGTAGATGTATCTAATGTCAAAGCCACATCCTTCCCAGTTTACAATTTAGAATTCAAGAAATCCTGGAAGTTGTTACTGAAAATTTGATGTTTTCTCTTCTAAATCATTTAATAACTTCATCATATGCATAAATGGGTTAATGTTCCTTAGTTCAAACTTAAGGGAAAAGTATCAGTTAGAACAAACATAAGATACTACTTGACATGCGTTCACACTGATGTGTTCTATAATTGAGCATGATAGAATCTATAGAACAGGCAAAAATGTCTACACTCCATATGTAAGAGTGACTGTGAGGTTCAATGAAGGTCACTAATTAGCCAGCAATGTGAACCTCCCTCAAAATTTTGTTTGCATAGAAATGGCTTATGAACTAGCAGAGGGGGTGGGGAGGGAAAGGAACATTTATTTTCCCACAATTTCTTAAACCTTTAAGAACACTTTCTGACTTATTTTCTAGGAGTGTATTTTGCTAATATAAGGCAATTATTTCCCAATTTAGATATCTGTTGACTGAACCCCAGTTGTGCTTGTCATCACAGTTGCCTTGGTCTAAGTTAAGCATAATGATCTAGCTCTAAAGATTTCACCTAATGGAGCCCAAGTGATGCTGCATTATTGGCAATCATCCTGGAACTAATAACAGCAGTTACTGGGTCTATAATCTCCTAGGAATTAACAACCACACGCTTTTTTTTTTTTTCTCAATTTGCAGGACATCATCATTACCATTAAAAGGCAGTTAAGATGATAATGTGCCACTGTAACTCATACAGCGGGCAGTAAAGGGTTATAAGTGGAAGTGCTGAGGCAGCAGTCCTGACTCAGCCTATAGACTTGAATGTTCTTACTCTGACTGCTGCTTGGAAAAATACTTAAAGCACCAGAACACTGAGCACTCAAGATAGATGTTTCTGTTGGCTGGTTGCTTGCTTGCCTGCTTTCTTGGGGATGATTCCCTTCCTTGTGCACAGCAGAAAATCAGTCTTTCCCATCCAGATGACAAGATTTCCTGTGGACCTGCTTATTGGAGGACTATAATAATGACCAAGAATTTCAGAACAAAGGAATGCAGTTACAGCAAAACAGAGAGAGTAGAAAAAGAAGTAGACTTAAGGGACAAAAAGCTACAAAAACTACTCAGATAAGGGGGCACACAAGGTGCAGAGCAGAGGAAGTGGCAGAGATAAGTAAATCAGATCATTGAACCCATGTTAAATCCCTCCTGTGCTGCAGAGGGGGATATTACATGAGGACAACCTTCATCTTCCCTTCCCTCTTGGAGCTTGCACTTATATGAAAGGAGAAACACATGTACTAAATAATTTTAAGAGATTGTAAGATTGTAGAGTGTGTCAAGTCAACATGCAGCAAGGAATTCTAATCAAATCAAAAGGAAGTCAATACAGAGCAGCAAACACAAGTGGAGAGATTAAAAAAATAGTAACAATTGAAACAAGACCAGTAAAACCATAGAAACCACTGAAAATAACTGAAGATTGAGTAATCTGCAGTAGAGGTACACAAAACACTACCATTTCCACAATCACAACAGCTACTCAGCTCTCGCCTTACATCATGGTAAGAGTATAATATAAAATATTTTATGTTTTTCTATATGACAACATGACTGGGTAGGTATTTACATCTCATATTTCAGTATGTGAAATGAAACTTACAGAACGTGCTCAAGGTGACAAAGCTAAGCCAATATCAAAACTAGGAAATGAATTTAAATCAGACTATGTAGCTCTTTCTCTTGATCAATTTGCTAATTTCAATGTCCAGAATTAAATGGAAAATATCACCCAAGGTTCAATAATCAGATGAAGTAACAAACTAAAAAATTAAAATATAACAAACTAAAGACTAGAGAACAAAAGAAATACAATGATACTTGGGCCTCTAGGTAATTGAGTTCTTTATTAGCAATGTGCTACTGAGGTAAGATTGGTATTCAAATTCAGGTGACTTTATATACATTAGAAAGAGATCATGGTAAATAAATATAACTGCTTAATTTATCACATCCATAAATCTGCAGTGTGTTAATTCCTCAAAATTTTATTTTTTAATGATTTCTATTTGTTTAAATGAATCCACACCAAAACACATTTGGAACTCTTTAAGCAATGATAGTGATAATAGCAAAACCATGTATTACAAAAAAAAGAAAGAAAAGAATAGTGATGGGGAAATGATCAAAAAAATTCTAAGGGACATGTTACAAAAAAAAAAAAAAAGAAAAGAGCATTTCTTTCTGAATTTCGTAGAAACAAAGGCAACAGAAAATATAAAATATGAAACAGCTTTCATTGTTTACCAGAAAAGTAGCCCACTTAATGACAGGAAATTAGGTTTTTCTTCCACCTAAGCATTAAAGGAAATTTACCATCAGATCATCACACAAAAACACCTTGCACAAGCTAAAGACTCCATTGGTAATTTCCTCTATAATTATCCTATGGGTTATTTTTGAAGATTTGAAGGAAACAGCTTTTGAGATGATTGCCCAACACAAAGGCCACAGAGTCAAGCTGCTAGTGACTACATCCCTACTGACTCACGTCAGCTAAGTGACTGAACTTATGTCAATAGCAACCAAAAAGGAGGATTATTAGGCTGTCAGGCTGACTGGAAGGTGAGAATGGATCACATGCTGGCTGAACTGGGAATCAAATCTACCTACTCTTTTTGCTGTTGCTCCCAGGGCACCTGCCTTCTTGGGCCCTGGTTCTCCAACTTGGCCTTAAATTCCTTGAGATAGGGGCCTCCGTGGTAGCGCAGTGGATTAAGCAACGCACAATGAAGCAAACCGCTGCCACTGCAGCGTGAGTTCGATCCCTGCCGCCGGCCAGGGAGGGAACCCACATGGCGCAGCAGACCTCTCCTGCCTCACCCGCTGGCTGCTGCTCTTGGCAGTGTTTCAGTCAGTCTGCCAGTTCTGTTCCCCACTCTATCTCTGGTGAGTCCTCTCACCTCCCACGACTCTGGCCTTTACCCCAGCTCTTGTATGCATAAATAAATAAATCTTTTAAAAAAAATTCCTTGAGATATTCTTACAGGCTTCTAAAAAATTCTACTTTTGTTAAGTTTCTTTAATTTGTAACTCGAATCCTTAATTTGTACAGGATTAGTAATCCTTACATAAGGATGAGTAATCCTTCATTGTATGAATTAAGGATAGGTAGAATTGGTAGACTTGAGCCAACACTTTGCTTACATCAACTCAAGACTGTCACAACTTACTCTATTTATCTGACAAAGGAAAAAACAAATGTTTTAGGGATATTTGGGAATTGGCAAGCAGGTGGTTTGCCAATCAAGGTTTGAATGGACTCCTCTGTTTTATTCTATGCAGTTTCTGACAAACATGAACAGCACTAGTATTAATGGAGCAGTTATATGCAAATACAGGCCTTACACCGTAATTTATTGAACATCAACCTGGCACCAAGTTTTCTGCTTAGTACTTTGTGTAAACTTTGTCCTTTATAAAAAATAAGCCTTTGGAGTTGATGTTTACCTGGATTTGACAAGTCTTTGTCATTTAAATTTTGTATTATATAACATAGAGGAATCAAATAGACACGAGAATATCAAATATGGTGGGAGGGGGATGACCATCAACCTCCAGGTCAAGGACAAGATGTTCTTTCCGTCCCTCTGGACACACAGTTACCTGTCAGGTCACAATTACTGATTAGTGCAATTTTCTCCTTGAACCCTGCACCCGCCCCTCTTCACTGCAGGAATACAAACTGTGACATATCTTTTGACCTCATCAATAGATGAAAATCTGCATGTAAAGACCAGGTCAAATCAATCAAGAAAATAGCACAAGGACCTGTTTTGGCAGATTAAATGTTCTTTTTTCCCAATCCAAACCAAGAAAACTCACTCCTGTTTCTACTTTTTTCAACTTTTAAAAAAATTATTTATTATTCTACTTGAGGTATGATTAGATCCTTTTCACTGGGATTGACACTGAAGTGCACCCACCACCCCATTATTAATGCATGGATTGAGTTATAGGGGGAAAAAATGTGGAAGTGTAGCCTTGGCACCATTGGTTGAAAACATTGGCGCTCTCTCCTCATTGTAGTGCCCACAGTACCTAACTACATTACAGTCTATTCAAAAAATGCATCAGAAATCTTAAGTGTTTTACCCAAGTGGCTATAAAATAAAACATATTTGTTTGAATACAAAGTCTATTATGGAATGTTTTAAAACTATACCACTCTCAGGACATTTCAGAGTAGTAAGTGAGGTCCAAACATGAGAAAGCTGAGTTCAGACAGAAAAAGGACAAAAACAAAACAAGAACATATGTACATTTAATTAAAATTGGGAGAGGCAGCACAGTAGGTGGGTGTGCAGTCTTGGCAGGCAAGAGAGTCAGGCTCCAGCCGTGCCTTTGCTAATCATCATCTGTGTGATGTGATCTGCCTGGAGCAAAACTATAACCCATGGGGACTCCATATTTAAGATGCTTGAAAATGTCATGAAAGAGTTAAGCAAATTGCTCATTTCAAATTTTTCTTCTTTGACTTGGTAGTATCTTAAATGTCTTTTTAAAGTAAAGTGTAGTAAAAATTGGTCAAGACTAACTTTAGTGAAAATCAAGCTTTTTGCTCTTTTGATCCTACCAACTTTTCCCATAATCTGGAAAAAATCACCATCAACCCTTACCAAATTTCCATTCCTTGCTTCTTCTTGCAGACTTAACCATATATGACCTTTAAACAATCATGACCTAGACAACTATTACTTAAGTATCAGTAGCAGTGAGCACAAGACTAGAAACATCTCCATCCTAAGTTTTGGTTTCTAGTGTGACTGAGACTACTAAGTGTAGAGTAGAATCCTACAAAACGTAGTTCAAAGCTGAAATGCGGGGCCTCCCTGGTGGTGCAAGGGGTTAAGCACTGTACTACGAAGCTATCAGCAGCCGCTGCAGCATGAGTTCGATCCTAGTCAGGGAGGTGATCCACATGGCGCAGCAGACCTCTCCTGCCTCGCCCGTTGCTCCCTTCAGCAGTGTGTTTCAGTAGATCCACCTGTTCTGCTCCCCACTCTCTCTCTGGTGAATCCTCTCACCCCCACACTTCTGGCCTATACCCCATTCTTTTATGCATAAGTTAAAAAAAAATCTTAAATGCCTGTCTAGTCCCTGCCTTCACTCCTGCAAGACAGACCACATTACATACCTACGTGCTTCATAGTTTTCTAAGTCAGTGCTCTTATGTGTTCACCAGATATGACATAATAATAACACCCAGCTGCCTAGAAGGATGAATGGATGACAATCTCTTGAAGGAATAGCCTTTCTACTACTATCCTTTCATCCCTGTATATTGTCTTTAGCCACAAGCAGCCTATCTACACTTTTTATCTCTCTATTGGTATTTCCTATATCACAACTCTAAACTGTGTCCAATCCAGGTCACTCCTTGATGTTTTTCTTCTTCCTCACAGGTCTGATACCATCATCTCAACATACCCCTTTGCAGAATTCATTTACTTTATGATAATTTATGCACTGAGCCTTGAGTTCTTCACCTAATTAATAAGGCAGATAAAATAATGAAAAGTATCCCTACATTCTGAAATTCATTCATAACCTTGTATTATGTAGCTAATAAATAACTCATTGTGTCCTTTAAATTTGATATTTCTTTTTCCAAGCTATATATTTCCACAGTATTATAAAATTCTAGAGACTAGTTTTCTCCTTTATATTTGTAGCTTGCTTTCTTCTCTCCTTTATCTAACACCAATCTTTCTCTTAGTGACTAGAGTAATTCCTTGCATTTAAGAAACACTGAAAGTTAATCCAATTAAATTGAAGGGATTTTCCTTGCCCAGGAAAATAATACCACAGTGCTTCAAAGAGATCAGGAGGTTATGAAAATAATATAGGATCATGATGTCAGAGAAAGACATGATGAAAAACAGTCAAATTCCAGAAATTTTGAAATAAAAATCTAACAGTACTGGCTAGATACATGACAGAAGAGTCTCATGAAATACTCCACAAATGTCTTCCATCCACTCTTCAGAACACATAGCAAAATTTTCTCTGTGATAAGCTGCTTTTATATTCTGATTAAAGCCCCTCCTAGACTGAACATTGAACTATTGGTGACCACAGGGGCAAATTTTTTACCCCTTCAGTTACTATAGGAGATGATGAGCCTATCACCCAAAGAGAAAAGTTCTCCAACTGAGTCATGATGAACATATGATATTAGAATGTATTGTTTAAAGCATGAGGTTTGGAGGTTAATGCTCACAGCAGAAGAGTTTCACCTTATTGGCTAAAAGGAAGTATAAAATCTAAAATACATGACATTAATTATGACTGGGTGATTCATAAAAGTAATATTGAAGGTTAGCAAGATGGTAATGCTATACAAAAATACAACATTTGGTTAAAATGTCACCTTGTTGATTTGAAATTTACCCAATGAAGTTGCAGCTTTACAGAAAAAACAGAATATTAATAGTATGTGATGACTGCTATTGGTAGCATTTAATAGAATACTAGAAAAATTAACTGGAAAAAAATGATCAGTTTATAAGTAGTAATGAAAAAGATTAAGACAGAACCAAAATTTGGGAATTAGTAGTCTTCAAAAAATCACTGCTAAAAATAAATAGCAAATGAAAATTTATAAAACCTATTGGATGACAAAAGCCAATAAAATGACAGCATGTGGCAAAGATCGAATCAAGAGTCTGGTCATCACAGGCAGTTGTTAAATGACTAAATGAATTAACGGATTCAGTGGATAGAGACGGTATTCAGGAAATCCTGGGAGTTTTACAAAATAACCCCAGGAAAGATATTAGAAATCTCATTCTCCTACTAAAGTCTCATGGGCTCAAGATAGCTATGGTTTAGTTAAGAAAGAAAATGAATTTCACAAAGAGTAATATATCATATGGGTTATATATATATATCAATATATGATATATTTATCATGGGCTATGGGCATATATTTCTTACTGGCAGTGAACAGAACAAAAGCTAAAGATATCTTTATTTGGAATATTCTGATTGAAAAATATACCATCACTCTGAACTAACAGGCTTCAACTGCTAAAAATCCAAAATGACCTTTGGACCTTTAAACATGAACAGATAGGAAGCCAGATGAGAAACCTGCTCAGTCATCCGCAAGAGTTTAGTCTCCAATTTTCTTTCAAATATGGCCAAGTGGATAACAGAGGAAAAGGAAACCCCAAGAACATGGAGCCAAGATTCATAAACAATATTGAACTGGAGAGGAGTAGGAAGAAAGTCTTCAAATTTTTGTATTCAAATTTTTGATCAATGGGGTTTGTTAACAATTAGCAAAATACAGAAAAATAACTATGTCCA
This sequence comes from Galemys pyrenaicus, assembly GCA_019455555.1. Lineage (NCBI taxonomy): Eukaryota > Metazoa > Chordata > Mammalia > Eulipotyphla > Talpidae > Galemys > Galemys pyrenaicus. Next base: position 758,643 of record JAGFMF010012185.1, on the reverse strand, counting down.
CTCTTTCATTATGGGAAATTTATTGGAAGTATTTATTGTGGTTCTTGGATTTTTACACTAGATTTTTAATGTATAAACTTTTCTTTCTGTTTCGTAGAATCCTAGACCTAACAATCCTGATTTTTGAGACTGAAATTGTGAGTAAGTCAGGCTTTTGAGTTGTTCTTCTTGGAGTGAAAGCAATGGATTTCATGTGAAAAGAAAATAGTGAATCAAATCTTTAGTGACTAGAGGGATTTATGTGAGTCATCAGTTCTCTTGCTACAGTTTTTCACATCTATCAATTTTCTTTCCATTTCGGTCATTTGTGTGACTCTCATCCTTGTTTCCTTTGTAGTTTATAAAAGAAGGAAGAGAGATGATGATGATGATGAGTTTTCATGAATGTGTTGTGCATAGAATAACCATGCTATTTTAGTGGCAAGAATTTAATTATCAGTACAAAACGTTCTAGAAGTTTTTTTCTATCCCTCTGGCATGGAGATCACCAATTTTCAAGAAGGTAACTATTCTGAATCTCAGAATGACTACATTGAAAGAGTCTCCTACTTACCCATAACGGAAAGGTAGTAAGAGAAAAGATTAACATTTTTTTATTTAAGCTACTTTGTTTATGATCATAGTATTAACATGCTTATTCTGACTGATGCGGAAAGCATTATTTCCACATTATTTTCTGTTGCTGTAAATAATTTGATGTGTGCAATTAGGGAAAAATTATATTACTTCTATTACAACTAGTAGATAGTATGATTGCTTATGTCAAGCAAAGTTAGTGAAAGTTATTTAACTGACTCCACCTTTTTATTTTTATTGAAATTTCTATTTCCTCAAAGATTATCTTGAGCATTCCTTTCTTAAAAAAGAGCAAAATGGAATGTTTATGTGGCAAAATGACTCAGCACCTCTGATAATAGAACTTTCTAGTTACTCAAGTGTTAGCGTAATTTCTTCAGGCTTAAATTGGTTTTTCTTCTACAATATTATGCATCAAATTTGAAACATAATGGGGGGCCTCCCTAGTGCCACAGTGGGTTAAGCAACACACAGTGAAGCAAATCTCAGCCACTGCAGCATGAGTTCAATCCCTGTCACGGGCCAGGGAAGGGACCCACATGGCATGGCAGACCTCTCCTGCCTCGCCCTCGGTAGTGTGTTTCAGTCAGTCTTCCTGTTCTGCTCCCGGCTCTGTCTCTGGTGAATCCTCTCACTGCCCTGGACTCTGGCCTGTACCCCAGCTCTTGTATGCATAAATGAATAAATCTTTTTTAAAAATAAATAAATAAAACATAATGGGAAGTTTCAGTGAAATCAAAGAAAGATAACATAACCTTTGATTGCAGGTATTTCTTGGACTTAGAATCATGCATTTCAATAAATATCATTACTGAGAAGGAAATAGATGAAGCTACAAATAATGGAACTTTTTGGGAGAGCCAAAATTATCTGAGTGTCTTAAGAACAATGTCACTTAACAATTTCTTTCATCCTAGTAGAAAGTGACCTATTCTCATTCCCTAGGGCCCATTTCAAATTCTGTGTTTGCAAAAAATCTTATTCAAAAGAATACCTGCACCCCTATGTTTATAGCAGCACTCTTTACAATAGGTAAGACCTGGAAACAACCTAAATGCCCAAAAACAGATGAGTGGATCGGGAAGCTATGGTACATATACATGATGGAATACTACTCAGCAATCAAAAATTAAAAACTAGATGCATTCATAGGAACATGGATGGAACTGGAAGGGATTATGCTCAGCGAAGTAAGGCAGAAGGCAAAAGAAAAAATACCAGATGGTTCCTCCCCTAGGAGGAATATAAGGGAACCAAATAAGGATCAAGGAAAGGAATAAGAACAATAATAATAATAACAACAACAAGAAAGACACAAAAACCAAAAATGAAAAGAAAAGAAACTGGGGACACTTGGTGGGGAGGGAAGAGGGGAAGAGTGGAGGGCAGACGGGAGCACAGGGGACTGAGGTGATGGTGCACTGGTGATATGGTGATGGGGAATACATGGGGATTACAATTGATGTCAAATATATGTAAATTTTAAAAAATTATATTAAAAAAATAAAGCTGATTAATAAAAAAAAAATCTGTGTTTGGGGATTTAACTTGTAAAGCCTAAATCATCCTTGATCCAGAATCCCACAATGTGGGGGAAGCAATTAACATTTCTGTTCAGTTCAGTTACAGGTAAAAGTGAAGTTAATGAATATAACAACATTGCTTTTTATTTTTTCAGATTATAATGTTCACTCTTCCATTAGCCAACGAAGTAGTTTATATGAGGGTTTAGATAATAGCAATGGTTATTTTAATTATTCAGATTACTTATCTGGCCATTATCAAGTATCATAATAAAAAAAAATTCAGTCAGCTAAAATATTTTTGGAAATACCTGAAATCATTTAGTAGTATCATGCTATTTATTAAAATATTCCAGAAAAAGCAATTGAACTTTATACCTCCTTCTAAATATTTGATTTTAGGGACTAATACCTTTTTTCAATAATGGAGGAATCTTACTCTGTGTTTCATTGGGCTATTTTATCAACATTTTTCTTTTTAAAAGAATGGTTATTTTCTAGATTAGATATTTTATAAAATCCCTCTAGAATCTTCTGTCATCTAACCTTCATTTCTAAGGATGTGATCATTCAACTACTTGAAAGAGATCATGATAATGAGTGAGGACTTAAAGTCAAACAGTCTTGGAAAGTAATATGTCAAAGTGGCTTCTGTCTGTTAAATAGGTATTATAACATCTACTACAAATGATGATCACACAACTTTTAATAAAATTATGCACTTGACTCACTGAGCACATAGTATAATTTGCAATTAACTGGTGATGGGATAAAAATAATACATGAAGGATTAGGGACAATTGATTTGTGCCAGAAGCAAAATAAATAACTCTTCAAAGTTTCAGTTAATAATAAATTTTTTATAGCAAAGATCATGGTTCATGCAAAATCTTGGTGTGGTAGACCAAATACCATATCTTATACAAGGAAGTATTTAATAAATATTGGCAAGTACCTGCAGTTTCACAAATATGAAATTAAAATGTATGCCTCTCTTTATCATGTCTCTACTGATTTCAAAAAGGAAGGTGCATATTTGAAAGAAAGGATTGACCTTGGAGCTCTGTTTTTATGTGTTGTGGACAGCATAAAATATTTTCCCATATTCAGAAGTTAGTCACACTATAGCCTTAACACCAGGATTTTAAAATTTATCTTCATTTGGCAAAATAGTATTTTCATTTTCCAGAAAGACTTAAAATGCTCAAACAGTTGCATATAACTCTTGGAAGTCATACTTTAATGAGTCAAATGTAAATATATGTAAACAAATTAAACCCACACAAATTAACTTTTCATACAAATACGTATAATGAAGAGAAAAAAGTGTCTGACAGCAGAAATTTGAGTTTTAGTTAGCCTAGAAAAACAAATTATATCCAAGATTATCCTGAATCTATCTCATGGAAATGTAGAAAGATCACTTATTTCCTTAGGCTCCTACTAGCCATGTATCACTTTGAAATAAGAACAAATCAATCTGCAGAGGGAACCCATTAGCATCCAATCCATATTTTAACTTTTCTTTCCCTCAATTCAGTGCAACAGCTAGTGAGTGAATAACCTAATTTAAAAAAGCTACATCTAAAAGCCGGAATCAGAAAGCTTTCATATGAATCTAGCTCCCTCTTGTCCATGCCACTACTGTATATCCATCTCTAATATTTGTAGGTACACCTGAGCCCTAGGAAATCCATCCTCAAGCTAACCAACATTAGGCTGTTCTTTATTGCTATCTTACTACAGATACCAGTAGTTTTTAAATATTTATTTTTAATATTATCCTTCCTGCAGATTTCTTCTCAATATCCACTTTGACTTCTTCCTCCTCACATTATAACTTCCCAAACTGAATCTAAGTTGAGATTGCACCTATAAATTCCCCATAAAGAGCATTTCTTAACAGTATATAGTGTATTTTCAGACTCAAATGATGAAGAGTAAACAAACCTAAGATTCCTTAATGTGAAGAAACCTCAGTCCCAAGTAGCATCAAGGACTTGTAGCATTTTCAAATGCAGCAATGACATTGAGGAAAGACAATCATTTACTTGCTAGACAACCCCCATGGCTCCCTCTTCCCTTTATGCAGCACTTTAGTGCTGTAGGGTCTCTCATTAATACTGGTTATAGCATGCAAACTAGCCTAGACAATTCTCTGAGTTTCCAAAGTTCAAAGTTCAAATTTTCCTGACCAGAAAGCTCCTTTTATTCCCATGTTGATCAAATATTCTTTGTCTCCAGTTTCTCTATAGAATGTAAATAAGGATGGGAATAAAACCTATCTCCCTGCAGGACTTTCAAGTGCTGAGTATCTTTTTTTTTTTTTAAAGATTTATTTATTTATGCACACAAGAGCTGGGGTACAGGCCAGAGACGCATGGGAGGTGAGAGGATTCACCAGACAGAGTATCTTAACAGCGCTCCAGCAGAACACATCTCTCTGGGGTGAGAATTGGTACTCCTGCTAACGAGTAGTTTATGTCTTTTTCCTCAATAAACCACACTTCACATGTTAGTGGCATCAGTCCCTAATCTCTGACTTTGCAAATTTGTTTTTCCATAAATGTCATAGAGACCAATATCTCAATTATTTTTTTAAAGATTTATTCATTTATGTGTACAAGAGCTGGGGTACAGGCCAGAGGCCAGGGCGGTGAGAGGATTCACCAGAGACAGAGGGGGGAGCAGCACAGGCAGACTGAAACACTGTGCTGAAGGGGAGCAGTGGGTGAGGCAGGAGAGGTCTGCCATGCCATGTGGGTCCCTACCCTGGTCCGTGACAGGGACTGAACTCATGCTGCAGTGGCTGAGATTTGCTTCACTGTGCGTTGCTTAACCCACTGCACCACCCAGGAGGCTCCAATATCTCATTTAATGCAAGATTTCTGTTCACAGCATCTTCAAAAAATTCTGGTCTCTTCAATGTGTTTCCATTGCTTATTTATTCATTTTCATTCATTAAAAATAAATTGTTCACAGGCTTCAGGAAGGTCCTATGTTAGAATATAGCAATCAATAAAACTGACATAATCCCACCCTCTATATATTCTTTTAGTTCATTCCTCAGGAGTGCAAAGAGACTATTACATATGTAACAGGTTGGTCCCCAGGGGAAAGGGGAGGTCCAGAGTCCCTGCTCTGCCCAAGGCAGAGTGGAACGGAGCAGGGAAGAGAAGTTAGAGAGGAAGCTAGAAAGGGAGGGAAGAGGAAGGATGGTGAGTCAGAAGACCTGGAGGACACACATGAAACAGAGAGACCTCTGTGGAAACTGCACTTGCTTCTTGATGTTGGACTGGTTGAAACAGATGTGGGTGAGAGACCATCGGGAGGTTAACAATGGCAGCTTTTGTCTTGATGTTGCGCCTTCTCTTCCAGATGTGTTGGGCCCCTTCTGTCCCTTTCTTATGTGTCCCACCAGAAGGTGCTCTAGACTTCTGGCAGGCTTTGGGGCCTCAGTTGGCTTGCTTTAGGTCAACTCTGTTTGGCTGGACATTTACCCACACTAATTGTATTAAAGTTCCTTTCCATTAAAGGCCTTAAGCCCTAGAATATGTTTTGATGGCAGAATCTATTTAAAGCAGGCAGGTTTGGGGGTACTGGGGTACCCTTCACCCTACCCTGTAACATATACTCCTAGTACCATGTTCTTAACCTTCATAGTTCTTAAAATCATACCAGTTATATCATGGGAGCAGTAAACATGAAGAATAGAGTTCTAGCCCTAATATTGTTACCCTTCCTATGAACTGATTCTCATCCCTGCTTTGTGTTCTCTAACCCTTAGTATCTAATAAATATTTGTTAAAGTAATAACCTGATGTTAAAGGTTGTTTTTCTTATGTGTTACCACTGACCTCATAACTATGTCTGTGTGAGACTTTGGTAGTTCTCTGGGTGAAATCAGAAGCCAGTCCCATACAAAGAAGGCAGGAGAGACAACGAGAGAGGTCACCTCACACTGGTAAGCAGAGGTTTTAATGAGAGCTTAAATTTAAATACAAGGCTTTCCTTGGGTGGCCTCAGACAGCATAGAGTAGATCGCTATACACTTCACCAGAATCTTACAAGTTATTGAGACACTTTAATTGGGGTCAATCGTATATAATATGATTGACTCTGCCAAGACTGCACCCTTGAAGGGGCTCCAAATCCAGGGAACAGTAGGCTAAGTATACATTTCAAGGAGAGGGGAGGAAAGTGAGGCACCTCTGATTGTCCAGGCCCAACTCAGGGTGCATCAGGCAGTCACCTCTTCTTGATGACATCCTCAATAAAGTGGCAAACAGAATGCAGATACAGCTGGCAAGCTTCCAATGCCTCTGCCCTTCCCACTATGCCATGGAGTGCAGAGGTAATGAAAAAATATTTTTGAGTGAATGAATCAATCAATAAATGAAAATGACAGCATTATCTTATCATTTTAAAGCTACGTTTGATCTGAAACAAGTGGATAACTGTACATTACTTTATATACAAAAGAAAATATTGTCAAAATATGTTCTCCAACAATTTCTGAGACACACATTCAAAGATGACTTCTCTCCAGTTTTTCTGTGATCTCAGAAATTGTTTTTAAATTACTCTGTGTTCCCGTCTTCTGCCTTTAATAAATGGTTTACCAACAACCACAAAACATTAGCTTTAAAGTAGATAAAATGCTGCTTGACTCACAGGTTGGCTGAGTTACAGAAGTGTGAAGGCAATGTAAGGCCACTGATGAATTTTATTTACTGACTTAAGGAAAAAGATCATCACTTAATTTATAAGACCTGACCTAGATGAAACCCCCAAGAGCCAGGCTCTTACTTGAGAATGCACATAAGTGTCTTTGAATTCGATTAGTGTGATTTTCCAAGACATAAACATGGCTCCCAGCAAAGTGCCCAGCCACTGGAAACACAATCAATCATGCCAGGCATCATAAGCTTAATGCAAGCCCCCTGAGAGCATCACAGAGACATGGGGAAAACAACCAGAAAAAAAAAAAAGTAAAAACTTTTGTTAAGTAAACATAATTCACACACAGAATTTAAAATTGACCTTCTCCTACTAAGTAGAAGAAGATTTTACACTGATGATAAATACCAGAGATTTGATACCTTCACAAATCTCTGGAGCTATCCTTTGACAAGGTAAGATGCTAAACAAGGGGGAAAATCCAAGAGACATCTTTTCATATAAGTATATAAATAATATATTAATAGTTTAATCCTCCTCCCCCACAGTTGCAAAGCCCCTTCAAGAGCATTCTCTGACAAGGAAATAAATTAAATAAAAAATTTGTCTGTAGTCACAGCACTCGTTGTGAGCAGGACTGAAACTCATACTGTAGTCTGTAGATTCACAGATCAAAATTTTGATCACTTTACCATGCAAAGTCCAAACATAACGCCAATTTAGCATAAGGGCAAGAAAGTAGCATGAATTCCCTGCTGTCAAAAAGTCTATACCTAAAATAATGTTCTCCCAGAAACATACAACTAACCTAACCTAGATTTTTGATATTTCGGAGATGAAGAAACCAAGGCCATAATAATAAAAAGATGTATTTAAGACTACACAGCCACAGTGACTGGTCTAAAACTAAGTTCTTCTAACCTTTTGCTCAGAATTTCCCCATTTCACCAAGTCATGTGCTTGGACTGTAGCAGTATGGTTCTGGCTCAAGGAAGATCTGAAATGTAAGTGTAGCTGTTGAATGAAGTGATGTAAGACCATTCAACCCATATACGCTGTTATTTATAGGAAAGCTGGGTGGGGGGCGGGGGGGTCTCCTGGATGAATGATGCAGTCGTACCCACAGCTGGACTTGATAGCACATTAATGTCTGACAGAAAGGATGTAAACCTGAGGACATCAAACTGTCAAAAGAGACAGAAGAATGCTTGCTGCTTCCAATCCTAAATGAATCCTAGGTGAAGAAGGTAAGGCAAAATGAACCACAATGAACAACAGGGTTTACAAGCTGAGGAAGAAGTTCAGGGATGGGCCATAGGCTAAGGGCCATTTTGGGAAAGGTGTGCCTTGATTTATAGATCCTTAAAATTCTTGGAACTTTGAAATGAAGCCTTAATTTCTATTATCATACAAGTACCAAATAAGACTCAAGCAATATTGTTTATGTGCCCTTATTGGTACTCACATACTAGTAATCCTTGTAACTTTAGTTCACTTTTCAAAAAGACATCTAAAATAAGACTAGAGCATGTTTAATAAAAAGGAAGCAATGATTAAAGAGACTCAGTAAGAAATAGAATAAACAACTTCATTGTGAGATGAGGTGATTAGGAATATTTACAATAATGAGAAAAACAGTTTATAGAAAAAAATGGTGGAGTTGAAGAGTAAGGCTGAATAATAGACCTCTATAAGCTTCAACATCTCTTTTTGGATTCTTGGTCATATCACTGAATTCTGACTTTTAACCTAGTCTAGAAAAACATCCTAAATTTTCTAATATCCCTTATTTAAGCCTTCATCTTAAGCATTACATGGCATACAGTTATTAAGGTGAATTTAAATATCAAGATAACTTCTGAGATGAATAGCGAATTCCTGAAGAATAAAAACTAGGTCTGGCAGTTATGCGAGATGAGTTAAATACTAACATGGTGAAAAACTTTATTTTTAGTTTGTTTCTAAAAACAAGATTTCTAAGCTTAACATTCTGTAAAATAATTGAAAAAAATTGCAACAGTAGTAAATACCAAATATAATCTGACTCATTTGTTTTTAGTCTGAGTGGGCACCAGCATCATACATGAAACTCTAGAAATATCCACGGACCCTGATTCATCAAAAGAAAGCTATATTGATGACTTCGATATGCATCTTTTAGTAACTTTTATTGAATTTTTATTCTACACAATATATTTATTGCAAAACATAAGTAAACAGACACAGCTTAAAAAACATTACCTATATGCCAATTTTGTTCTTGCACATCTCTATTTGAAGATTCTTACATATACTAATATTACACGTCCCTGGACTTTCTTGTTACTTAACTTGGCTTAAGAGAAGCATAGAAGAAGGTTATCCCCTCCACTCCAAGTAATTCTAACTTGTAAAATTTATATAAAAGCAAACTATCATTTGCAGAAGAAATCTGACTCATTTCCTAACTGGTATTAGAACTTAAGCCTTCAATTTTTTGTTTAATGTTCTCTCCACTATTTAGGCTAGGAACAAAATATATGGGTATGTGGAAATGACCCCTAACAAAAAGACCAGAAGCAACAAATGTTAATAAGGATGTAGATAAAAAGGAAACATCATACACTGTTGATGAGAATTTTCCAGCCCCTATGAAAAACAGTTTTGAAGTCTCTCAAAATATTAAAAATAGACCCACCAAATGGTCCAACAATCCCACTCTTATGTATCTACCTAAAACACTACAAAAACACTAATTTGAAGGGAAAATGCACTCCTATATACACTGCAGCATTATTTACAATAGCCAAGCTATGGAAATGACCTAAGAGCATAAAACAGAAAAATATATCAGGAAGACAGCGAAGATAGATAGATAGATAGATAGATAGATAGATAGATAGATAGATAGATAGATAGATAGATAGATAGATATCTCCCCAATGTAATACTACTCAGCTATCATAAACCATAAATTCTTGCCATTTGCAACAACGTAGATGGAACTGGAGGGGATTACAGTAAGTGAAAAAATTCAGAAAGAAAAAGACAAGTTCTAGATGGTGTCGTTTGTGAAATACAGAGAAACAAAAAGGGTCAGATAAAGCCAAAACAATAACAAATCATAGAAATTTTACTATAGAACTGAAGCGACCAGAAAGAGAGTGGAAGATTCAGAGCAAAGTTTGAGAAAAACACAATGGAATATTGTGGAAGACTGTGGCTGTTTGGTGGTGGATTGGTGTGGTATACTGTGCCTCTGAACCATATATAAAATTGTAAATCAGTGTTACCTCAAAACAAATTAGAATAAAAAATTTACAGAAAATATTAAATTTAGCATTTTGCCTAGACAAAAATTAATGGAAACTTAAGAGTAGGAGAAAGAGGGTAGTTTTACAAAAGGATACATTTCATAGACTTTTTTTCTATTGTTTAATGATCAATGTAGTTTAAGGATGATGGGGAAAAATGGCATCTGGTATTAAAATGGTTTTAACAATTCAGAGTTTGACAGTATATATCAAAGAAAGATAAATGCTATACTGAACCTTCACTTTTTGAACTCTCATTCTTCAGAGAAGTAAAAATAGCCTTCATACACACAAAAAAAGGGGAAAATGAAATATGGGCAGGATGCACTTTTATGCTAATATTCATAGACTCTTGCTTCACAAGTGAGATTGCAGTTTGTGTCACACAGATTTATTGAAAGTGTGGATGTTGACAAAAAGCATATGATCTAGAAATGGACTTAATCAACTTCTAAGTTCTTACTAATTGTGTGAACTATTTAACCTTACTTAGTTTTAGTTTTCTTATCTGGGCAAAACTATTTCTTTCCACACAGTTCTTATAAAGATTAAATGAAAAGTAGATATCTAGAAGTAAAATGATATGCTAGGAAATGTATTTTAAAATATTATTAAATATCTTACTTCCCAGAATATATATGTATTTCATCAGAACTTGAAATACTTGTGTGTTTGAATTTAGCATAAACTTCCACAGGTTCTAAACAGCAAACTGATTTTATTCAACATGTCACAAAATTTTAAACCAGGGATGTATTTCTTTTCAAATATAATTTCCTATTAAAATATATGCTGTGACTTAAAAAGAACAAGAAAGTTAATGAATATTTGTCTCACATTTTCATATATATATGTATATCCCTTTCTATTTGTCTGAGTTCATTCCTTTTATTGCTTTATGTAGAATATTGAGGTAGTTTTCTAATTTGTTTATACCTTCAATCTATTACTAAAGTAATATTATAATGTTATAATTTCATTGGGTCTATCTCTAGGATGGTAGTGTCCTATCTGTTGGAGAGTAGACACATTTTCCTGGGTATAAAATTACTTCATCAATATAAATAATAAATTAAATTTGTGTATTTAATGAAATTAAAGCACATTCCTTATCAAAAAAATTTCATAAAAATATCCCCCTCTAACATTTGATAACATATTTATAGAATCATAAAATATTGGAGATGTAAATAACCATAGAAACTACCTAATGCAATCTCATTTTAAACTTGTAAAAACAAGACTAAAGCAGATAATATAATTTGCATGACTAAAGTTAGAGAGAAATTCTTCCAGTTTCAAAATTATACCAAGACAATCTGAGTCTTCATAAGAGTTCCTAAATTTCCACATACATTTGTTTGGGCAAATCAATATATCTACCTGTACCTATAATGCTAGGTAATTGTTTAACTATGAATATTTACATATTTACTTAAAAGTTCCTAAATTGTTAACCTGAGAAAGAGAAACTATGTGTGTACACCAGTGTTTGTGTATTTTCAGTGTTCAGTATTATTTTTGCATTAAATAAAATTTCCATTGGAGTCACACTAAAATGTCCACATATGTCTCCCGTTGATTGGTGACTCATCTTAGATCACATTAGGACCTTATTGCTCAATGCAGAACACTGAAATTGAAGTTTATTGGAATTGTGATGGTTGGCCATTTCCAATCTGTGTGTGGAAGGTCAAAGCAATACCTAACTAATATGTTAGAAAAAAATTAATTAGAAAGAAATTAATTCTGGTAAATGATCATTCCCTGGAATGGTATTCAATAGAAGTCAAGTATTTAGACATATAAGTCAATTTCCTCCCTTTCTATTCTATTATTATGCCATTTTAGCTCTATATCTCAGAATCATTCAAGTTTATATCTTAATTTTCACTAATAACTGAATATAAAATATATTGAAGGAAAACATATTCAGACTACATAAATAATGGACACAAATATATAGAGCTTTCTAAAAATGAATTCTATTTAAACAGCTTGATGACTTTAAATTGAACATTTGGCAAATCTGAGAGTCTTGAAGTATCTATATTTTCATTCATCCAGAGGCAAATATGTGACAGCTAATATGATTCTACAACTTATTTTATTCCTCCAAACCAGGAAAGTTAACCAGGAATAACAAAGGAGGGGAAAAAAAGAGAAAATGGTTTAAGCATGATTTTAATAAGTACCAGAGGTTTGAAAAGCAAAAAATAGAACTGAGGTAATAGCCATCTGGGAAGAGAAAGAAGACTGTTTAAAGTTATGTAGATTCAGTTAAATCAGGTCAGTAGACACCAATAAAAGCTAAACAAAATGCATAGGAAAACAAAGTCCAGGTTTATAAGTCTAAAAGAAAAAAAAATTAAATTCTAGAAACAATGATGAATTCCCAAGAACAGTAATCTCAAAACATAATTCACTATATTTATAACTAACAATGATAGAGTACATTATAATCTTGATAATATTATAAAGAAAACCCTTTATTTTGCTTAGTCTCAGCCATCCAGCATGATTATACTCTCATGTGCCCAAAATTAAGAAATAATGGCCAAGATTAATGAAGCTATAGGTTTCTTATTGCATGTTATTTCTTTTTAAAAAATATGTGTCAACTCCATTGGTACTTAATGAGTCAAATATCTTTAGACTTTTGTTAACCTGAATTAAAGCAATCTGCTATCTCTTACTGTACCTTCTGCTACAGCTACATAAACATTCTCCAGTATCATAATCACTTATGCAGCAGCCAAATCTCTGTATTTGTTTCTAAATTTTAATCTACATTGGCTATTTTTAATTATTTATGAAATAATTCTATCTCCAAATTTCATTTGATATGTCTTTTGTATAAGGAACGTTTCCCTAGGTCTCATTAAACAGTGGTTAAAGGTAGAATCACTTTAATTAATAAAAAATTAAGATCTCACTGGACTAACACAGAAATCTTCACTTTTCCTTGTGATACTCTCCTATCACCAGTAGTGGCAATTCAAACTAGCACACAGGGTACTGGTAGCACATAGTGTCTATCAAGTCCCTCAATCTTCTTTAATTCTTTCATCAACTCTTTTAACCATAGTCAATTAAAGATGCCAAATTTAACCAATTTTATAGAAGGAGTAATATTGTCTGATAATGTTTTTCATTTCTACAACTGCATACTACTTTCATTATTTTTTTTCAGCACTTCCAATTCCCTTTTCATTTTTTCCTGTTATTCTGTTACCTCCCTTCTTTATCATGGCCTTATCACTGAGTTTTTATAAAAGTGACTCCATATTCCAGAAAAAACGAAGTAGGTAATCTCAATCCTTTCAATTACTTGGAAGGCAACTAAAACTCATACTTAGCAATTTTAATATAACAGATATAATAAATTATCAATTTTTACAGATTTTATATGTAATACCTCATAAATATAAGATATATTTTGTTATATACTACTCTACATAATATATATTTATATGTAAAATAAATTTTAAAATACATATGGAAAATCCTCAAGAAAAGTCTTATTTACTAAGTCACATCTAAGAAACTAAAAATAAATATTATTCTAAAGAACTAGAACCAAATTAAGTGGAAAGAAAAGAAAGCATACTAACAATTTTCCTGAATTTAAAATATGCAACAGTTGAGAAGAGACTTTACAGTGTGGGGTAAACTTATTCTCTCAACTTTACTCCAGACAGCCTAGTATTTCATGAGCACTAGAGTGACTCTTTGCTCTTAAAACAGAATAAGAATAATCATTTTTCAATTTGAAGAGAGTAAAAGTAAGCTATATGGAAACAAAATTTTTCCAATTTTAACTTTGTTCCCTTAAAAAAAGCTTATAAACCTTCTGGCACCTACCACCACACTTCCTCTAGTAAGCACTGGCAGGCAAAAAAGAAATCACTGAATATTTTGGGGAAAAAAATTTAAATAACAAAATAATTTTATTTTATTTTTTAATAAAATAACTACTGTGAGGAGCAGAAGGCCTTCCTAAGCTTAATACTTATCTGCCTTATTTTTATATGTTTGTAGTATTTTCTATGACATTTTAGACATAAAATTAGTTCCTATTTGTTTTGTACCTCTATATCACATATAGCTTCAGATGGTTTAAAATCATTGGTTTAAAATCATATATCATGAGAAATGCTGAATACAAAAGTACAGTGTTCATTGTGTAGCCACCCAACTCAAGGGTGCCCAGAGATTCATGTTAAGAAGCGTATTCTAAAAAGAGTTGGTCATGCACAAAGGCAAAGAAAGCAGACCCTCAGTGTGAAAGATCTTTGTGTGGAGAGAGAGAGAGAAGAGAAAAGGGCTATTCCCAATAAAATTCCACAAATGCCTGGTCAAGCAAGCTTGGTCCTAAATTGGGTTGTTGAGGGATGAAAGCTTTTCACAAGTCTAAGGCATCTTCTGGTGGGGAACCACAAGAAAGTGAAGCAGGTCTCAGAGAGCTAGAACAGAAGTAGAAATTCAAAATCTATCACATAATCCAATATGAAATTAATATAACAACTGTCATTGTCCCTGCCAAAGATCAAGAACAGCCTCCCCACATCTTCACACATATATCTCTCCTCCATGTAATCCTCCCCTTCTTTTTTGTTCCACCTCCAATACATATCTATTTCATACTTCCTCCTTCCCAACCACCTTCCATTAAGGAATTCTGGGAAATATAATCCAAGATAGCTGCATATAAGTATAGGGACTGGAAGAATGATGCCTATTAGGTATGTTGTGATGCTCCTTCCCATTTTGTAGAGATGCACTGGGTAACAATGTGCCACCTCTCCTTTTTTATGCACATCCATGCCCTACTTATGTGTCATATTTAACTCAGTTTCAGCTTATTCCATGGCACCCAGAGATAACAGCTGATCTTGTTCACTATACACATAATTCTCATTAGACGTGGCTTTCATACGGTTTTAATAATTTTTAGAAGTATGTGTGCTTTTATTTATACATGTTTCCATAAATACAGTTGCATATATAAGCATACCCTTAATACAGATTTCTTCCCTGAAAGCTATAGTTATCTTCCCAAGGATGTTTATTAAAGTCAATAAGAAGAATAAAAATAGAAGGGAATAGTGAATATTCATCTGTCTTTTCTTAAAATAGGATTTACAGCAAGAAATATGTTTGAAATTTGGTATTGTTGAAACAGATGTTTGGTACACTTCAAAGTTTATAAAAGGGTAATCAAGAATGGAAGAGGAAAGAAAAAAATTCCCACCCCAAAAAGTCCCAGTGAATATGGGGTAAGATGTGGGATGAAGGTAAAATTTAGAAACTCAAAGATAAGTTTAGAAGTGGCCAAGAACCTCCAAGTTATGAACCTCCTTGGACTTAGGGAAAAGAGGCTGTATTGTGGAGGCTTCAAGTTCAAAAACCATTTGTGCCACAACCCTGGACTCCAACAGAGAAGGTCACATGTTTGTTGAAATAGCTACTTTCAGTATAGCAAGCACCAATCCAAGGAGCAAACTATACCTGCAATGAGTAATTAAAGAGCCACAAGATAATCAGACCACAAGGTAATGTCCCATCTTTTCTGCCTTCATGGCAATACCACCAGTCTCCCTATATATCTGAGCACTCCTGGAAAGAGAACAAATTATGAAAGACAAAGTCCTTTTTTCTGAGGTACCCACAAAGAGTTTGGGTTACACAGAAAGTAAATGACACTGTTGGACTATAGTTAGGGTAAAATGAGACTGAATACCTATCTCTGCCATCCAGTGGATTAGGTAACCACAATTGCAGATAATGTGAAGAACCAACATGCATATTTCATGTGAAAGTTACGATATGAATAAATTTGGAGCCTCAGGTTTCTCACTCATTGTTTTGCATGCATGTTTTGCCATTGCTATATTTCCACATCTGGCACAGCACTAACCATAGAGCAGAGTAACAGAAATGCACATAGCCTTACTAGTATCTTCTTGAAGCTTCAGTCTATCCAGTTGTTCTCAGCAAGGGCTGCTAGTGTTACAGAATTTAGTGAATGGAAACAGAGTTGCTAAAAGTCAAAAATTCAGAAGCAGGAGGGCAGCAAGATGGTTGCAAAGTGAAGGTGCTGGGATCACCTCCTATACATACTCACAGCTACAGTGCAGCATAAAAAAAGCCAAAAACTCCTAAAGGAAAAAACAGCCAATTAAAGTACTCAGAACTGAGGCTTCCAGAATGGGAGGAAAATGGCATGGGAATGAAGTGGGGAGGGGACCAATAGTCTCGTAAAGGAGGTTGGTACGATGTGGTGATAAACCTCTGAGGTGTTGTGAACCTATTTTCCTAAATCAGATACAATGCTGTTTCCAATGTTACCTCAATAAATGTTTTCAGAAATGAGAACATTCTATACTTAAAGAATTGTCTCACTTAAATTACAGTATATATATATACACGTGTGTGTGTGTGTGTGTGTGTGTGTGTGTATGGCAGATAAATACAGAAAAAGAGAGGAAGGAAATATCAATACCAGAATAGAGGGGGGAAAAGAGGCCAAAAAGAAATGCATAGGGCAATGCTGTAAGACAAAAACAGAAAATCTAGAATTAAAGCAAACACAAACAAAACTGTAGGGCACCCCTTTAAAATGTTCATTCATTACTGTAAATGTTCAGTTTATAATCAAACAACCCTCTTAAACTGATTTAAAATCTCTAAGAGGTAGAGGATGGTCTTCAGTGGCCATCTGAGAGGGAGGCAGAAGTAGGCAGATGGTGGATATGGTGCAGGCAACAGGTCGATTTCTCCTCAGTCTCTAAAATTAAATGTTTGGGTAAAGATGTTAGCCTTCTAACTTTGGGAAAGATCAGATAAAGACTCAATATATAACTAATAGTTTCATAGCTCCCCCAAGAAAACAGGATGGAAAAGGCCACTGAAAGAATCTAAGGCTCACCCAGAAATTTCTATAGTTTGAGCCCAAATATATGAAGAAAGATTGCTAAGATCTTTTTTAAAAATTTCCTTTTTTAAACTCATGTTTACTGTAACTCTTCAAAATTTGGGACTGACATCTGCTTCAGAAGTTTCAATGTGAGTGACTTCTTTCCCTCAGCTTTATATATTCAACCACCAACTGTATCAGTGAATATGAAGGATGACTCAGCTCTATATAGCACATTCTAGAGCTATGAAGCATTCATCACTATGCCCATCAATATACACATTTCATATTGTCTCATAAATAGGAACCCATAGAAAAGTTAAAAAAAATGTAACCTCTCCTCAACCAGCTTGCCAATCAATTTTAACAAATAATAAACAGGACAAATACTAAATTAAGGGGAAAACAAAAGGAGATTTTCATGTTCCATGCTAGGATCAAACAACCATATGCCTTTAGGTGTTGTTCACCTTATGGTTTCTCTAATTAGTCCTCATAGTCCTGTACTGACCTTGAACTAACTTTTGCTTTTCTACAAGGTGTTTGGTTGTAGATGAAAAACGATTGCAACTACTACAAAAATAAACACTAACAAATATAACGAAGACTCTAAAGAAAGGAGATGAAAGGGAATGAAATAGTGTATAAAAAGACTGCACAAATTTTGATCTTTATATTTCCTCCTTGTTTCTAATGATGTTTATGCAGGATCTCGGAGACCATTAAGAATGCATGCTTGTACAATGTTATCTCAATAAAAAATAGTGAGAGCTTGTATTCTCTGAGCATAGAAAAGTGAGAAATACTAAAAGCAGACAAACTGGTTTGAAAGTAAGCTTATTAATGATTTAAGTCTAACCACTCTATAAATTTTGTCACTTTCCTATTTTTAAGCTCATTCATTAAATCTCCAGTGCTATGTTAATAAAACTGATTAGACTCCGTTCTCAGTGTAGTAAACATTTGTCTTTCTTTGGTCATTTACAATTAAAACATCCACAAAAAGTCTCACACACACAAAGGCAATTTGCTTTGTTCACTAAGAAAACATCAAAATCCATGATTGTTCCAAGTTCATGTTTCAAAAAAATGCTCAATTATTATTGATCATCCACATTATAATATTCACTTTTAGGACATTAAGACAGAATTCCATCTACAAAAGCAAAAACAAGTTTACTAATTTTTGCTACTTTGTATTTTATCTCTAGGAAAAATCATGTTATAGTAAACTTTATCTCTTGGCATAGAGTGTTAACACATGAGAAATTTGATCAATAGTTTTCTGCTGGAAATTTAAAGGTTAAGAATTTCAAACATTTATGAAGTCAGAAGATATATTTCTATATTATTGTTAGGTTTTGTAATAAAACTAAAATAAAAAATCATTTTAGGAATTGGAGACAAAGAAATGTTAGTTTTATCTTGGTGACCCTTTGTTATAGCAAATTAGTCTATGCAGCTAACTCAAACAGGAAAAAATTTCAGTTCTTTCTTAAATAACAATTCAGAATTGACAGATAGGAGATGGGTGAATTCTTCTCTATCCAAGGAACACTTTGATTTGCTCAACCTGTGTCTGCCTAATTTAGGTGGATCACTATTTCAGTCTCATTATAGTCTATGCAAAGGGAAAGAAAAAAATAGATAAAATTCATGTTCTTTTTTAGAAGATATAATTTGGAATTTGCATATATTACATCACTAACATCCCTTTGACTGGGGATGTCTACACCTACCTACAGGGAATGTTAGAAAGAGTTATGATGAGTCAAGCAACCATGTGGCACAGGAAAAAATCAGTTGTAAAAAAAAAAAGAAAGCAAGTTTGTAAGTTTGAATACTGGAAATAATAACCATCCAGGACAGAAAAGTTCCTGCCTCTGAGATAGGAACCTAGAAACAGTGAATCCATTTTGTATTTTCATATTGTATCTGTGTAATTACTTATTCAATTTAAAATTTTATATATTGTATTACATAATTTCACTTAAAATTTGTCCTTCCATATCAAAAGTCCAAAAATAAGAAATGTTGACTAAGATGTGAAAAATAAGGAACCAACCCCAATTTTATTCTAGATGGCAATGTATACTATTAAAAATACTAAACTCCATGCTACCATTGAAGGTAATAATAAATATTTGACACCTTCCTGGCCAATGAGATGGAAATAGAAGTCACTGTGTAGACATGTCTTCTATAAATTTATTGTTATCTGCCCTGGAGCTAAGAAAATATTATTTTTTAAAACCATGTAATCATTGGAAACCACCTACCAAATCCAACAGAAATTTATATATAATGCTAGAATGAATTCACTGGTCACTCTAACTTACTCTGTCTTTGTTGTATTGATGGTATTTTGAATTTCATATTGTGTCTTATAAAAATGAGATTCTTATAAGATTTTGAGGTTGTATCTATAGAACATCTAAAATAATGTGGTTTTTACTTAATATATGTGAGTATTATATATGTGATCCAGATTTTCATTTACCCTGAAAGTTTATTGGTTACTCTCTGAAGGCAAGCAATCATTGGTTTCTAAAGACAATATCTCATTTTCAATATTAGCCAAAAAAACCTGACAGTACGGGGCTAGCATCATGTTTATTATCATTTGTCTTCAGGTAAATATAAAGCTTCTTTTTAATATCCTCTTTTCCCAGCATATCATTCTTATTTTTTGAGAACTGAATAAATTTAGCTTTTACTAAAAGGCAACTTTACTCCAAATAAAAAGCTTATTAAAATTTAGAAATTAAAAAGTGAGAGAGAGCAGACTCTCAGAAAGGAGAAATGTATATATACTTAGCTTTGTTGAACATGTTGTTTTAAATTCTAGTATTTATTCTCTTTTAAAGAATAAGAGCTGAAATAGTAAGCAAAATATATATTTTCTATCTTCAAAAGATTTATATTTTAATGTAAGATAAAGAGTTAACCCCTTTGTTAACTATGTAATAATGTAATTACCATACTAATGAGTAGAATAATCATTATCACAAGAGACTACTAAAGGAGTCAGGTATAATTTCGATAAATACATATTTATTTATTTTTGTTTGTCTGATTATTTTATTGAAGTACTATTGGTCTACATCATTCTTTATATTTTAAAAGTATAGTCTCTCCCTCTTGAGGTATAAAGTAGCACATCCACTACCAAAGCACCCAAAAGCAAGGAAAACAAAGGAGAATATAAATAAACCATCAGGATTACATCAAACTAAAAAGATTCTGCACAGTGAAAGAAATAGTTACTAAAATGAAGAAACACCCTATTAAGGGGAAAAAATATTTGCACACCATGTATCTGACAAGGGACTGACAGCAAAGGTCTGCAAAGTATATGATACTTAAATTGAGATCTCGAGGATCTCAAGAATACAACAGAAAGAGGTGAGACAAGTTAGCTGTATGCTTGAGAGCAAGATACTAAGAGAGAACATGGGAACCAAAGAGCAGGAATTCAGAAAGCAAAGGGGCAAATAGCATGAACTAATGTTTATGAGGATGTTGGAATTTACACTAATTAACATTCTATATACCGTGATGGTTAATTTTATGTCACTTGACTGGGTAAGAAATCCAGAGGTAGTTTGTTTAACATTATTTCTGGTTGTGTCTGTGAATGTCACTGGAAGAGATCAGCATTTGCAAAGGTAGACTGAGATAAATAAGGTCTCTTTTACCAATGCAGGTGGACATGATTCAAGCACAGAAGGCTTAAGCACAACAAAACAGTAACAATGGTGGGTTCACTCTGTTTGCTTGGGCTGAGACAACTATCTTTTTACTCTCTGACCCTCCTGGTTCTCAAATCTTTAAACTAAAACTTATTATGCCACAGCCCCTTCCCTACAGATTCTCAGGCCCTACAGAATTGTATTACTGACTTTCCTGAGTCCATCTTGAAGGAAGCAGATTCTGGGAATCTTTGGCCTTTATAATCAAATGAGCCAGTTCTTACAACTTCTCTCTCTCTGATTTTCTGACAGACACATCTATACTATAGATTACCATTTATCCTGTCAGTATGGATAGGCTAGTTTTTGCTGAGTAACAAATAAACTCCTAAATCCCATAAGTTTAAAACTGTGGATTTCTGTTTCTTATCCCAAATACGTATCTATAACAGTTAAATTGAAGGCGCTTAAAAATGTATATGAAAGTTTAAGGGAAAAAAAGATTAAATCAACTAATAAAAATACACTTCTTTATGGTGAAATTATGAAATTTGATATACTTATTTCTGTTTGTAAATTTTTGTAATTTTTGCAACTTAGTGCATATTGTGACTTCTGATCTCCTTATTTCTCAACATAAATTTCTTTCTCCAGCCTGTCCCAAGCACTGAAATTTGAGATAGTTTTCTCAAATGACTTAATTTTAGTGGGTTAGAAAAATAGTACAAAGTAATTTTATTTGTTTTCATGCTTCTTATATTCCTTTTCTCACCCAGTGAAGTAAATGTGTAGGTACTACAACTTCAATATGCCAAAAATATAAATTTCTTTATTTTCAGTGAAAGGATTATTCTGCTTTTGCATCTCACTTCACACTAACACACACACAAAAATCATAAGACTTACAATTAGAATCCAATTTAAATCACTCTCTCTCAAGAAAACATTAAAATAATTTACAATTCAGAGTCCAAAATAAGCCGGGATGAAGAGAAAAGATATAGCATCATGGGAAGGGGAGATGTATTTGATGCTGGAACTAACTTCCTTTGCTGCTCTGTTTCATCTGGTATTTGGGCATTGATTTTGTCCCTGTAATAGATATTGGAGTGTCTGCAGATGATATGAATCATTATCCTTGATCTTGGCATTCACAATGCCAGATGATTGCTCCCAAGGCACTGGGCCACCCTCCCTGTTGATTAGGCCTTCACCTTTTCTAACTAGCAATGCAGATCCCCTAATGCAGACAGTTATTCTAATTTAATCCATTTAATTCTATACCTTCTCTGAAAATTCTTGTAGTATAACCACATTTTCAGATCCAGAACTATATTTTCAATTTATAATAAAAATAAATGTGAAATGTAGAAATCCCTTCTCTCTTTTAACAAAGCTCATTTTTCAAGATCATGGTATTACTATGAACTCAAGAAAATTGGATTTAAATCTCAGAGCTAAACAATGATTTATCAGTTTTGAGTATCATGCTTTTAATAAATTGCATGGGGAAGTGTAAGGTCCTATAATTTAAGTGGAATTAAATCTAAATTATTTTAATAATCTTAAAATACTGCCCAATATGTTCACCTCATTCCATAATTCTCACAAATAATAAATGAGTTATTGTTTTTGAGGACATTCTGTGGCGGTGTTTTTTCAATGCTTTTAAGTGACAATTCAACTTCCCAAAAACCTTATGGTTATTATCATTCCTATTTTATAGATGAAGAAGCTGAAGCACAGATAAGTTAATTGCCCAAGATTCTACAGATAATGTTCAGAACTAGTCTGGCTCCATGGTATGTGATACCATACAATTTTGCAATGTCCCATAACTGTAAATATCATCTATAGGGGGATCAGACCTAAATTTAAATACCTAATTTGAAGTCTCCCCCAAAACTTCAGCCTCAAATATTAAATACTCATTTTTACTTGGATCCCTAATAAACATCAAGAAATAGTCTATACCTAACAGTTATCTGGTTACTATACCATTGTCCTGCTTTCCCATTTTTCTTCTCTTTTTCCAATAAATAATCTCATCATATTTCTAATTATCAAAAGCAAAAGTTAGGCTCACTCTTGACTTTACTCTTTTTGTTCATTTTGTATCCAATAAAACATAATCCTATGATGTCTTATTGGGGGTATTGAAAATCCTCCTACATGGACTCTGTTTCCACTCTGCCCCTCATAGTCAATTCCCAATATAACAGCAAGGACACTCGTTTAAAACATATAGATCAGATCATGGTCTTTTTTTAAAACCCCACTGAGTCTTCCATACCATTCAGAATAAAAGCAAAAATACTTAATATCGATTGCATGTCACTTGATGACTTGATTCCATCCAATGTTCGCTCTTTCACCACATCTTTTATCATTCTCCTCATTGATTCTAGCACCTCACTCTTCACCTCTTCTCTCATTCAACTCTAGATCCCTTGGCCTCACTGCTATTACTCAAATGCACCAGCATATTATATCTGTTCATTGTAAACAGAAAATGCATCTGTCTTAAACATAGTCATATTTAAAAGCCTGAAATATGCCTAGCACATGATATTCAAAAAAGACTTGTTTAATAAGTTAATGATGTACACTAGAATTGCATGAATGTTTTATATTCCTTTGTCTTTATGTGAGCTATTCTCTCTACCAACAATACCCTTTCCCATTTCTTCCACTTTATGAACTTCTGCTCATACTTCAAAACTCACTTTTCAGAAGGCAATTCTTTGAAAAAGGCAAAGGAATATAAGACGCATGAAAACAAAGAATTGCCTTCTGAAAGTGCCTTCTCCAGGGAATCTTGACCATACTTAGATAATACTCTTCCATAATATTTATCTTCTGCCACTGGCTTCATGGGGTCACTTGACGATCTCTCCACTAGGTTACAATTTCCTTAAAGGTAGGACTCCTACCTTTAGAGTTTCATACTTCCTATAACTAACACATTTAAAGAGAACAAGGAGGCACTCAATGCATATTTTGTGAATGAACATATGTATATGTTCCCAAGGGTGAAGGCCAGAATATTAACTACTCAGTAGCTCTTGCTCTAGGCACTGAAAAGGCACTCTGAGAATGAAAATATCATTTATGGTAATCCATAGCCAAAGAACTCAGCTAGAGAAGCAATCAAACCACAGCATGGTTCAAAGACATTTTAAATTCCCTGATCCACAAATTCTAGATACATCCTTTTTACCTGTTACCATCTGCTCCAGGTTTAATTCACCTTTTGTCTGCTTGTTTTTGTTTGCTTTCTCCAAACAGCAATGAGTTCCTATTCCCACATCCCAGCCCCTCCCCCCCCCTGCCAACCCAGGGGTAATTGATTCAACTTTTTTCCTTCTGACTTCTGAAAAGAACTATAGAATTCCAGGTTTCTTGTTTCTCTGACTCCATGCTGATCTTAGTGAGAAATAACAATAGAAAAAAAAACATGTCTGCAGTTTTAAAATTCCATAAGTTTTTCCATAGTCATCCATACTACCTCATCAGAATAGTTTTTCAAAGACTAGTTATTTTCTTTTTGGAAGGTTGAAATTCAGACTCGCTGGAAACCCATATCTTTTTGATTGTGTGATTATACAGTGTTTGTTTATGGTGACATTATAGTTGTAGCATAACAGAAGCACTTACTAGGCACTCATTAAATAACTTTTCACAACCATACTAGTTGGGTAATTCTAAACTTGTAGTTTCCCAGTTAACTGCAAGAAGATGTATCTCATTTACTAAGAGACCTCTATTACCCTGGGAAAATGTCATAAAGAAAGTCAGAGTCATACCACTATTTTCTTAACCAAATTACAAACAATGTATGTATTATGTGTATAATATGTAAGAATTTAATATCCTAAGGAATGTCAAACACAGCTTCAAATCTTATTAATATTTGCCTTTAGTAATTTTTTTATTTATAAAATCTGAAATTAGAATAAATGACCTCTAAAGACTTTCCACTTTCAAATGTTATGCAATATAATGTAAAATGTAATAATCATAACCAATAACTGTGGTAAATGAGAATGTCATTGTGCCGTACTTTTTCTGCTAAAACTAATTTAACATCTACATGGCTCTACTACTCACCTATATTTTTGTCATTTGAGAAAAATTATGACAATCCAGGAATTATTTTTCATTAAAGCCTCTTGATTATAGATTCATTTTAATCCATCAATTAGAAAAATCAAGTGTTGAATGGAATATTTTATGTCTGGAAACACAATTACAAATGTGTCTTTAAATATATACATGTTAAGTTCATGCACACATATGAAGCACATCATTTTGAGAATTCAAGCAATATCAAATAATATCCAGAAACTTCAAACAAATTAAGAATGAAACATTACATTTATAAAACTCCAGATCCTTTAGGAGAATAAAAATCTAAAAAGATTTGGCCAGAATAACAAGTCAAGCACTTCTTTAGAAGAACTAGCATATTTAAACAGGAACAAAAAATGTAATAAACCCTCTAGCTGCCTGAGGTCACAGCATGTGGCTAATAACCAAATCAAAGGAAAGAACTTGACAGATTCTATGGTTTAGTCATGATGTAAATAATTTTCACAATTTAGCTGACAGGTCCTTTAATATTTTCATTGTTAATAAAGTGGAATGGAGAGATATATTACGCTGCCTAGCATACTCTCAGTTTGATTTTATTCCTTAGCTTTAGTTTCTTCTCTAGTTTTCTCCCTTTTTATTTGATGTTGTTCCCATTGGAACTGAATGATAAAACACTTGGTTTGTTTCCCAAAAGACCAGAATAGGTTTGGAGTAAGATAGAGGACTCATTAATTTCCCTGGATCTATGACTGAGAGGGCACTTAAAACTAGGGAATATTCTGCCTTTATGCAAATGTTACCAGAGTCTATGACATTGTAGTAAGAGTTACACCATACAGTTTTCTCTGTCACTGGCAGTGTAATGTTGGGCAATATACTTATATATATATTATATTATACTAGGTATAATCGTATACTTAAGTATATATATAAGTATATAATATACTTATATTCCTAATGTGAGAAATGGGAATAAAAATTGTGGGTTTTTTGCAAATTCATTGAGACTTAAATGAGTTATGTCTACAAAGCACTTAATAAACAGTCTTCTATTTATCCTTGCAACAAATATTTATTGAGTTCCTGCTAACATCCAGGCTCTAAGTCATATAAACTCTAAATAAACACTAGCCATCATTATATTTATCATCAGGAGCAACCACAGCCCATCATGCCTGCAGAGAAACATTCTACACTGTTACTAACTTTGCAGTTTCAATAGTCCCTTTACTAGTGGAAGAGAAACTTGAAGAAAAAATTTACTTCTAGCCTGTTTAAAAAGACCTACATAGAAGAACAAGCTGTGTTGGTGCTTTAACTGGATATGATCTCTTCGTTAAACTTATTTGAATCAATGTTGATTTGAAATCAAAAACAGAAGTTAGCTGCTCTGTAATTAATATTTATATACTTTATAAATTATTTTGAAAAGAACTGGTGAATCTGGCTACTAAAGAAACAAACAGCTTTCTTAAAAGAGGATATTTTAAATCTAGTAAGGGCAACAAAACAGTTGTGCAAAAATCAAAGTATCTGATAACTGGCATACCAGTGGCACAAAGTGTTAGAGAAGAAATATATGTAATTGTGCATGCTAAAAGCAAGCCATTTAATAGTCTGTCTCTGGGACTCCAATCTAAATTCGAAGCCAAGCACTTCAGCCCTCTCCTGGCTCACACAATGTGATACCATAAGTCAAATCGGTTCTTCCAAATAGAATTCCCAAAGAGCAAATGGGGGGCCTCAAAACCACCATCCCTGGAAGCTGCTGGTATTCAGACATCTTATGACTTTTCTATTTAAACTGATTGTGAAACCTCCATTTTAGTGAATTTCTTTGGTTCTGCTCCCCTTTCTTTGTAACAAAGGGATAGTTATTTTGAGTCAATCCCCTGATGCCAAGTGAAAAGAGAACAATCTTGTATAGTAGAATTAGACACATTTAGAAGCTAAATATGGCACTCCTGTTAAGCAGTCTTGGAAAAATTCAAGGCAAAGATATTCATAAGAAAATTGCAGTTGGGAAGAGAATAACAAACATCTGAAAGTCAGAGAACAGAATGAGACGATTTGTTACAAGTGTGAGTATAGAAGCAGATAATTGAGGCAAAGTAAAATCTTTAGAAGACAGTTACCACAGAAGATAAAAGTATTATTAGTTAACAATGACCTTCCCAATGTAATCAGCAGCTGAGAAAAAGTATAAGATCTAATGTAGCAATAATTAACTTAAACTTCAGCACGTACAACTGGTTAGAAAAAGTGCCTGAAATACACATAGGTGAGTGAAAAATAGCAGTTACACAAGTTGTTTGACCTACCTATAAATGAGGTGAGACCTATATTAAGCTTGGCCACTTTGGATCAGTTTGCTTTGCCTATGTCCAAAGTCACATTCTCCATTAGACATATCATGCCCATTTGTGAAAAAGTTACATCTCAAACCCTATGTAACTAAGGAATATAAACTAAGTCATATGCAAAGAAGTTAACTTCAGATATTTCTCCCATAAAATAATTTCAAAATAATAACAGAACTTAAAGCTGCATTCATGTTGTGTCAGAAATTGCTTTATTTCTAAAACTATAATCTCGTTTCTTGTTCCAATTCTTCTTAAATTAATATCAATTGAGGTGATATTTGGATACTCCTATCAAGTTTTACCACATTACTGCACCCACCACCAAATTGCCTACAGTCTACCACCATGGTCCATTGCGCTTCTTCCCCTCTCTGTTTTTACCCCTCCCCTCCTCTTGGTGTTTCAATTCTGCAGTCAATTATCAAGATTTAGCTTTTCATCTTGCCTTTATCTGACTATTAGTTTAGTAACTTTATATTCCACGTATCAGAGACACCATCCAGTATTTATCTTTCCCTCCTGACTTATTTCACTCAGCATTGTCCATTCCAGTCCGCCCATATTGCTGTAAATGTCATGAGTTTATCTTTTGGTCACTGAGTAATATTCCATTGTGTATATAAACCGTATCTTCTTGATCCATTCATCATACTGCTTTCCATAAGGGTTGGACCAGTTTGCCTTCCCACCAGCATAGATCAATGATTGTTATCACCAAATGGAGATTAAAAATCTATAGGGCAACTGTTAATAAATTTGAAAACAGAAATTGTCAAAAACACAACACTAGTAGGGGAATTCACTCCACATTTTTATCAATGAATAGATCAACAAGGCAGAAAATCATCAAGGAAAAATTTCTATAAGTGATAAATTAGACTACATAGGTTTACTAGACATTTACATGGCACTATAGCCCCCAAAAAAGCTGAGTGTACATTCTTCCCAACTTCCCATGGAAATTTCTCCAGGAGAGACCACATGCTAGCTCACAAAATAAATGTCAATAAATTATTGAAGACCGAAATCAAGTATCTCATAATGATGTCAGAGTAGAAATCAACAAAAAGAAAGTGAGAGTAAATTTCTGATATCTAGAAACTGAACAGCATACTAGAGAATTACTATTGGGTTAAGTAAGACATCAGAGGAGAATTAGAAAATACCTGGAGAAGAAACAAACCCACAAGCTTATGAACAACTAATTTGACAAAGGAGCAAAGAATATGCCATGGAATAAAAACAGCTTGTTCGATAAGTGGTGCTGGGCAAACTGGACTGCTACATGCAAAAGAATGAAACTAGAATACTGCCTTTCACCATGCACAAAAATCAACTCAA
>JAGFMF010012185.1:655394-729984 GCA_019455555.1 Galemys pyrenaicus | reverse complement strand
ATGAAAAAATGCTCAACTTCTCTTGTCATCAGAGAAATGCAAATCAAAACCACTATGAGATACCACCTCACACCAGTGAGAATGGCACATTTCAAAAAAGCTAGCAACAACAAATGTTGGCAAGAATGTGGAGAAAAAGGAACTCTCTTACACTGCTGGTGGGAATGCAAGCTGATCCAACCATTATGGAAAACAGTATGGCAGTTCCTCAATCTACTAAGAATGGAACTTCCATATGATCCAGCAATCCCACTCCTAGGAATATGCCCAAAAGACACAAATACACTGATTCAAAAGAATACCTGCATCCCTATGTTTATAGCAGCACTCTTCACAATAGGTAAGACCTGGAAACAACCTAAATGCCCAAAAACAGATGAGTGGATCAGGAAGCTATGGTACATATACATGATGGAATACTATTCAGCAATCAAAAATGACAAACTAGACGCATTCATAGGAATATGGATGGAACTGGAAGGGATTATGTTCAGTGAAGTAAGTCAGAAGGCAAAAGAAAAATACCAGATGGTTCCTCCCCTAGGAGGAATATAAGGGAACCAAATAAGGATCAAGGAAAGGAAAGAACAATAATAATAATAACAACAACAAGAAAGAAACAAAAACCAAAAATGAAAAGAAAAGAACAAACTGGGGACACTTGGTGGGGAGGGAAGAGGGAAAGGGTGGAAGTCAGACGGGAGCACAGGGGACTGAGGTGATGGTGCACTGGTGTTACAGTGATGGGGAAGACATGGGGGTACAATTGATGTCAAATATATGTAAATTTTAAAAATTATATTATTAAAAAATAAAGAAAATACTTGGAGACAAATGATAAAGAAGAAGACACAAACTAAGAGAACCTACAAGATGAAGCAAAATTGTAGTAAGATGGAAGCTTATAACAAATACAAAATCACACCAATAAACAAAAGACCTCAAATTACTAATCTAATATTGGGATTAGCATGGGGGAAGAAAAAACTATAAACAAGTAGGAAGAAGGAAGTAATAGAATAGCAGAAATAAATGATATTAATCATAAAGACAATTCAAAAGATCAAGGAAACCAAAATGTGTTCTTTTAAAAAAACAAAGTAGACAACCCTATTCTTAGACACACAAAGAAAAAAAGGTGAATTTCTAATAAATAGAATCAGAAAAAAAATCTCAGAAATGCAAAGGATCTTAATAGACTGATATTGCCTATATTCCAAGACACTGGATAACTAGAAGAAATCGACAAATCTTTAGATGCATGAGCCATCTAAGAATTAATAAAAAAGAAATAGAAAGCCTGAACAAACAAATTACAAGCAAGGAAATTGGAATAATAATCAAAAGTAAGCCAGTAACAAAAGTGCAGGACAAGATAGTTCCACTGGTAAGTTTTACCAAATCTTCAAAGACAAACTAAAGCCTATTCTCAAAACTCTTCTGAAAAACTGAAGAGAAAAGAATGCTTATTTTATGAAGAAAACATTATTCTGATACAAAAAGAAGAAAAAGACATCACACAACACATACACACACACACAAAAACTACAGAGCTATGCCCCTGTAAAACACAGATGCACATATCCTCAAAAAAATCTTAATAGAATTCAACAATACCTTAAAAGGATTATACATTTTGACCAAGTAGAATATATCCCAGATACACAAGGATGATTCCACATCCACAAATTGGTTAGTGTCATTCACCACATCAACAAAAGAAAAAAGATAAAAAGCAGATGACCATATCTAGGTTGCATTACATATGGTGAGATGCTCATGTACTTGACACAACTAGACTGTGACTATCAGCTTCATCCCCCAGGACAGTGCTGCGGAGTCAAACGCCTGTGGACTGTGGAAAAGAACTAAGGTAAAATTACAACTGAGAAAAAAAAAAAAAAATTACAACTCAGTGGCTTACTAGATGCAAGAGTATATGTACAGTGGAAGTTAGAATATCCTTTAGGATGAGGAAGAGTGGAGATTATTTTTTTGTTTTTTTATTTGCCAATTGCTTTCATAAAGATATAATTTGGGGAACACAATTTCATATCACCATACATGCACATGCTTCACTCACCTTCTACCAAAGCTCCAGTATCAATGTGTTCTTTCCTACCCTATCCTTTTAGGTGGGTGGAGAATTAATATGATAGCTTATATAAACTTATATAAAAATATATATATTGTACACATTCTGTAAATAGTAGCATTTTTAAAAATTTTTCCATAGTGCATATACTACAGATTCTATGAGCAACAGAAGAAAAAATGGAGGGAGGGCGGGAGGAATATATGGTTCCAATTGTAATTACTCAGGTGGATCTACTGAAATACAATCCTGAGGGCAGCAGTGGGCGAAACAGAAGTCTGATGTGGGTTAGTGGGTTAGCTCCTGGCTGATGATAGCTTGATAGTGCTGAGACTTAAACCCCTGAGCCACTAGGGAGGCCCAGGAGAACGGACCCTTTCAAATGATTATGTTCACCTTTGACGCTTCAGGGAGTGCCAGGGATCTTCTCTCCCAGCCCATATAGCCTGGGATCCTGCTCAGCTATTTCTATGGTCATTATGCTATCAAATTAGAACCTAACAGGGTTGCCATAAATGTGCAGACTTTTTCAAATTAGCCTAGGATTAAAACAATGGACACTCCCATACAGTGCTATTAAATATCAAGGAGCATTAAGCTTTTCTATGACCCTAGTAAGTACCTGGGAGATTGGCACAGACCTAACTTAATTTAGGCCAAAAGGAGTTGAATAAAAATGAGCAGCACAAATGGAAGAAGTTTTTGGAAAAGAAATGATGCAAACAACTGAAGAGGTACTGATGAAATTGTTGAGAAGAGATGAAGAAAAACTGTAAAACATGAAAATGTGGTATTCAATGGCAGTTGGCATGAAAATATTTTAATATCTTTGAGGTAGAATGCTTAATGTGAGGTCATGAAATGAAATTAACCAGTTCCCCCAAACTAAAACTGAATACGTGATAAATTGCTCATTTCCCCTGTGGCTGGAAGAAGAGGAATGAAAATGCGAAGGCGTGATTAACCCACAATGAATTGGGGGAAAGAAGAGACTTACCCATTTTAATTTGAGCTTGTGGCTTAGCCACTGCTTAGGGACCTTTGCACTGCTGTTCCTTTTTCACAAAAACTTCAAGGGAACAACTCTCCACAGCTGTGTTGATGGGTTTGTTTTTTTTTTTTTCTAAAGGGAAATGTCATAAGACTGTCTCTTTAGCACTATGTTAATTATTCTCTGCTAGAAAGTATTGTGTGTGTGTGAATCTTGTGATGGCATTTTTAATTAGGATCATATTTAGATTCAGACTCACACTGAACTGGGTAATCATTTTTTATTACTTTGTATTAGATATGAAGTTTCCAGTTTGTGCCGGTTGTACTGGGAGAATTGTACAAGCACAGGAACTTATTAGTGTTTTGTTCTTTCTACCTCTGTTTGATGTCTTCCCTTCCTGAAACTTGAATATTATATGTGTTCAGGATGTAGCAAGAGCATATGCCCCAGAACTGTGGCGGGGAGGGCTTGGGAGGTGACAGCAGGTAATAGAGAACACATTTGCAAAACATATTTCCAGTTCCACTGCTTCCTAATAAAAGTGGCATTCTCTTTCAGGAAGCAGTTTGCCAATGAGATGCATTGTTTTCACAAGTCCTATTTGGCCTAGTATTCTGTTGAAACAAGGGTCATAGCTTTCCTTGAAATACTGAAGTATTTTACATAAGGAAATTTGATATGACTGGAAAAAATAATTGCTTCTATCTTGAGAAGAAGTATTATGCCACTTGTGATAATCTACTCAGGAAAATACTTCTCTAGTTTTAAAAATTGCACATAACTTCTAAGTGGCCACTACCTCTGAGGGGTTTTACGTGTGTTAATATATTGTTTTTCTTTTAAAGGTAATGAAAAATGAGTGTCTGGGGATTTATTTTCTCGTTATAGAAAGGACTGATAGAAAAGAGAAGTCCAGTAATGCCCCTCTGTGGCAAAAACTTGGTATAGCGAGCTCACGTTCACAGCATGAATGAGCAAAACCACTTCAAGCTCATGTGGTCTCTCCATTTATAAATTAGGTGTTTTGAAACTGAACAGCCAAAATAGAAACAATCTTCATTAAATGCAGGAACAGGAGTGGTTAGTAGGAATAGAACATGTTTAAAGAAGTCCAACCACTGCAAAAAGTATATACATATTCAGAAATTGCTAAAGGTGACAGCATTTTAAAAGCATCTACCTTGAATATGAAGAATAGTCAAGTAATTATTTCAGAAACCATTGTTCTTGAACATGAAAAAATAGTCACTGATGATGTGAACAATGAGAATATATGTTCCTTCTTTGTTCAGTTCTTACAAACTTAAATAATAAATGTGTAACTAAGATGTTACATATGTAAAATGAAATAGCAAGGAGGAGAACATTGCCTTGGAAACATTCATGCTGTATCCTCATAGAGTGTGCTTTATTAGTGACTATATGAAGGCACCTCCAGACAGGCAGTTAATTAGGATGAAGAATATTAGTGGCTAAATCATTCTGTCTACTCATTTTGTCCTTATAAATGGTATCCACTGGGAAGGAAAGAAAGGCGGGAGGGGAAGAGAAAGGAAGGAGAGAGGGAGAAAAAAAGTGGAAAGAAATATAGACTGGTAACTTGAAAATACCACACCTAGTTTCAAAGAAAATCAACAAAATATAGTACCTCAATGGACCACCACTGTCCACCTATAGCTTTGGGATTTAATCACTAGAAGAATATAGAACAGAGGTTGGAGGAAATTAAACCCCATCACAAGGAAAATACTAACACTCCCATCCGTGGCATGTGAGGTCTTCCATTGTCTGTCTCTGCTGACCTCTGCAGTTTTGCTGCTCTCCCCCAACAGAAGAACTGGGCATGGAAGACACAAGCATCACGCGCAGAGTGCATTCTGAGGCTCTTCTACAGTGAGAGGCTCCATGTGATCAAGGCTCTGCCCACTTCCACCGTCTAACATTCCCTCTCTTTCAGTCCACACAATACAAGTTTCTCATATGTTTCTAGTTCCTTCAAATGTAGCACACCATCCCCTCCTTCTAGAACGACATTCATGAGTTTCTTTTTCCCCTAATTTCTCTTGAATAATTGACAGTCTTCATTGAAAACTCTGTCCAGGGCTTCCCTGGTGGCATAGGGCGTAAGTTACAGAGCTCTCATACTATGACCCATCACTGTGGCCTGAGTGTTTGATCCCCGGACAGGGAGCTGACCCACATGACACAGCAGACCTCTCCTGTCTCACCTGCTGCTGCCATCAGCAGTGTATTTCAATAGGTCTGCCTGTTCTGTTTCCCACTCTGTCTATGGTGACTCCTCTCACCCCCCACATCTGACCTACACCCTACTTCATATATGCATTAATAAATAAAAATAAATCTTAAAAAAAAAAAGAAAATTGCCCAGGCGTGCCTGAACAAATTTATTCTGCAGACAAAACTACAATACCTTAGTACCTGGCAAGTCCTTGTTTTGAAACTTTGTATACATTACAAAGATACTCCTTAACAAATTTTCAGGTGATAAGACTCAATGATATGAGAAAAGGGACCAAAGAAAGGAATGTCAACTTGGAAAGGATGACCTTGTGAAGATGAGGGATTTTGTCCTTGCAATTTAGATAGTCTCTGAATAGTTTGTTGCTCCGTGGCATGCTTGTTATATTTGAGGCTTTGTTCTATAATATACTTATTTACAATTACATATAGTTTATACTTACAGTGAAACATCTGTGTTGACAGTTTTTATAGGTTAGAAAAGAAACAAGCTAAGGTCAATGAAGTCAACACTTGTAGTTCCCATGATACCTGCAGACATGCATATACAAGCTGTACAAATAAACTTCTATGTCATATCTTCCCGAGAATCTAATCCTTTACAAGCATAAGTCAGTGTCTGTATTTCACTGTTTCATAAGTCAGTGTCTATTTCTTTCACTGTTTCCCTTACTAAACTGTAAGCGCCTTACCTCAACATTCATGCCTTATTCTTCCTAATCCCTGGAAGGCAGAAGCACTTCTAACTATAAGATTTCATGGAATCCTAAATGGGCCACATTAGAAGTGTGCCCATAACTTTACTGTCTTTCTTCTCACAGTATCCAAAAGAGATAGTTTCCAAAAGAGGATTTGTACTCCCTGTGTTCAGATGTCCCCCAAAAAAGTAGAAATCTGAAATATAATAAACTAAGCTTCAAAACATGCTGATGAGCTTAACTTAGTAGTAGATTTTTCTAAAAATTATAGTATGTTTGTACAAATAAGAGTCCCACTTCCTCGGTGTAATAAAAAACTAAAATTCCTAGTCAACCTCATAGTCACAAAACACATGTGATCTTGGCTCCATCAGTTTGGACATCCATGGAAAACCTTTCATTAATGAGCACAGTGCAGAGAGTATTAGAAGCATCAGGATTTTGGAGTTGTCACTAGATGCAAGTTCAATTCCCGATTCAAAATTGGCATCATCATCTGTGTCATTAGTAATTGCAGAAAAATCTAATTTCTGAGACACACTGCTTGATGGTGCCAATAGAACAGGAAAAGATTTCTTCATCAAGCCCGAGAGTAGGAGACATTGTTTGGAAAAGTTTTGCCGCAACTCTATTCCTCTGGAACATCCAGTAAGTCTGAGAAACTCTGATATATTTTAAGGCATGATCCTCAAAATGTGATTCATACCTGCAGCACCTATATCAATCTCCAGGAACCTACAAAGAACTTAAAACTATTAGGTCCCACTCTAGACCTACTAAGTGAGCAATCTGTGTTTAACTTTTCCAGGTGATGCTTCAGAATTACACGCTCAACTTTGAAAACCATTACTGAAACTTCTCTGCTTTTTGCAACTCAGAGCCCTGGCTGGCACATCTGCCAGTCACTACTTGCCATTGTCAGGACACTGCATTTTGCTGTGTTACCTAATTATATATCACCATTAATGTGTTCACATAGTTTGGCACATCAAAGAAAGACTAGAAATCAGAATACTCCTATCTAGAAATAAATGAAGAGACGTTTGCATTATCTTTTATTCTAAATTGAACCTATGAAGTGAAGCTTGTATGGAACACAGTGTTATTATAGTTTACTTTTATTTGTTATGTTTACAGAGTAATTGTAACAAAGGAATTCTTTCAAATTTTATTAGTTACCTTCTAAGGCATGTGACTTTATCTAGAGAAAAGCCAAAAAAGAAAATTTTTGTCTGGGAAAATTTATTTTACTCAGTCATGTTTTTCTGTCATGGAGTCTACTATTTATAATTTCGGAAAGTAAAAAGACAAGGTAATTTTTATAATATCCTAACTTTAAAATATAATTTAAAAATGTTTTAAACCAATATGGGGAAGGGACAGTTATAACATTGAAATCAAGTTGAAAGGTTAAGGAAGAACCATTCTGCCTTAAAATGATTATTACTGTGTCTTAAATTCTCTTATATCAAGGTGGGAGAGATTTCGCAAGTTATATCATTAAGCCATCTTTCGAAATATATTCATTCTAACCTCTGTCAGTGATAGCCCAGTCTAGTCTAAAAGCTTCATTGAGAGGAACAAATTATTTTGCGCAGACAGTACCTTCTTGGACATTTCTTATAATTAGAAAGTTCTTCCTTGTATTGGCTGTTTTTCTATCTGAAACTTCTCGTTGATCTGACTTCTTCCCTTCTGGTTACATACAAAATTTCTAAATGTTAAAATTTAAATATTTTTAGATGATGCCTTTGATTCACCTATTCTTGTCTCTAAACCATATAGAATCTACTTCCTGAATGTCAGGCCTGAATGTTCTTTGTGCAACAGTTTGAAGCCTTTACATTCGGTCTTCTTTGAAAGTATTTCAGTTTGTTTAATTAACTCTCAATTCACTATCCTTGTAAAATCTATGCAGTGTTAAGATAGGAGGGCTGTAACCATTTTTATTCTAGATTCAATTTATTCCATTTGTGCATCCCTAAGCTCATATAAGTTTTAGGGACATCCATGTCACATTGAGTTCTAGAAATATGACTGTCATCTAATATTGTTAAGCATTTTTACACATTCTTCTCAGAACCTACAATTTCTTTATCCTCTGAAATTGCAATTATATTTCAACTTTTTACTAAAGTGAAGGACCTCACATTTATCCCTGTTAAATTTCTTCTTTTTTAAAAGATTTTGTTTATGCACACAAGTGCTGAGGTACAGGCCAGAGGTGCGGGATTTAAGAGGAGTCATCAGAGATACAGTAGGGAGCAGAACAGGCAGATCAACTGAAATACACTGCTGAGGGGAGCAGCAGGCAAGGCAGGAGAGGTCTGCTGAGTCATGTGGGTCCCCTTCCTGGCCAGGGATCAAACTCACACTGCAGTGGCTGAGAAAGCCCCACAGTGAGGCACACAAACCCTTGAGCCATAAGGGAGGCCCTATCCCTGTTAAATTTCATTAATTTTTTTTTAGCTCAAATTGTGTCAGACTGATCCCAGTTCTGCTATCCAGAACATTCTCTATCCATCCAAGCTTTGTCATCTACAAATTTGATGAGACTTCTCTCTACAGCTTTATACATATTAATTTCTAAAATGAATGACTGCAACAGTACATAGCACTGAGACAGTCAATAGAAATTACTATTTGGGCATTAGTCTATAAGTCAGATCCTTTGGTTAAAATTCTGACTATTATTAGTTCACTTAAGGAAATGCAACTCATATTCATTCTTATCTATAATAATACATGATATACTTTATTAAATGAATTATTGAAGCATAAATACTCTGTGTCAACTACTTTATAACCAATCTAACAACTCTATCAAAAAAGAAAAGAGGTAAACCTGTTTTACTTAGTGACCACATCTTGATGACTAGGGACCATCATTTCCTCCCATTTGCAATGACTCTATGATTAAAGGATTTATTTTACTTAAATTATTGAGTCATGACAATTGTAAATAAGCTAAAAGGAGATAAGTCAGTCAGTAATCTTAAGTCTTCATTAAATATTGATCTTAATATGTCTTTATTTTTTAAACACTAAGACTGAATCTCCATATAAGTAAAACTTGTGTATTTATGTACATGTATACATATGCATATACATATATAATGTGTGTATATCATACATACATGTCTGTAATAATAATCTGATGAAAATTAAAATGAGAGATTAAGTACATGGATTTCCACTGATTTGAAGTTCCAGATACTTGAAGATGTTCATCAGGTTCCCCTGATGAATTCCTAGGAAGTCTCAGAACACAGTTCTAAAAGCACTGCTTTGGGGTCTCCCTAGTAGCTCAAGGGGTTGAACACCACACTGTGGAGCTTCCACAGCCACTGCAGTGTTCCATCCCAGGCCAGGGAGGGGACCCTCATGGCTCAGCAAACTACTCCTGCCTCACGGGCTGCTCCCCTCAGCAGTGTATTTCAGTCGATCCGCCTGTTCTGCTCCCCACTCTGTCTCTGGTGAATCCTCTCACCCCCTGCCTCTGGCCTGTGTCCCAGCTCTTGTATGCATAAATAAATTCTTTCTAAAAATAAATAAATAAAAGCAGTGATTTAAGACACTGTTAGCCCATCTTACCAATATGAATTAGCTTTTAAGTCAGATTTTTAAAAAGCTAGCTATGAGCAGTGTCTACAAACAAAAGTCAACGTTGATAACACAGAAGAAAAGCAACAGAGGATAGGATATAAAAAGAGGGGTGATAGGAGTGGGAAAAGCACAAGGGACTATGGTGGTAGTTCATGGGGGAATTTGTAGTGGGAATTTCACAGGGAAATCATACATTGTACAAATATGAAGGACAGGGCCTCCCTGGTGGCGCAGCTGGTTAAGCAACGCACTATGAAGCAAACCGCAGCCGCTACAGCATGAGTTCAATCCCTGCGAGTTCCATCTCTGCTGCCAGCCAGGGAGGGGACCCACATGGCGCAGCAGAGCTCTCCTGGTGTGCCCACTACTCCCCTCAGCAGTGTGCTTCAGTCAGTCTGCCTGTTCTGTTCCGCATTGTCTCTAGTGAACCCTCTCACCTCCCGAGACTCTGACCTGTACCCCAGCCCTTGTATGCATAAATAAATCTTTAAAAAAATATGAAGAACAATGTAATAAATATATATTAAATAAATAGGTATATATGTAAATAAAAAGGTCATGTTCAAACTCTCCAATTCCTTAAAGGATTGATAAGTTAGTATTTCTCTGAGACCTGTAACTGACAAACAGCCAGTTCATAAGCGTATTCCTCCACATTTGAGCCATAGACTTACTTCACAGATCAAGGAAGAGTCTTCAGAGTTACAAAACAAACATGTGATGCAATTTTTACTCTCACACCGAAGCAGGAGCATCCAGAACAACTATAAATGAGGGGAAATTGTACCATAGTGCAGAATATTCAAAAACAATTATATATTTTTAGGATTTAAAGACAACCTTTCACAGCAATCTTTCATTTATTGATCACCTTCTGGGTGACAGGGGCCCAACTAGGTACTTTTAAAAATGACAGCATTATTCAGCATCACAAAACCCAGTGAACAACATATGAGGAAACTGAGATTCAGAGTAGTTATGCTCCTTGCCTAAGTTCACTGACTAGTAAGAAACGTAATCAGGACTTACACCCAGCATGAAAGAAGCTCCCTGCATAACCAAAGGGATGGTCATGTATCAATAATAGAGTAATTGCAAAGGCTGGTGCACGTATAGCGTCATATTGGCAGTTTTACTTTAGCCAGCCTTTTCTTTATCATGCTTGAGAAAGGTATGGAAAGTGGAAGGGACAGCAAGCAGCAACCAAGAAATCTATTCCTACACTTGAGAGAGGCTGGTGACAGTTTCCATCCTTTAAGGAAAGTAGCAAGTACATTTCCTTCACATTCTATATATGTGAAGCACTGTCACCTAATGGGCATCTGTACTGAAGTTTGCTCATGACATCTGCTTTCAAAATGCTTTGCCAGGGAACTATTTTCAAGATCCCACTCTTAAACATCTCCATCCCTCCTGCTAATGCTATGGTACTGAAAATTCTAAAGAGACATTAAATCATGCTTGTATCAATGGAGCTCTTAAGGTCTTAATTTTTTTTTTTCATGGAAGCTAAGAGAAAGAAACTGGACCTGCGTTTGGCGCCAGAATGTCCCTAGCTTCCTTACTGTGCCAACAAGCCTGACTTGAGGCTTTCAGCTGCTGTGGCTCACCTCTCTGTAGCTTAGCAGATGGTTAGAGCAGTAGCCGAAGCAACAAAGGCCATTTTTAAGCTTCAGAAAATGTAACCAGTACTGCAGATTCCAAAAGAAAATTATGCCCAAGTTTGTTTTTCACTATTTTCTTTTTTTCTGCTGTGTGAGATATTTTCTCCCTATCTTTTGCCTCTGTCTGTAACCCGACATGATAGTAGAGCATATCAATGAACAAGAGAAAAGGTTACAAATGTGCAAGGATAATTGCATAGCAATTAAGGAGGATACTTCTGGGTATCTTATGCAGAATGCTGTGTGTTAAGATATTTCTCTACTTGGGACTTATGGTATTTCCTATTATGGATGCTTAATTTTACTTTCTCACAGTTCCTTAGTTTAACCTGGGAGGAATCTCACAGGATTTGAGGTCAGAGGAATTTAATGAGTGGGCACAAGAAAGTCTACTGAAGCAGTTTTAAAGAAATTAGAGATAGAAGTAAGTTCATGAAACTAATATTTAGGGTTCTTGAATTGCCACCTTTTCTGTATGTGTTATTACACTCAAACAAGATAAATTATTCTGATATTACTCTCTCCTGGATTTGCCACTCCTTTTCAAGCCACTCCTTCCCGCATTCTTTGTTCTTTCACTCACTAATTTTAATAGTACATAGGGCTGCTCCTTTGGGTCTCAATGCTTACTTCTACCATTTCTCCCTGTATGACTCTGTCTAGACTTCTGGTTTCAACGTCTGCCCATATGCTAATGATAGGCTGTTTTTTGTTATAGATTTATATCATCAGCCAACTCAAATCACTTGATCCCAAATTTAAGGGACAATGTTTCCTCCCTACCCACCCCAAACTAACTTTGTTTCCAGATTTCACTCTGATTGAGGTGTTAGCACTCTTTACCCGGTCCACCAATTCAGAAGCCTAGAAGTTAGAATACAGTTCTTTTTTTCCTTCACCCCAAACCAAATATGTCACCAGAGTTTGTCACTTCCACTACTGAAGTATGTTTTTTTCTAATTTTCATTTCCATTGCTCTTGCCCTCACCACTCCAGGCCTAGATTATACCATGAGCCTCTCAACTTGACTCACCTGTTAGCAGTTCATTCCTTTTCTATTTTACCAAAATGCAACTGAAATATTTTATTCCTTTTCATATCCTTCAGTTTCCTGCTATACTCATAATGCAGTTGTAGTCAACTTCTCTTCCTTGCTCTGCAAATATTCATAAATTTTATACTTAAGCCACACTGAACTACTTACAATCCCCCTTAAGTTCTAATATTTTATAAGTTCCCATGTTATTTCTTCCGTCTAGAATTAGGTATCTGTTCTAGGTGGCCTACTCCTGTGAAGTACATCCACCATAGCCATTAACGCTACATACTAGGGAAAATCAGAGTTTAAACTGGTAAACTTCATGGGTCCCGGGGATCCTAGTTAAATTATGTATTGTGCCTCATGCCACTTGTGTGATCTGGGGCAAGTGTCTTCGGCCTCTGATTTCGGGTTTTCATCCACAAAGTAGAATTAATATTCCACAAGCTTAAAAGTATTGTGTAGTTAAAATAACAAAAGGTGCAAAATGACTGAACAAAGTTTGGGGCATATTCAGAACACACAATGAGTTGTTGTTTTTGCCCTTTGTCATGATTGATTTACTTTTTTGTGAGTTTCTTAAAGGTCAGGTGCAGGACCTCCACCTGCATACCAAAGTGCCACGTGCATAACAAATTTTTCCATGAATGAGTTAAAACAGTCTATAAAGTGCTTTTGTGTGACTCACTAATAATATTAAAGTCTTTTTTATCAGAAATTTTTATATCTTCTTCAATTTACTGCTATTTTGAAAGTAAATGGTAAACAGACTAAAGATGTTAGTTTTCCAAAAAAGATGCTGTCTCAGTAAAATTGTACTAAAAAAAAAGTCTAGATCTCTCTTGAGCCCTCATTTTTTACTGTTTGCCTGCCAACTTAACCAAATTCCTAGAGTTATTATTCCTTGCTTCACATTTACTTAAAAATTTTGTTTTAAAACAATTATAATGAACACCAAATACTTCATTATGGAAAATAATCTTCCCTTCTCATGCTGTCCTTATGACGTTACATATCAGAGGATGTGGAGGACAGTGGCATTTATGGCACTCACTTTGCAAAGGAAGATGAGCTCTGAAACAAATAATGTAAATTTGAAAATATAAAAACATCATCCCTACAGATAGCATATAGTAAAATCTATGAATAATAGGAAATGCTTCACACAGAGCCAAACATATAGCAGTAAATATTAACTGAACTCAAATGATTCTGTGAAAATCAGAATTTTGTGTCCAATACTATGGCAGTTAATAGTATTCATGCACAAGGCAGATACACTATTTATTTTGTTTAGAAAGCTTATTTCAATTGCTGAAGTCCACTGAACCGAAGGTAGTCAACAGAATACAATTTGTCTAATATTAGTCTTCAGTGTATGCAATTAAGGTGCTGATGCTGAGCTGTTGGTGTTTATCACATTAGCTGGAAAGGAAATAGACCTTTCCATTTGGATGTTAGGTTGGATTAATCACTGATACAAAGAGCATCATAAGCAAACGCCCTGTTAAAAAGCAATCTATTGAATAAAACATTCATTTATTGAACAACGCAGAAGTTCTATTATCCATCCTAGCCTAATTAAATCTAAACTATATTAACTAAGAAAGCCAGAAAAATACATATTTAATATCTACTTTTAAAATATGAAAAATTTTTAAACAGATATCATAATACAAATTCCTTTTCCAAATATAAGCTATGTAATATTAAATCTCATAATAATCAGTATCTTCATTTACCTGCTATATGTATAGAGCCTCACCATCATGAAATATATATATATAGCACTATAATTAAAATGATGATAATGACCCAGTGGATGAAATTCAAGAGTTGGTCAATCATGTTTCATGGTTGCCACAGTTCTTTATATGGCAATATGATTCTATTGTTTTTAACTCAATGAACAACTGGAAAACTTGTAATCAGATTTCAATATTCAATTTAACTCTTACTAACTACAAAACTAAAGATGAGTTAGTAGCTTTTTTTCAACACACAACAGAATGTCAAACACACAATTAACATTTTTGAAGTAAAAGGTCAATCAAGTTTTTTAAAAAAGATGCTGTCTCAGTAAAATTAAACATCAATAAACTCATGAAGATCGAAATCATACCAAGCATATTCTGTGACCACAATGGTATCAAACTAGATATCAGTCACCAAAAGAAGGCAGGAAAAAGTCTATTATG
Source organism: Galemys pyrenaicus (assembly GCA_019455555.1). Classification (NCBI taxonomy): domain Eukaryota; kingdom Metazoa; phylum Chordata; class Mammalia; order Eulipotyphla; family Talpidae; genus Galemys; species Galemys pyrenaicus. The sequence goes on along the minus strand of JAGFMF010012185.1, from coordinate 715,431 downwards.
TGGACACTGAATAACAGTTGACTTTCTAAAATTTTTAATTTATTATTTAAATAAATTCTACTGAAAGAATATTGAGTTAATAAGGGAATCAAAGAAGAAATCAAAGTGTACCTTGAGACAAATGATAATTAGGACACAACCTACTAGAACTTGTGGGACACAACAAAAGCAGTCTTGGAGGGAAATACTTAACAGGGGCTTCCTTGGTGGTGCAAGAGGTTAAGTCTCAGCACAGTGAAGTTATCCACAACCACTGATTCTGAGTTCAATCCCTAGCCAGGGAGCTAACCCACATGGCACAGAAGATCTTTCTTGTCTCACCCATTGCTCCCCTCAGCAATGTATTTCAACCAGTCTACTTGTTCTTCCCCCCACTCTGTCTCTGGTGAATCTTCTCACCCCACCACACCTCTGGCTTACACCCCAGTTCTTAGATAAAGTCTCAAAAAAGAAAAGAAAAAAAAAAAAAAAACAATGCAAGCCCACATCAAGAGCAAAGAATGAGCTCAAATATTACTACTCAATTTAAGGAACTAGAAAAAATGAACAAACAAAACCAACAGCCAGTAAAAGGGAGGAACCAATAAAAATCAAAGCACAAATTAATTAAATTCAAAAGACAATGCAAAAGTTAAATGAAACAAAAAGATGGTTCTTTGAAATATAAACAAATCTTTAGTTAGGCTCACAAATAAGAGAAAATGCAAATAAATAGAATCAGAAACATAATGAAGTTGTAACAGACATCTCAGAAATTCCAAATCATAAGAGAGTAAGTACTATGAACCATGACGCTAGTGGGATAATCTAGAAGACATGGATAAATTCTTAGAAATCTGAAACTGAATCAAGAAGTAGAAAACTGGAAAAGACCAATTACAAAAGAAGAAACGGAAACAGTAATCAAAACTCTCCCAAATGACAAAAGTCCAGGACTAGATGGATTCATTAATAAATTCTACCAAAATGAAGAGGGAGCTCAATGTACTATGGTGTCAAACTATGGGTGCTCTGGTAGTACGTGTAGTGTGGTAACAACACCTGCAAGAAGAGATCCTATTCCGCTAAAACACCATCCAAGGTGTAAATTAATGCTACCTCAATATAAATAAACAAATACTCTTTCACAAAGATTTAAAAAGTAAAAAGCATTGTGTTCCAAATACAAACTAGTAATTATAATTGAAAAAAAATGCAATCCCTTTCACATCAGAAAACAAACACATGTGGAACAAATGTAATGAAGGTAATTCTAAGTAAGAAATATATTTAAAATTATACTTTGGTCCTCCCTGGTGGCGCAGTGTGTTAAGCAACGCACTAGAAAGCAAACTGCAGCCACTACAGCACGAGTTTGATCCCTGCTGCCGGCCAGGGAGGGGACCCACATGGCACGGCAGACCTCTCCTGCCTCACCTGCTGCTCCCCTCAGCAGTGTACTTCCGTTGATCTGCCTGTTCTGCTCCCCGCTCTGTCCGTGGTGAATCCTCTCACCCCCCACACTTCTGGCCTGTACCCCAGTGCTTGTATGCATAAATAAATCTTTAAAAAATAATAAAAATAAAATAAAATTATACTTTGTATCTCTATCTACTTTGCAATTTGGAGAGCTGTTTCATATATATTATCTCAGTCAACCTGAAGTAATGACCAAAAGAAGTGAAAGATTTGAAAAAGCAGCAACAACCTTCTTCTAGCCTCACGCAACTCAAAATCAACAACCCTAGTGGCTTCCCTTCCCTCTGGATGAAGTTATATTTTAGCTTGTTCGTAATTATATACTTGGAGATGCTTTTCCTTCCCCTGATCATTTGTCTATGCATTAAACATAACATATAATCAAAATCCATCTTTATTTAAAGATGTATTTATTTATGCATACAAGAGCTGGGGTCCGGGCCAGAGTCAGGGAGGTGAGCAGTTTCACCAGGGACAGAGCGGGGAGCAGAAGAGGCAGACTGAAGCACGCTGCTGAGGGGAGCAGCCCGCGAGGCAGGAGAGGTCTGTGGCGCCCGGTGTGTCTCCTCCCTGGCCAGGGAGCTAACTCGTGCTGCTGTGCTGCAGCTGCTCTACAGTGTGGCGCTCAACCTGCTGCGCAGGTAGGGAGGCCCCCCATTTTTATTTTTGACTCTCAGTGTGCCATTAAAAATTATTCAGAAGTGAAAGATGTTTTCCCAAATCTTAGATTAAAAATCTCTAAGTCTCATGACTTTCAGTAGTTGTCCATCCTTTCTAAATCCAAAGCACAGTCTAGATTCAAAAACCCTATCCATGTAATGATGACTCCTCTAACCCTAATTTAAAGTAGATATCAGGCCTTTGGGAAGGGGAAATATGTTTCTTTTCCATTTCTTCAAATACTCCCCCAGTATGTTAACTTTGACTTCAATCCTCTGCAATGGTGGCACAGAGAGAAAGAAGGGAGAACAGGATAATAAAAGATTTATTACAACAAGCATCCTCATAACTGAGCTTTGTGACATTTGGGTCTGTGGCATATTTAAAACTGACTATATCTCAGGACATTTTTATTTACTGGGAAATCCTAGTTAATCTTCACAAGGAGTTGGGATAAAATCATTCATCATCAGAGTTAGTCACAGCAGCACCTACAGAATGTAAAGAATGATGCGGTAATGCTATAAAGGATCGTCTGCGTCTCATGCCTGCTCTTACTAAGCCTTACTTTGTCACTTCTTTCTTTCTATATATTTATCTGATGTTATCTCCAACTCAGAAGTAAATGACCTTTGTTTTATGCAATTTATGAGAGTTTCACAAACTAAAATAGCCTCAGGGAGAGAATCATTTTCAATCCATCCATCGCTGTCTACAATATCAAAACCCAGCATAGACTGGGAACCAGATGCTTAAAATCAAATCTTAGCCCTGCAGCTTACTAACCAAGTGACACTGACAAGTGCCTTAAACTCTCAGTGTCTCCATTTCCTAAGTTTGGAATAGGGTAGATTATAATAGAATCTACCTTATAAGATTGTTTTGAGGATTGAGTTATTACATGCACATGGCATATAAAAAGCATCGGTGAACATCAAGCACAGACTATCAGCTCACATCAAGGGGCCAGGCCACTGCAATAGAAAGGTCAGAAAGGTAGTTTCTAATCACCACATTTCCTTAAAGGATATTATGTAGAAATAATCTTTTGAATTCCATCAAAACAATTCCATTATTTTCAACTACTTCCAGAAATTACAGTGCCACTTAATACGTAAATGCATTTTTGTTTTTCAAGTTATACCCAACTGTTTAAATAAAGAGAAATAATTAAAAGGACAACTATGAAAATAATATTATGAATTGTGCTAATGTATTTATTAACAATACAAGAAACTTGTCTATCATGGGACCACCACCAAATAAATCATGTATCTTTGGCAGAATACCCTGCTATCAAGGAAATAAGTAGAATTTTGGGTGTTGGTTTTCAGATGAACTCTGTTACAGGTAATTGCAAGCAGTAGCACAGTTTTCAATAGCCAATAAAGGTGACTCTGCCAAGCTGAAATCACCATGCCACACAAAAGCAGTATATGTCACATACTTTATACATAATATAATTCATGATTCATGGTTCAAGACATTTTGTTCAGTGTAGTTTGGATGACATTATCATTTAAGATTGATCATTAGAAAAGACAATTCGGTGCCTCCCTGGTGGCACAGTGGGTTAAGCAATGCACTATGAAGCAAACCACAGCCACAGCAGCACGAATTCAATCCCTGCTGCTGGCCAAGGAGGGGACCCACATGACATAGCAGACCTCTCCTGCTGCACCTGCTGTTCTCCTCAGCAGTGTATTTCGGTTGATCTGCCTGTTCCGCTCCCCACTCTGTCTCTGGAATCCTTTCAAAGCCCCCACACCTCTGACCTGTACCCCAGTTCTTATGTGCATAAATCTTTTAAAGAAAAAAAAAAGAGGAGAACAATTCACTGATAAAATGGTTTAAACATAGAACACTGTGCAAATGCAATGACAAGTAAATGGTGGGATTTTAACAGCATATTTAGGTTTACCTAAACTGTGCCAAAATATGATGTGATGAAAAAGGAACACTGCTGGTGGGAATGCAAACTGGTCCAACCACTATGGAAAGCTGTATGGAGTTTCTTCAGACTATAAAAATGGAGCTACCATATGACCCAGCAATCCCACTCCTAGGAATCTATCCCTGGACAAAGAAACATCAATTCAAAAGAATACATGCACCCCTATGTTTACTGCAGCACTATTTATAATAGGTAAGACTTCCAATCAACCCAAATACCCAAAAACAGATGACTTTCAAAAAAATGTGGTACATATACACAACGGATTACCATTCAGCAATCAAAAAAAAGATAAACTAATGCCATTCACAGCAACATGGGTGGAGCTTGAAGAGATTATGTTCAGTGAAGTAAATCAAAAGGAAAAAGAAGTACCAGAGGAATATAGGGGATCAAAGGGTAAAAACTAATAACAACCAAAGGGGGGGGGGGAAATAACATAACAAAACAAAAATAAACAGACAACTACAAATAAAAGACAGTCTGCAAAGGCAGGAGAGGAACAGGGATCAAACCAAGGGTGGGCAGGAAGAGCACAAGGGATTCTGGTGATGGTGCATGGATGAATTGGTGGTGGGAATTCTATGGGGACTATCTGAGAAAAGAAAGCAAATATTGTAAATCATAATAATAATAAAAATTAAATATATGTTTATATCCTCAAATTATTCTCATTAAAAAACTGCTATTCCCATTATGGTAATTTTCATTGAAACTTTTCATCTCTATTCTCCTGTGAATAGTCCACAGATTAGTTAGTACTTAAAATCACCAGTGTCTAAATTATCAAGCTGTATATTCAAAGACTTTTGCATTAGATTATATTTCTATAGGAAAAGTTTATTTCAAAAGTTATTACTTTTCCTATTCATTTTCTCTCTCTCATTCTATTTCTTTTATTTAGGTAACTCTGGTTTACAACACCATATATGTTCAGTGATAAAGGATCATATCCCTTCATATCCAACACTAAAGGAAAAATAAATATATTCCTACCCAAATAAATCTAAATCTTGAATATTGGTCAAAATAGAGATAACTGACCCCTGCCCCTATGACCACTTTGGATAAGGATTCCTCCAAAGACCTAGTCTAGTATCTCAATATAAGAAATTCAATGTCTAAAGGCATTAATTCCCATGCTGGTTCAATGAATAAGAAGTGAGGTCCAATATCCCTAACCAAATAATCACTATGTAACATACAGCAGATAGTAAATTCAATTTTCTGCTTGGATAAAATGGAATAATAGTTTGCCTCTTGTTCCTTTATGGCTAAGACTACTGATGACACTCAAAAAATGAAATGTTAAAACTTTAAAATAGAGATATAGAAAATTTTAGAAATCATTTAAGAGATCTATACATTTTAAGTATATTCAAGTAACTAGCTCTTCCAATAAATAATTATTGCTGATACTAATTTTTAAGTTCTAGGTATTCACAAGCATTCTTGTAATAGGCAAATGCAACCATTTTCCCAACCCTAAATAAGTTTCAAAATGTTTAGAATATTGCCTGTGAATTTTAAACAAAGCAAAACATAATTTTAAAAAACCCTATTATCCTGATCAGGAAAAATGTATCAGAATAAATGAGTCACATAATTCAAATTCAGAAACTTGCAAATGCCAGCTATAAAACATATAACGTGTTAAATTGCTCAAGTCTCGGCACATGCTAATTATTTTTAACTTTCACTTGTAATACAGAAGTAATACAGACTACTTCTTACTACCTTAGATACTTTTTCTTTATTAATGTAGCACTTTCACTTTTAGCACTGAAAAAAAATGGGACTAAAAGAGCCATAGGTATCTTTGCCTTCATACCCTCTAATCTTATAATGGGGTTTGCCTATAGTCAAAATGCAGCCGTACAGCTAATTTCAGGCCTACCAGCCTTGACAACACTCTCCTTCATAAGCAGCTGGTGATTAACCATATGGGAAAGTGTGATAGAATTCCAGATGGAGTTGACTTCTTGATATAGCTTCAGATTAGTCAATTTGGGGATAGATATCTTTAGTGCTACTAACTTACTGAATCACCTATTTCTTTAAACTTTGATGATACTGGGGATTTTTAATGTGCTAAAGATAAAAGTGAATCAAAACTACGCCACAGTTTCTATTAGGAATAACTACAACAAAGAGAATTTAGATTCGGGTACCACTCTCCAACACTGATCTTAGATAGCAGCACATTTAAGTTCATGTTCTGAGATAGAATTCCTAAGGAGATAATAAATACTCAAATATTTCCTGTCTAGAAAAGATGAGTTTAAGACCACGGACATTTCAAAAGATATCAGTATTAAGACAAAACTAAGTGTTCATCTGTTCAAAATTATCAAATGTTTTTCCCTTTGGGGATCTCAGCAAACACTACTCAGAATGAATATTTTCTTAAATAGTCTGTGTTTCTTATTATTATCAGGGATGGCAAAGGCAATGAGAAAGCAAACTAAAATCAGTAAAATAACTTTTGCTCTTCCTAGATAATATATCAATTTCCTGTAGCTATAAATGTTAGATTTGTAGCCCTTAAAATTAAGAGATCTTATTTTTTCTTAGAATTTATATAATATTTTCTAAATAAAACTTTACATCCCAAATAAATTTCTTAAATGCTCACAAACTCAAAAAATTTTGAAGCTATAAAATTTTCATATTCATTTATGTTCATATTCCTTGGCATACATGACCATCCATAATTTTACAGTAAACATACTTCAGCTTCAGGCCATATCTTTATCACTGTGATAATACAAAAACCCATGAGATTATTTTTCCTTTCACTATAATTTTTAATTTGAAGTTAATCTTTAAAATTGGTATAGTGGGTTTCCTTTACTCTCATCTTTTGTTTCAAAAGCATTACTAAAAACTAGTATTAAAATAAGTTTTCCATAAGTTAAAGCTCATAAACTAAAGTCAAATGCCCTTTATTTAAAAGATCCATGAAATGTATATAATAATTCATTTCCTTACAAAGCAATAGCTTTCTTTAAATTATTTGTTCTAGAGTTCAAGTCTTTGTAATAACCAAATAGATAATATTCATTTGCTGCCTCACCAATTTATATAAGAATGTGATTAATGTATTTATCATACAATCAAGTGAACATATTTAGTACAACAACGCTCCAACACAGATAAAACAAGACAAAACAAAAAAGGCAACTCAAGTCGGCAATGGCTTCAATGATTAGTCAGCTGAACTGCCTTGCATCTCAGATGGAAAGAAAATCCATCAAATTTCTCATATAACCCATTTACCACATGTTGAAATACTTAATGAAATCCATTTGTCATATATGACTAATTATGTAATCCTATCTTAGGAAGTCACATGTAAATCAAACATTCTAAAGAACTGTGCAAAAGGCTGAAATAGTTACAACATACAATAAAACAGCAATAGCACATTAAATCCAGACCCACAATAATCTGACAATAAATAGCACAATTAAGTCTTTCCAGTCATTAACTTACCTTATTCCTAGAACACATATACAAAAGACAACTTTGCTGACAGTCTACACACTCTTACGAAAATGACCTGGAGAAATCATTTATAATAAAGGCTGCTCAAAACCAAGGCTGTAACTCCCTATTGTACCATCTCCTACTTCTGTATTTTTCGCAACTTGATTCTGTCATCCTAAAATAGCTCCTTCCAATGCCAATTAGCCAGATCTTTCAGTGAGTACATCTTCTATGAAACTTTCTATCATATTCCGGCCAATATTGATTGCTTCCTTTTCTGATATCTTAGAGTTCATACATTGAAGAATTTGAATTCATTAAAATAATAATAATGCTTACAATTCTTTGCATGCTGTTTACCAGACCCCAAACTAAAGAGGAAATAAATGCATAATTTTTCTTACATCAGCCATAAAATTTGATGCTATTAATTTCTTTGTTTCACAGTGGAGGAAACTAAAACTTGGAAAACTTAAGAAACATATTTAGGGTCATATCATTATTAAGTGGCAAAGTCGGATGTTCACTCAAGTACATGGTTGGATTTATACTGCCATAAAGTATAACCTAATAATCTTTTCTGTAAACATCATCTCTGCTCAGATTATAAACTTTTGGCCTTTGCATTTCTCACAGAGACCAAGAGGCTAATTCTTAATACATAGTAGATATTTAAGAAGAGCTTCTTACCTTGTATTAAATCTAAAGAGGTTAAAAGAACATCTATATTTGCTAATTTACCTTTTTCTCTGGTTATTCCAACTACAAACTTCTTAGCATCTCAAATTGTCTTAGTTGTTCCATGCCTTCTATTTGATCATGAAGTGAGATAAAATTCACCGTCAACTGAAAAGCACTTCATGTCTAAGACAGAAACAGAAATTATATGTTTTGACAAGAAATAAAATTATAATAAAGTAAGTATAGTCTAATTTTCACTTGGTTTTGTTTGAAGACTTTGGTATCTATGAGTCAGAAACAGTTTGGCATAGTAGTTAAGAGAACATTCTCTGGTATCAAACCTTTTTCAAATCCCAACTTAGCCATAAATAGTTACATGACCAAAGAAAAGTTACTTAGTTCTCTAACCTTCAATATTTCTATATGGAAAACAAAGGCAATAATATCTTCAGCCTTACAGGTCTTAAGATTCAATGAGATGATTTAAGTATAGTGTCTATTACAAAATAAGATCTTTAACAACTACTCTATTATTAGTAGTACAAGTTAAGGATATGAAAATGTAATGGAACCTAGTGATGCTGAATAAGCCAGAACCACTCTCCAGTCTTATACTGAGTGACTTAGAGTCCTTCAGTCCATACTTGAGCTGTTCCAATTGATACTACATAAAAAAAGAGCTCTCTTTGCAGAGACTTGCACAATTTTTATATTAAAGAGCAAACTGATTTCTATGGTTTTTTGAAGTTACTAGTTTTTATGGTGGTTTTTTACTAACAAAAGATAACTGATGAAAATTTTGGCACCAGGGATGAAACACTGCCATAACAAAACCTCAAATATGTGATAATGATTTTGGAATGGGTTGATGAGTAGAAGTTGGGAAGATCACTAGTGAAAACTTAAAAGGCCTCAAAGAGGTCATTTGTGAAGGCTAAAAGGAAAGTGGGAGGAATTATTAAGAGCAGCAAAAGGAAAGAAGTCCTTATGAGAAAATTTACAATGCCTTCATTAATGTGGAAAATGGGAATTATAGATAGTGACTGAATCAAATAATCTAGATAAGGAGATTTCCATGCAAGCTGTTGAAAGAGTTACCTGGATTCTTTCTGCTGCCTATGATAAAATTAAGAGTGAGATAAACTATATTTCTGAATCACATATCATATTATAAACCAGTGTTACTATAATTAAAAAATTATAAACAGAAAGTGGTTAGCTGTTAATTACCAAGAAATCAGGACATGCTGACTTAGAAAATAAAACTGCTTAAAAAAAGAAAAATGCTTATTTACAGGTTTTTCAAACAGTAAGTATTCTAAAATTAAGAAAGGCCTTCAAACTAAGGATCACATGTCAAGAGAGACTGTAATAGTATTAAGACAGTGTTCCATAGCAGCATTCAAAAAAAAAAATTTAAGATCATGTGCACTTGCTTCATGGATAGGTTTTCATGACTCTTAATGGCATTGTCCCAAGTTCCCTACTGGAAACTCAGGATAGAAAGAACTTACCTCAAAAAGATGTGTGGTAGGAATTTTTACTTAATGGAGTGAATCTTAACAAAATGTATCAAAAGCCTGCAAATCTTTTGAGAGAACTGATCTATCAGAAGCACACCCAATTGGACTAAATGATGTAGAGACAACTCAAAATGACAATAAACTTTTGAATTCTAAACTTTACGAGCAGGTAAGAAGAGGCTCAGTTTTTTAAGATGTTTTTATGTATACAAGAACTGGGGAATAGGCCAGAGGTGCAGGGGGTGTGAGAATTCACCAGAGACAGAGTGGAGAACAGAACAGGCAGACTGACTGAGATACATTCCTGAGGATGGCAGTGGGCAAGAAAGGAAAGGTCTGCTACACCATGTGGGTCACCTCCCTGGCTGAGGATCGAACTCATGCTATAGTGGCAGCAGATACATTCATAGTCCTTTTACACAACCTCTTGTGCCACCAGGGAGGCCTGAAAAACTCAGTTTTCTAAAGGAGAAGGAAGGATAATTCAGAGGACAAAACCAAGCACCAAGGATGGAACAGAGTACCACAGAATAACTCCAGACATGAGACGTGAGATCTAATCAAAGAACTGGCAATGTGTGTTAGCAAATTCAGAACTGCAGTGGGTCAGTGACTGCTGTGTGCTTCCCATTTTCCCCCTTTTTAATAGGATTTTTCTTATTTCTTAGAGGGGAAAGTATACTTGCAACTTTTATTCAAAGATCTTCAGATCAAGAATGATACTCAAAGATATATCCCCAAGGAATTGTACCTGAGACTCGTCATCTAGACCTGTTGTAGTTTAAGGATGAAATCTTGTGTCCTGAAACTGAAACTCATGCTATATTGGGGTAATATATTTGGAGTTCTTGAGAAAGTAATGAAATATTTCCTTTTTAATATGGAAGGATACAGACTGTGGCTATGGTGCAGAAAAAGTCATGCTATTTTCCAAAGGTGGTTGCAATACTGCCTTTCATCATACATCTCTTCTTTAAGCTTTCTACTCCCCATCAAATGGTAGTCCCTAAATCCTCTCTTTCAACCAAAGTAGAACTTGGTGATTGCCATAATCATTAGAACATGGTTTTATGTTATAGCTATTTTACCATGTTTGAAAAAATATATTTAAACAAATCTCAACAATCCAGAAAAGCCATATTCCTCTTGCAATTTTTCACACAAAGTAACATTCAGAAAGGTCATAGTGATGTAATTAGCAAGGAAAAGAACCAGATTTCAAACCCAGGTCTGCCTTACATTAAAGACTGGCATGTTCAGATAGACCACACTGACCAGTGCTGACCACACTGCTTCAAAATGGTTCAAACATCTGGTGGTGAAAATATTAACAATGTTTATATATTGAATAATGATGGAGACTTTTAAGAACCTGCAATATATTGACACTACATTGACTGTGTTAGTTATAATTTTTCCCTAATGAGTTTTCCTCTGGGCAGAAATGGTACAGCTCCTCTGTACTAGGCTAGTTTATCATGTCATAGAACTATTAGCACAAAGTTTTATATATCAATATTAAAGAGATAAACACACCCTATGGCTGTTCATTCTTTGCAGACTAGTATTTGGCTTTCCATATTCCATGTGAGATGACTCATTTGATTCATTGAAATACTTAGGAACCTTAGTCACAAAAGAACCAATGCTTTGCCTCAGATTGCAGAAAAATAGTACTAATGTTTATGTAAGATAACTGAAATGCCAAGCTTTGTGTTTTGTTTTCACACTAATAAGCTAGACTTCTCTAAGGCTCCAAGGGTAGAGTCTCAAGAGAAATTGTTTCTTTAGCCAATTTCCTCTGACTTCATGGTTTATAAAATAAAGATACAAAGAAAATATAAATTAATAAAATACGGGGCTAAAGTCTCATATCAGTGTGTAGAGGATTTATGCACGTAAACTATCAAGCACAGGTTTTAAAACAGACCCTATAGACTTCCAGTCTCCATAGTAACTGCACAGTCTTATTGAATATAAAAGTGTAAACAGATGAGCACAGCTCAGGTAGAACATCAGTGTTGCATTGACCTCTGAGTAGCAAAAATAAGTAGTACATGTCACTTTCTAAAATGAAATAATAATAATTTGTCTCCTTGACTTCTTGGTCTGAAAACATCTTTTCCTCAGAAACTTCTTCTAGTGCTGCTTGAGTAATTACTCCTGAAAAACTCTTTTAATGAATTATGAATAATTTTGTCATTGAAATGGTTTAGAGAACTATGCCACAAACATAAAACAGTGTATATAAGTCAATTTTACCAAATGTTTGCATTCTGTCCTCTCATTCTCTTGGTCTTAAAATGTTCTTTAATTTACTCATGAAAGAAACTTCTGGTAGGGACTAACACAATTTTCAGAAGTTACACTTTCCTCAAACATGGGTGCAGGTTATTTTCAGATAAAAGTAAAGCTGAAAATTCTTTCAGTTGGAATAGTTAAAGAAATGAAATGTTGGTGGAGACAGATGCTAAAGAGCGATAGACATTTAAATAATTGAGTACAAAACTGTAGTTCTAGTTTTTTTCAGTTACAAATATATGGTTTTACTCAGAGTTCTAATTTCAGGGTTAGGGCTATTCTAAAGTCTTTGAAAAAGATAATAGAAAATAAATAACCCAAACCTCTTTTTTTTTTTAATGGGGAGAACAAAATCCGAAGTTGTAAAAATAACATGCTCACAGTCACATTACCTAATTTTCACAGGTAATATCTAGATATCACTATCTAAGTACTCCTTCAGAAGCCAAGTGAGAATATTGAATACTTCTTTTTAATGCATTGAAGTTGTTAGAGAGGGTATATGATTATCATTTGATCATAGGGCTTGGAATGAGATATTTCCTATAGTGTTTTGCTTATGGAGGACTATATTAATAGGAAAATCTTGCTAAAATAGTAATATCTAGCTTATTAACACATGTGACATAATAAAAAGATGTACTAGAAAACATTCATTCATGAAGTAGTGGGCCCTCAAATCTTATGCAAAGAAATTCATCATGCTAATAAAATTGCTGTCACTTATTGACTAGTCAATATGAACTGGACTTTGTGCTATATGCTTACATACATTAAAGTTTGTGGTTTGAAACATAAGTTTCAAAGTTGATGTGTTCAAATTCCTATCCCTCTGCTTGTGAATTATATGATCATACTTACTAATGACTAAACCTTAGCTTCTATGTAAACTGAAGAAAATAATAGCAGTTATATCAATGTCCTTCAAAGTGTTATCATAAGCAATAAATGAAAATCCCATGTAAAAAATTTAGTTATTGTAAGTATACAGATATTCCTAATCTTGTAATATTATCATATTTAATTTTACAATAGCAGAAGGTTGATATGATTATCGCCTATCACCATTTCACAAATAAAATATTGAGGGTCAAAGGACTTAAATATGACCAACTAATAGAAGCAAGATACGAACTATAAGATCTTCCTTGTTCTAAAATTTGTTTTTAATTGCCATGCATGCTGAATCAATGTAGAACATAATGCTTTGAGGTCTAATGATGTTTTTTACCCTTTCTCTGTAATCTTGAGGATACTTTGGTCAATTTGTGTTTAAGTTTCTACAACGTTCTAATGCTTTCCTACACATCAAATGGACACAAAAAATATAGTTCATGACCTCATGTAGGTTACAATTTATCTGAGAAGACAACATGAAAAACTCCATAAAAATGAAATTGCATTTTCTCATATCTAAGATGCAGAATTCAGCTACAGAAAGCACATGGCCATCATCAGACAATAACCCATACAATTAGGCTGAGTTTTAGAAGATAAATAGAAAAGTAGATTGCTGATTGATAGACAGACAGACAGATAGATACATGAATGGATGTGGAGAGGAAAAGAAGATATTGTTAGTGTAAGAAAAAGAATGGGGAAAGGTATCAATAACTGCGAAATAGGTTTGGAAGTCCTAAATTATGGAGTTGGAAATGGAAATAATTGGGTAAATAACATACAATTGTTAAGAAAATTACAATTGGCATAGAAACAAATATGAAGAAAAGAAACAAAAATAACTTAGAATGTTCTTACCTGGGACATGAGGAGAAATTCCAGGTACTGGAGACAAAAGTAGAGAAAATGTAATTAAGAGAACACTTATTGAGCATGTGGGGATAATATTTTCAATTTGGGTCTTACTGTATTTGAATACAGTAAGTCTGAATACAATTGTTAAGATAAAAAATGGCAGCAAAAGTGACAGTTAAGACTACAAAGAAATATTTTTATAATATGCATTTTGTAATAGAAGACATGAGATAGATCTAGTCGTATTGCAAAAAGATTTATATCATTTTGGTAGAATATACTGGGTTAGCAAAGATATTTTAAAAAAATAGCTGCTAAAAACCAAGACAAGCAAATTGCAGGCAGAAAGGAGAAAGATGAGAAAGAAAAGTAGTTTTACAGAAACAAAGGAAATTCCCCTAGGGTGTCAAGAATAATTAAGACACTTCTCTTGTAACATCTGAGCTCCTGTACTCCCATCCTAGAAGAGACTTAGTATAGCTTTATTCAGCTTGAATACAGGGATTTAGATTTCATAATTTACTGTTTTAGTGCTATCCTCAAAACTTTGTTAAACCAAGGTCTCTGCTGTGTGGACAACTTTTATTTCCTTATTTATAGAACAGGAAAAATTATATAGTTCTCTGAAAAAGTCACAAATGACTTAGAAGACAGTAGATGTTCCATAAATGATAGTAATATTTATTTCTGCTTTTATTTGAACAAAAAAGATATTATTAGGGTGGTTGTCTTAGAAACATGTACAAATCAGATATATCATTTTGCTTCAACCTTAAGGAATTTCAATCTCCAATGACTAAATACCAAAACTACCCCTACTGCAACCTTAAAGGACACTTATATGTCACTGAATGCAGAGTGTACAGCAATCTTATATTTACTCTTTATTGTCCACATGCAAAATTAGTTGTTATGCCCTTCTCTATGTGTAAACCTTCAAATTTTTTTTCATCCTTTAAGATTAATTTTTTAACACTCCTTCTGAGACTTCCTAACCTAGGGAAGAGAGTGATTTTAGCCTTCAAGACCTTATGCTTAACTTATAGCCAATTTACAACATACATAAAAATGATAATTATATGTATTCTATGTGTATAAAAAGTTTCAAACAATCCCATAAATTTTATTTTCTATAAAAGTAATGAATTTATCTAAAGTTCTTGTGGAAGTAAAGAGAATGCCCTTCTTTAGGTATGTTTCACCTCAACCCTTCTCTGTCACTTCTCTATCTGCTGCAATGAAGAAACTATATTTCCTGTATCACAAAACCATTTTGAGAAACACACTAATCCAGTACTCTAAAGATCTTAGTGCATGTTGAAACTATTTTCATCTAAGTATTTTTATTATTTATGCAGTGAATGTACTTGGGTTCCTGGTCAAACAGAAGAACTAAGCTTTTCTCTTTAAAATATTTACTGATTTCCTTTTTAGCAAATTTTTGTTTATTGACCATTTGTATTTCAAAAATAAATAAATAATTTACTGATTTCCAAAGCCATGCCCCTATTTAAACAAATGATACTCTGATTGGCATATCTCAAAGTATTTAACAGTATTACATTTTTTACCATTTCCTGCCAAAATCAAAGCAGTATAATTAAGTCATTGTTCTGGAAATAAAGAGGAAGGAAGACTGGAAGAAGATATCACTAATAGCAATTAGATAATACTAATGACAATTGGAAGATATTACTAATATACAACTGAGCACATATGTATAGAGTGTAATTGTCATAATGGACATTTGTCTGTGAAAAACAGATAAATACACAAATGTGCTATTACATCTATCTATAATTTTTGGATGCAATCTTTCAAATATCCCTATCTTCGCAGCCAGGTGTTTACCACGGAATCCTTTTGCCTAACAGTTGATAAATATCCATTTGTACACTAGTGCATGCTTAGAGAATGTTTAATCCACCAGGCTGGAAATTTAAACTATGAAAACAACTTGTTCTATTATGTATTTCCACAAGTTTGCAGGTTTGGTTTTATATATATATATATATATATATATATATATAGCAGCACAAATCACTCTGTTCTTCCTAAAGCAAATATGGCTCTAGTTCTTAATCAGCATAGTTGAAAGCCTAAACTTGGCTTATATATTTATAGATTCAGACATCCTATAGCTTCCATAGGCTGAATTGCATAAGCCTTAGCAAGGGCTTGTAGCTTTTGCCATATACAGAACCAATGAGGATCTGCAAATGCTATTATCAAATTTAGTACTATCAGGACCAAACACTTGGCTTGGCATTTTCATAGTAACATTTTAAAGGAAGTAAACAAAATGGAAATCTCCTTTATATGTTAAATGGATAATAAGAAGTTACCTTTACTGGTTTAGCAACTGAAAAAACCAGATGAAGTTTGTGACATAGTAAATATTTGAGATGGCTTCCATGATAAATTCTCACAATGGAAATGAACACTTTGAAGAGCTGTTTCTGAATTTGTGCTGCAATTCCAGTTGAAGGATTGCTCATTCATATGTCTATTTCACAAGTGGTATTTACAGGCCTTGCAAAACTAATGCAGAAAGATTCCCCTTTTTACATTCAAGTTAAACTCTAGTTTATTCCAATGAGGAATTTTAAATAAAGTCTTTAACACAACTTATGGACTAAAATAGCAAAACTCCCCTATTTTTCTATGTGGCTATTATGGTAGAAATGAGACTAGAGAAGGAAAAAAATGTGGGCATCTGTTGACCACACCAAACCTGTCTTCACTCACCAGTCTGCTTTTCTGCACTTTTTTTTTTTTGGTCTTTCTAGATTATGGCTTTTCTTATTCCATGCCAAAATAAAGAAAAGAGGGGAAAACTGTTGTCTGCTTATTTTTATTTCTGCATTATTTAAATTTGGAAGGTTACATTCTTGCTCCTCCATACGTGCACACATTCCACTCACCTTCCATCATATCTCCATCTGCCTCTCTCTCCTCTCCCCTTCTCCAAAGCCCTTTGGTAACCATTGAACTCTCTCCCTAAGTCTAAGAAGCCTGCTATATTTTGCCTGTGTATGTTTTCTGGTTGTTTAACAGATGAGTGAAACTCATATTCACTATCTTTCACTTTTTTACTTAATATAATTTTACTTTTATATCTTTCTCCTACTAATACTAGCCACTTATTTGAGAGTTGGCCAAAGAAACTTTCTGCATTTGCAACTACTGTATTGTGCAAAAGTTTGGTGAGTTGGTGTCCCAACAAGCACCATAACAGTCAAATAGGCCATCCGGACAGAGAAACTTTTCTAAGACACATGGTGAGCACAAAGCAAAGGTGTGTTACCTGAAGTCACACCTCACATTTTGTTCATATCACTATACTCGCTTCTCAAAACACAGGTACTACATGGCAAGAATAATTTGTATGGTTTACCTCATGACCAAAATTTCTTAAAAAAATTCAATTTGCAAAGCTACCTCCCTCCTATCTCCACTGTTCTCCATCCCAGCTCTTTATTTTTTGCTACTTACCGCAACATCTAATTATTGTTCTGATTACTTACTTGTATGTCTTAATATCTCTGTGAGGCGAAGACTGTATCTTGTCATTTGTGGTGCCAGCAAGGGGCACAGAGCAAGTTCTCCATGATTCTGGGCAGACGAGGTAAAGGAGTCCTGGAGCCCTCGGTGGCTTTTTCACTTTTTATTGCATCTCTATCTCAGAGGCGACCAGGTACACGGCAGGCAGAGGTGCCGGAGTGGCCAGGAGGCTGGCAGGCCTCCTAGCCACCAGCACATCTCACTCTCTTGGCTACTTTGCTGCTTCTCTTATTCTCCTGCTCTCTTTCTTTTCTGCCGCTTCTGCCCTGCTGCTCTATGTTCTTTTCCGCTGGCGTCCTCGTGACCCCGCCCTTACACGCCCGTGTCTAAGCCCAGGTGCACCCACTTGCGCATGCCCACTCAGGCACGCCTGCAGCACTGCAGGTGCCCCTCATTGTACCAGTGGTGGGATGGAAAAGCCTGATAACTTTTCTCTGACCCTACATCATTGCACTCACAATATATAACTTTTAGTACAATGGCTAGTACAAAATTGGACTAAATATTTGTTAAACTGAAGAGTAGTTAAATTTTTTATAATTTACATAGAAGAATTAAGCTTAATAAAATGATTTCAATTAGAAACAAATGATATCACTTAGAATCAAATCCTACAAGTGCATGGATTATTCAATAAGAATAAAAATTAGAGATTTTAGAACCATAAAGGGCTTTTGAAAACCATTCATTTTAACCATTGTGTGCAATCAATGAAGTATTGAACCCCAGACAGGTTAAGCAGCTTACCCAAGTCACACACTTGTCCACAGAGCTTGAACAAGAACCAACTGAAAGTTTGTTATCTATGTTCAGTATTTGCATACATGTACCCTGTGTTATTGAAGAAAATGTCTGGAGAACAGACTTGTTGAGAAAGGCATAAATTTGTATTCTGAAATAAAGCTCAACAGGAAATTTGCTTAAAATTAGAAATTTTTGATTCAATTTTCAAATAATAATTTACACAAGAAAATATGGTCCATTGCATATTGCTGATGAAAACACATATTTTGCTTCTCTACTTATTGCACTGTTTCATAATAAAAAATATTTTAACATGGTTTAGCCCCACAAAAAAAAATCTGCCTTTCTCAAATCAAATATTTGAGGTGGACTAATATATCAAACAAAACCACAGATAGGAATTTTAAAACCAATTTTCCAATTTCTGCATCAACTTGGAAAATCTTTAGCTTCTCTGTGGCATACATCAAGTGGCAATAAAGTGTTTTCTCATTTACCTACTAAATGTACTATCTTGAATACTTCCAAATAGTATTTTGTATCTTGAAATGCAGGCTGCTTATAAATACATATCAAGAGTTATTAATACTATTTTATGTCTGTGCTGTTGTACATAAAAAATGAAGGGAAAAAATGTCCAGACTGTAATCATCTGTAATTCACACCACAGCAAGTAGTTATTACAGCCCATATGGAGTGAAGATCACCCACTGGTGAAAGTTCCGTGAGAGTGTGACAAGGTGACATGCAGGAGTTAAGCGTTGTATGCTGGTGGCAGCTCATTTCATAGGGACAGGCAACTGTGATATGAAAAGGATGTACAGAAGCCACCAGCCGACAGGGGTGAAAACTGAGGAATCAAACAAATGTTGCTGATTCAAAGTTGTTCTCCTACAATAACAACCAGCACCAAATGAGTCGTCATAGTGGAGAGCAAGCTGTGCTCGGAGACTAATTGCTGCACTTGTTAGAGTGTGCAAGAAGGTGTTTATTTGTTTTACATGTGTTTGGTGCCAAGACATCCCGGGGATCTGGAACTGAAGTGGAAACAGAATGACAGTGTTTAGAAAACTAAACACAAAAACAAAAGGGAAAGAGAATTTTTTTCCTGAAAGTGACTTGAGCATTAAACATGAAAAGCTTGAGGCTCTTAACCTGGGTGATTAATTCCTCATTCTCCTTCAGATCAATCTGTGGGAGTCCACGCTGCAGTGGAGTATATTAAGTCTGAGATGCTTTGATGTTGTTACTTTTATTTAGGTGGTGAATTATTCAAAGCAGGGAGGATCTGTCTAAAACTACCAATAGAAATAAAAGGAATGAACTCAGGAAAGGAAGTGAAGCACAAAATGAGGGTGTTCAAACAGTTCCACCTGAATGGCAAAGTTTAGAATATGGACTACAGGGAATTTGCCACACTATCTTTCCAGCTTCAGAAATAATAACTAGATTTTGACTGACATTTTTAAAGGTTTAATGGTGGAAACACACTTACTGAACAACCTTATTTTTCTTTTCTCATATTTCATTGGTCTCCAGAGCCTTTCTGTGGACAGAAATTTGCTATTCTGAATGTAGGCCCAAAATATTTCTGAAATATTATTGAAAGTTAATTCTTTGACCAATGATCATGGTAAATATTAAAAATAACTATAGTTGTTATTTTCTTTTGATGCACAGATATATTTGAGCACTAATACACTCCTCAAGAATAATTTTGATATGCTTACATTTTCTCTGTGCCTAGCATATTATATGGACCACTAATTTTTTGAAATTGAAGAATAATATTCAGTGTATATCATATATCATTTTGAAGCACTTGTTTTTCATAAATCATGTCACGCAAAAAATTAAGCTATTAGATTTTTTGAAAGTTCCCTTTATTACCTCAACAATTTATACCAAAAAAATTTCCTTGGTTTGATGGTTTCTCATTCAGTCTTCTCTCTCTCTCTCTCTGTCTCTCTCTCTGTCTCTGTCTGTCTGTCTCTCTCTCTCTCTTCCCCCCTTCCTTCCTCCTCCTCATGTATTTGAGTATATCTCAGAGAGAGGGAGTTAGTAACCTTCAATTCTCATACAAGGCCAATAAAGCAAATCTACATCCACTATAAAGGAAAACCTTCACTTTAATGCTCTAATGTCACTTTCTATTTTTTATTGCTTCCTACCACATACAGTGCGAATAGTTCATTAAAGTGTAGTGAAAAACATATGTCAAATTTGGATTTATGCAAATCATCAATTCCTCCTAAAGAGCAACTTTGTATCTATGAAAATTTTAGTTTCTCTGATATACTTAACTTTGAAGCTATAGGCAATTGATCTTTAAAAAGGTGTCAGAAAGAAAACAAATTTGCACCCTCTAATAAAAATTAATTTCATGTTTTTCATCTGATTTTCTGCACATAAGGGAATGTTGCAAAAAAAGCTTTATGGCATAAAAAACATAAACTTACTTTCTGAGGGACTGAAATTTTGTTTCTAGTTTAATGCCAAATACATTAAGTAAGTTAGCCACATGTTATTAGTTCAACTGTATCATCCATACAGGAGCTGTTTTGTCTCACCGATACTCCTGAAACAGATGAGAACTAGAAAAATCAACAAATGGAATACTATGTATCAGAGTGTTAGTGTGCCTGTATGTGTATGATTACCCTGTTATTTGCAACAGAAAAAGTAGGAGACAGCAAAGCTGTAGAGGTTAAAAGAATGACTACAGATGGCAAACAAATAATTAACACAATCTATTATTGGATTTATAACTTTATGTGAAAATAAGGATTACAATAATATCACAAAAATGAGAGAAAGAGAATAAAGCTCTGTAGCAGATTTTCCATATATTACTGGAATTAAAATAGCATAATATGAAGCTGATTCTGGTATAAATGTTATGGTAAATTTGAGAGTGATTAATGAAAATAAAACTTATAAAGTATAGTAAGAAAATCAATAGTAAAACTAAAATGCTATACTGGAAAAATCTCACTCAATGCAAAATAAAATAGTGAAGAAAGAGGAACAAAAAGAAATTAGACAGAAAAAAACAAAATTTTAATGACACAATCCAACCATATCAATAATAACACTAAATGTGAATGTATTAAACAATCCAATGAAAAAGCAGAGACTGTCAGGCTGAATTTAAAAACACAACTCCATTATGTTGGCTATAAAAAGAACATTTGGATTCAAAGACACAAATACATTGAAGATAAAAGGTACCATTTAACAATAATCATAAGAAATCTGTATACTAGAAGTTATAACTTTATAGCTATATATAACACATAAAAGCAAAAATGACATAAATGATGAAATACACATATAATAATTAATAACTTCAATATTCTGTTTTCAACTAGATAAAACAAGTAGATAGAAAATCATAAAAGAAATAGAAAATTGAAGTAATATAAATCAATTGCATTTAACAAACACCTATAGATCACATTACCCAGTAGAATGTTATGGTACAAATAAAACATTCTCCAGGTTAGATTATATGTTACCATGAAACAAACTCCTGTAAATTTAAAAGATAGAAATAAATTATGTTCTCTGAATGCTATGAAACATAATTAAAAATCAATGACAAGAAAAAATTAGAAAACCTTATAAATATGTGGAAATTAAACAATGCATTCTTAAATAACCAATGATTCAAAAAGTAAATCAAAAAACATTTGAGCTGAACAAAAATGAAATGCAGCATTTTGAAACTTACGCAATGCAGGCAATCTGTACATTTATAGCTACAAATGCTTATATTAAAAAAATAAATCAACTGAACTGATACCTTAAGACATTGGAAAAAGAAGAGCAAACTAAATCTAACGCAAGCAGAAGAAAAATTAATGATTAGAGCAGAAATTAAAGAACTACAGAATAGAAAATGAAGTTATGTGAATATCAATGAAATGAAATCTTTACCAAGAATAACCAAGAGGATATGAGAGAAGACTCAAATAGCTAAAATTAGAAACCAAAAAAGCAGACATTACTACCAACCTTCAAGAGGTAGAATTTGAAGAAATATAATGAACAGCTGTACATCAGTAAATAAAATAACAGAAAAAATGGACAAAATCTTCAAAAAATACAAACTTCTAAAACAGACTCTTAAAGAAGTAAAAAATCTGAATAGCTCTATAAAAAGTCAAGAATTAAATCTACAATCAAAAATCTAGTCACAAAGATGACTAGGCCAATAAGTCTTCACTGCTGAATTCTATAGAACATTCAAGAAGAATTAATACCAAGTTTCCACAAATCCTTTTTAAAAAATAGAGAAAGATAGAGCATTTTTCAACTCACGAGATCAGTATCACTCTGATACTGAAATAAGACAAAGAAAATAAAGGAAAAAGAAACAAACTGTAAAAAAAAAAAAAAACCTGGACTATTATTCTTCTAAATATGGATGTAAAATTCTCAACAAGATACTAGCAAATTGAATTCAACAATATATGAGAAGAATATATGCTATGGTCAAGTATTTATCCCATAATAACATTTCACATTATTGGATCAAAAGACTTTAAAATACACCCCAGTATACCCAATATTGGAGAAACATGTCTCAAACTGATCCACAGAATAAAACAATACTTAAGAAACTATCAAATGATTGGGTTTTTTGTTTTTTTATAAATTGACAAACTAATTCTAAAATTCATATGGAATTACATGGAGCCAAGAATAGCCAAAATAATCGTGATAAAGAATACTAAAAGAAGTAGTCACATTTTCCAATTTCAAAACATACAATGCAACAGTAATCAGTGTGGTACTGCCATACAATAGAAAAGTAAGTCAATAGAACATATTTGAAAGCCCAGCACCAATGGTAAACTGATGTTTTGACAAAGGTGTCAAGACCTTTCAGTAGAGAAAGAATAGTCTCTTTAGTAAATAATACTGGGACAACTAGAATAGCCACAAGCAAAGGAATAAAGTTTAATTTCTAAATCATACTATGCATAAAAAATAAACTATTTTCTGGCATAATGTATACTAAGGTTACTAATCGATTTATTTATCAATCGATTTATTTATCAATACTAAAAATATTAACTAGGTTGACTCATGAGTGACAACAATTCATTGTTTCAAGAACAGTTTCTATGTGTTTAATATGCAATAAAATGGGTATGATACTTCAAGTGTAGTAACTTATGAACAGTAAAAGATTACTGATTTACTAGGTTACAGTACCTATTTAAGGGCCTCATTTATTAGAAATGTATGATATTCTCTTCAAAGAACCATATTCTTAGCTTATAGGAATATATAATTAAGATGGCCCTGGGTTATTGCATGCTAAATGCGTAAGGATAAAAACAAGAACTAGTCTTATAAATTCAATTCTACAAAGTGAACATTATAGTATATCCGATTGGGTTTCTTCTTTATGTCTTTATAATTTGTATCTTGGAATAATATGCATTTTAAATGCTCAATAAGAACTATTGCAAGCATGGTTCAAGGTCACCTTTAGAATTCTGGAGTTAGACTTCCTGGGTGCCCTCAAATTTCTATTATTCCCCTAGCTAACCAAACGAGGAAAGTTTTTCATGAGAAAATGGGTATGAACATAAACATAATTCCTACTTCATTCAGTTGTTGATGGGATAAAATTACTGGCACATATTAAATGCTCAATAAATAATAGTCATTGATATCTTTTCTCATTTTCTTTGAGTTCCACTAGAGAAAAACATGTCTCTGTTCCCTTGCATAAATTTGATCAAAACCACAATTTTATTATGACTAATTTCAATTAATGAACACAAGGAGCAAACATCTTATTTCTCTGACATTTTAGTTCTTTGTCTGATGTATCATTTATGTTGAAGGTGATAGGAGACCTTTTATGTGTCTTTAGTCATAAAAATCCTTTTCACAAGGAATCATTCGATATAGATTGAACACAGTATTATTACAGATTACTACAATTTTAAGGCTGTAACAGTTCTTGAACTTAAAATAATAACGAGTGAACCACAACATCATTACTTACAATAATAAAGAGAAAGAAAAACATCAATTTGAAAGATAAATTATACATTAAAAAGAAAGTGTGCCCAAAGAAACAGATTTTTCCATAAAACAGAAGTGAAAGCATTCTGGTCAGTAATGCTCAAAGCTGTTATTCCAAAAAGATACCTCCTATGCCATAAAATAAATGTTATTGGCCTTTAAATGAAGTTCTGCCATTTGCCTCACTAAAATTACATTTGTCAGACAATATTTTTCCTACCATTATCTTCCCCATTGTTATCATCACTGTTATTATTGTTCTAATTATCCTTGTCCCCATTAGCCAAGTATTTTATATGTTCTCCACTTCCAAAACCTATTGTATTCAAAGATACAAAAATATAATCCAAGTCATTCATTGACAATGCAAAAATATCAAAAAAATATTTGTACCATAGTTCTCCAGCATAATCTAGTCCTCAAATTAAGATCTCGCTATGTAGTAACCTTGAAAATAAGAAATCAAAATATCAAAGAGCTTCGTGTGGTAATCAGAAGCTCTCATAAATATCCCTGATGTCATGCTTCTTGAACAAAGATAGGACTTTCCCCTTCCCCAGCTTTCAAGTTAAACATGGTAATAAGTTGACTTGTACCAATGAAATGTGAATGAAAATGAGGTCTGTTTCTCCCAGGCTGAAGCCTGGTCAGATGATGATTCACCATATTTTCCCCTAGTGCTATGGAGGCCAACAACATCCATTCTACCATGAAGTCAAACTGTAATTTTATAAGTAGTCATCATTAAATCAAGAAGTGTAATTGACATTTAACCAATTTAAACTTCCATTTTAACAAACATAAAAGACTTTAGGCCACACACACAAAAGAACTGTGATAAAAATTGAAAAGTAGAAAACATACAGACAATATTCTCTGGTCAAATGTAAAAAATAAAAATAGAAAATAAACTAAAAATCACAACAAAAGTTCATTTTACCTGGAAATTTTTAAAAATAAGATTCAAATCTTATATCAAAGATGCAAAAAATATGTTATTTAATGCTTTGTTAAACTATAAATCATTAATTCACTTGCATTAGTGTTATCTTATTTTATATTCATTTTATTTCACATAACATATTTATTTCATTTTAATATCTTAATATTTCATATTTATTAGCAATTATAATTAATATATAATAAACCATTAGAGTAAAATTGGGACAATACTTTTGTTTTGAAGTAGGCAAGTC
Organism: Galemys pyrenaicus; assembly: GCA_019455555.1. Classification (NCBI taxonomy): domain Eukaryota; kingdom Metazoa; phylum Chordata; class Mammalia; order Eulipotyphla; family Talpidae; genus Galemys; species Galemys pyrenaicus. The sequence goes on along the minus strand of JAGFMF010012185.1, from coordinate 690,058 downwards.
CTTTCTGTCTTGTATTTGAAGTTCCAAAGTCATAGAATAAAAGATTCATACATTTCATTATATAAAAACTATAATTAAAAACAAAACCTCTGCAGAAACAATATCACCCTAAGTCAAAACACAGATGAAAATTAATATCCCAGAAATAAAATAATAATCTCCCCAATATAGAAAAAATTCCTACGAAGGTTTATAAGAAAAAGAATAGCAACTCAATTGAAAAGTCAGTACAGTATACACTTAAGTAGTTCACCTTAAAAGAAATAAATATGAATGCCCCCTAAGCCTCTAAAGGAATGTCTGATTTTATCATAAGAGAATAGCAGATTAAAACTACATTCATGACTTTTATCTAGAAAGCCCAAATATTTTATCTATAAAACACTGAAAACTTTTCTGACACACTGTACTAATGATACTTGTAAATTGCTGTTGAGACCACAAATTAGTTTAACCTAGTGAGAGCAATTTGGCAAGGGCTTTCAAATTTATAAATTACCTGGATTCAATTTTATAGAATTTATCGCACCGTTATAATTGTACACATGCAAAATGACATGTTTCAGAGTTAGCCATTAAAATATTGTTTGCAATCACATCATATTAGCAGACGCACAGATGGCCTTCATTGGGAGGCCATTTAAATTGTTACATTCATACACTGGATTGTCATGCAATTATTTTTAGAAAGGGGAAGGCTTGAAGACAGGAATCACTTTGAGTGTGACATGGGGAAATTTCTAACATACATGACTAAATGGTAAAAACAAGGTAGTACCTTTTGAATCACATGAAAGTGAAGTGAGGATAAGAATAAAATACAAGACCTACCTACTTATATTTGCATAAAGAAGTTGTGGAAGTATACCAAAGAACCTAAGGAAAGTGACTAACAAAGGAAGTGAAATAGTTTTGTTTTACCAAATATCTTTTCTGTTGGCTATTTCTTAAACAAATACATTTTAATATGAGAAAATACTCAATTGGTTATATATTTCACTGAGATAAAATGTCATAGTCAACGAGTCATTACATTCCAAGCAATTTTTTTGTGTAGTTATATTTTGCCTGACTCTCTCCTTGCAATTTTCACAAAACTGTATGACTCTGTGAATGTAAATGTCATAATTTTCCCTTTTGGTCTCTAGATTTTGGAAAGTAACATCTCTATCTCAAAGCCTCGGCATTGATCAATACTATCAGCCCTACATTACCTTTGAAGTGCATGAAGTTCTCCGCCAGAAAGTTAATCTCAGATAGCAATATGTTTATAGCGGGAACAGGCAAAACATTTGAAAAACTTCCAGCATGTGGATTTAGGTTTTTGACATCAGCCTACCACATTCGTCTGTCACCATAATGTGTGAGAAAATGTTTTATCCAGTTCTGGCGTTTCTCAAAGTGTTTCATCAGGAGTGCCTCTGGAGGGTCATAAGAAAGAAAGCTCATTTAATTAGAACTTTAGGCAAGCCTCAGGCATCCCTGCTCTTGGAATGTTAAAGGTCGGTGTTAAAATTTAAAACATATTTTTATCTGACATTAACACTTCCACTGATGTATTCTCAAGAAATTTCCACTGATGTATCTGAATCAAAGTTTACCTCATGATCTGGATTTCAAACATGTCCCTTCATAGGACAAAGCAATCAAATAATTGGGATATTGATGCATCTACTCATGAATTAGCTGGTCCTCTGGTTCTCAACATAGGTGACATAGCATATTTTGAAGAAAAGATTACTTTAGCCGTGACGCTGATTTGGAATTCTTTGTTCACATATTTTATGAATGTGTCTTATAAAGGGAGCAGAATCACACCACCACTAGTCCAATTCAGTTGTTTTTTTTTAATTTTGTTGTTTTTAAATTAAAGAGAGAGAAGTAGCAAGAATACGTCCAATCTCTCAAACTCTCTATTGTCTGACAGAGGTGGCTGTGCTTAGACCAAGAAGAGCTGTCTGTATCACATAAAACGTGGTAATGTTCAGGGAAGAAATCTATCTCCATCACCCTCTACACAGAGGGAAAGGAGACAAAACAGTTCTGCAGGGAGCAGTTAAACAACCAAAACCAATAGTGACTTCCTGGTGGGGAGTGGTCCTATTAGAAGTGATAGGGGTAGAAGAGGGGTCTCGGCCTCTTGTATTGGCTTGTTCTGAATTTATTCATTCCTGCTGAGCCAACCAATCGCTAAACTGCCAAAAGACAGTGAGAAATGTGCTTCCAAGGCTATCAAGCACATTTTTCACCCCTCCTGAAAATGCTTGGGGCACATTAACTATAGTATATGTAACAAAGCACCATATAGGCAAAGGCTTGAGACATGTGAATCTCCAGCCCTCCCTCCCTCACTCCTACAGTCCCCTCACTTCAGACTAGGAATGTCTTCTGTTCTGCACCACAAAACACTACTTTCAAAAAGAACAGGAAAATACACATAAAACCTGTTCAATATAATGTCCCATTAAGTGCTTCTATTGATTGTGAAGGGAGTGCTTACTTGTACAAAGCTTGTGTTATTTCAGTGCTCTTCTCGATCATCTTTGTGTTAATCAGTTGTTTGAGTTTGAACATCTTTTTAAAAGAGCATTCAATCTGGACACCATTTTTAAAAAGTATCATAGCAAATACCAACTGGGTTACCTGGAAGAATTTTTACATATTTGCATAGAAATAGAATAACAAGGCACACTATCTCTTTTTGTTTTTATTCCTGTTGGGAAATAGTGGCTTTATGTAAATTAGTGATTTAATCCTCTCAGGGAGTTTATTCAAATGATATTACAGTCTTTACCTAATTCAATTCTGCAAGAAATGGGGGGATGTGGGGGAAATTCAACTATTAAATGAGCTGAGGTGCTCTTCTTTTAAAACAACTCTTGGTAACAACAAAAATGTGTTTGTTTCTAGACAGTAATTTGGTGTTTTGTTAAAGCTTTCCAATGTGATAAAACACTTGGATGTGCTGGTTCTGCTTTAGCACATTTATTGCATTATTCAGCAAGAAAACAGAACTTCCTCTGCAGGCAAACAGTTGTATCTGTGTATTTTCTTCATCACAGTATTTAATTTGGGCCTATTTTAAAATATAATCTAAATGTAACATTTGCTCACCAAATTGTGAATGCCCATTTATATATTACATACATGTATACATATACACATCCACAGGTTTGCATATGTTTGTAAATTTGTATATATATTTATATACATATTAGAGAGACAACATGGAAGAATGTCAACTGATTTTGTAGTTAGACCAATCTAGGTTTAAGATAGAGTTTTATACCACACACTGGGAAGGACAATTTAGAATTACTTAACCTTTCTCAGACTGTTTGCGTTTATAAAATTAAGTATTCTCCTCAAAATATTTGAGAAGATTAATGCAATGTAACAAAATGTCTAATATAAAGTTCCAAGCATAGGTCAGCACGGCATCCACCAATCAATAAGAAGAGCTAAGATGTCACTGAAATACATTGGAAATATGGTCCATAAAATCAAGTTCCCTAAAATGGTTCCTGTGTAGTCAATTCTCACAGCAGTAGACAGCGCCCTCAAGTGGCTGTTTAAAAAAAATCTCTCCATGTGCGTAAATCCATTCTGAGCAAGATGTAAAAAAGTATCCTACAAATAACAGAACATTCTAGGCTGTTAAGAGTACAGCTGATGTTGCCTAAGGCCACGAGATCTGAAAATCTTGGATACAGGGTTGTATGGTGTAGCGTTATTTTCCAAGAATAAATAAGTTGTTTTATCTTCTAAAGTATAATCTTTTAAAGATAATAGATTTTATTTGCAGAGGCTTAATACTGCTCATTCTTGAACTGTAGATGTATTATTTCCTTTAATTTTTATTTTTTGTATATGTGCTGCAGAAGCAAACACTATTTCACATTTGTTAGTGTCCAGCTCTCTTCCCATGGAACTCTGAGCTTATTGTTTGTTTTTGTTGTTATTATTATTGTCTTAATTGGCAGATGAGAAAACAGACTGGTAAAAAGACAGCCCAAATCAGAGAAACAAGAAGTAGTAAAGCCTAGAGCTGAGTCTTCGGACCTCCCTCTTAGCTTTGAAGTTATCAATACACTTTGCAGTTCAGAAAATTGGAAAAGAGCAAAAGCCCCAGAATAGGAAATGGTTTTGATAACAAAATAGACAAAAGAAAGTTCAAATATTAAAATATTTTAAATGAAACTTGAAGACTTCATACCTTTGTCCTCTTTCCTTAAAGTATGAATGACAAAAAAAGAGCAACAGAAGACAATCCAGTTAAATGCCATTGTAACTGGTTTACAGAATAATTCCTTTTTTGGAATAAATATAATATAAATATTCTATTTTATTGGTAGCAAGCAAGTTTCTACCAGCCAAAATTAAATAAATACTAACTATATATTTTTAAAACATCAGATTTTTTATATGGATGTATGTGTATAATACGTATGATATATAATGTAGAATATATTACACAATATATTATGTGCAGTATGTATTATATTTGTATATATTGTATGATATATATTATACATATTATACATGTAAAGTCAGGAATACACACTCAAATACCTACTTAGGACCTGATACACAGGAGGTCTAGTGAATGTCAATGTCCTGCCACCAACTAATTTCCTCTAAGGTATTCTGTATTTATCCATATAGCCTAGAATAGTGTTTTTTGAATGTTGTTTATTGAATTAAAAATTCAGTTCAAACTTACACATAAATTAATCCTTTTTTGATTGCTCAGTTCTTGAACTCCTGGGGATATTTTTTAATACTGAAGACTCCATTTTGCCATGAGAAGGAAAAATTGGAGAAATATTTCCTGCTTTCTCAAATCTGTTACCACAGAAACAACGAGACACGAATAAGCACAAAACTATTCCTTAACTTCAACCCTGTACTTGGTCTATGAATCAAAATTAGTGAAATCCAGTGATGACCCTAATCACTCTCAGATATCTCAAGAGTATTTCTGTATTGGACAAAGTGTTTTCTGTCTTGCTACTTTTAAATTTTAAAGCCTAAAAAAATAAAAAGGATAATAAAATGACCCTATAATTCTTAAAACAAGGAAACCTGACACTTTCACATTTCTTAAGATTTTTAAGAAATAAAACAGGGTCCCCCTCTATGACACAAGGGGTTAAGTCACAGCACTATGAAGCTATCCACACCCACTGTGGCATGAGTTCAATATCTGACCAGGGAACTGACCCACATGGCACAGCAGACCTCCTGTCTTGCCCACTGCGCCCCTCAGCAATGTGTTTCAGTTTATCTACCTGTTCTGCTCCCCACTCTGTCTCTTGTGAATCCTCTCAACCCCCATAACTCTGGCCTGTACCCCAGTTCTTGTATGCATAAATAAATAAATCTTTAAAAAAAGTCATAGATTTATACATTTATTCATAAAATAAATAAGGTTCTAGAAGTTATATCTTCATTCATCCTGATATTTATAGAAAATGTTATTAATATGTTTTAAAGTATAAATTTTCAAATCAGAGGATCAATAAATCACACATGATAGAGTATAACAAATGAATTTAAGTATCTACTTTAGTTTTGAAAATTTGGAAGAAAATGACAAAAGCTCAAAATTTCAGTAGTCACCAAGTTATTCCATTTCTTATTATTTAATGTATTAACAGTAAAATTTTCTGCATGGAAGACAATTTGTGTGTGTGTGTGCTTTGTCAAAACAGTGGGGGAAAACCCACAATAATAGTCTACAAAAACCTACAGCAAACATCTTAATGGTGAAAGCCTAAGTACTTCCCCACTAAAAGTAGGATCAAAAAAAGAATGCTCTCATCACTCTTATTTATCATAGTACTAGAAATTCTAGCCAGTACAATAAGGCAAGAAAATGATGTAAAAGATATGCAGATTAGAAACATAGATATAAACATGCCCTTATTTGAAAATAATATTTGTCTAATAAAAAAAATCCAAAAAAATTTTCCAAAAAGCTCCTTGAATATGTGAGGTCAGAAATACTATATGATACAGGATTAGTATATAAAAATCAATGCAATTTCATTTAATTGTGAACATTCATCTATCAAAATTAAAAATATAATACCATTTACAATTGCTCCAAAGATAAATACACAAAAGAAAGTAGAATCGGTATGTTGAAATCATGTAATGTTAATGAAAGAAAGAAATAAAAGATGAAAAGGTATGCTGGACAGCATATAGAAAGATTCAACATATTTTAGATGCTAATTCTCTTGAAATCGATCTATAGATTAAATACAATCCAAATCTAAATCTGAGCAATGTCCTTTGCTTACATAGACAAAATTATAAAATTTATACTGAAATAGGAACTAGAAAGATGAAAGAAAATTTGCATAAAAATAAATTGGGAAGAATAACTACAGTAGAAACTTAAATCCTACTATAAAGCTATGGTAATCAACATACAATCCTCTTAGAGAATTAGACACATAGCTCGATAGAGAACCAAGAATTACACCCATTAAAATATGCCCAACTGATTTTTACAGTGTTACAAAAGCAATTCAAAGAAGGAAGGACATACTTGTCAGCAAATGGCAAAATAAGAAGTCACTAGGCAAGAAGATGTACTTGGATCATGCCCTCCACTTTAAAATTGATCATGGTCTTACTAATAAAGTATAGACTAGAAAACTATAGGAAAAAATAAGACATAGCAGAAAAATTTTGGAACTGATTATAAGGTAAAGTGTTCTTACACTTGACAACAGAAATGTATTCCATTAAAGGAAAAATTCGTGAATTGGACTTCATCAAAATTCAAAAATGTCACTATGTGAAAGCGCCTATGGTGAGAATGAAAAACAAACTACAAATCGGAGGAAAACAATTGTAAATGAAACACCAGACAAATTACTAAAATTTAGAATGCCAAAGGACTCCCAAACTCTGTTGTAAACAAAACAAGTCCAACCAGGAAGCAGGCTAAAGGAATGAGGCTTAATCAATAACATTTTGTCTCAGATCAGCTTTTCTTATCAGTGCCCCCAAATATCTCATGTTTATATCTTCAACTTTCAAAGTATATCTGGAAAAGACATACTCAGCAACTGACAGAATCCCTACACTGGATCCCTGTCCTGCGGATTGAGCATTGCTACAATAAGAAATAGTTAAATGAAGAACTCTAGAGCTTCCACTTCTTAGCAAAGTAGTGAAAACGCAAACAAAATACATTCCTGGAGAAACTACGAAGTTTACAGTTTACTGCCACCATCTAGGACTGCAAGGGTCCACCTCCGAATTTTAATTGCAATAGATACCTGACTTGGGCATCTTATTTCAAACTATTAACCAAATAACCCAATGAGCTGTGAGTTTTTGGTCCAAATCAAAAAAAGGTTCTGTAACATTCACCCTGTCCTTTTTGCCCATTGGGTCACACGACTCAACAAGTCCAATAGTACTTTAAGGGTCTGTGACTCCATGGCAGGTGCAGTTCCGAAGGAAAAAGCTTGACAGACTCCTATAGGTAAATCACAATATGACACTCTAGGATTTGGAAGAAAAATCATACTTCCACTTCAGATAATTATTCTTATTTGTGAATTAGCTTTTGCATGGGTCTTGCAAAATTCCTAATACATAACATGGGTCATCAAATAACTCTGTGACCTTGGTATTCTTAAGAATAAAAGTGTTGTTTGACCCAATATAGCAGCATTCAGTCAAGTACAAGTGATACATAGGTTTTGGAGTCGCAAGTAGGCTGCAAGAAAATTGGCTCAAATTTCCACGGCTCCAACTCCTGCCACATTGCTACTTTAGCTCATGACAGCGGAATGTGGAAGAAAAATCTTAGTTTTGTTCACAGATGATCTACATGCTATTCTGGCACAATTTGAAATCAAGAGCTATGCACTATATCTAAAGAGAGTGATGAAATCTTTCCAATGGGAATAACTTCTGGCCATGCACCTCTGTGTTCTTCTTGCCTGGAAAGAGAGAAGGATTGAAATGCGTGTCTAAAATGAGGCATTATCAATGGTAACTATTTAGCTGGATGATCAGCAACTTAGAGGAAACACAATTGAAAGAAACATGGAAAAACATGGTCTAGAGAAGATGTGGGAAGCCTCTCCAAATGGGCACAAATGTTCACCACACCGCAACCTTAGAAGACGAAGATCTTTAAAATTTTATGTGTAAGGTGACTCATCTTTTATCCTCAAACCTACTCCTTTAGCTCAGGAAGACAATGACCATGGAAGCAGAGGTGTTGCTATGTATGGGCTCAGCAGCACAGATTTCCACTCATCAAGGCCAATTTGGCTAGAATCATTGCTGAACACCCAATATGCAGAGCAAAGGTCAACAATGGGCCCTTTAAATGGGACCATTCTCCAGGGGCAGGTACAGTGGTAATTAGCCACCAGGTAGCAGGTTAATCATTTCCATCACTGAAAGAGCAACCCTTTGTCCTCACTGGAGAGATATTTATGTAGGGAATGTTTTTGACTTTCCTACCCTCAATGTTTCTGCTAAAAGTACCATCTGTGGGGCCTGATTCACCTTCATAGTATTTCATACAACATAGCTCCTGACAAAGAAACTCATTTTATAGCAAATGAGATACAACATTGGACTCATACTCATGGAATTCTCTGGTATCATTATGTTTCCTTCATCCTGAAACAGCTGGCCTAATAAAATTAGGGAATGGCCTTTGGAAATCTGTTATGGCACCAGCTGGTAACAGCACTTTATGGACCTGAAATAATGTCCTGCTAGATATAAATATGCTTTGAATTAGCCAAAAACATGTAGTGATATCCTCCTATACCCAAAATTCAGAAGTCTAAAAATAACAGGGTAGACATGGAAAAAGCACCTTTCATATTCATCTATAATGATTCACTAATATTGTTGTTTCCTTCACTACAAATTTCTCTTGTTGTTGGTTAGAACTCATATTTCCCAAAGAAGAAATAATATCACCAGAGACTACAACATTGCTCTGGAATGTGAGACTACTATTGGCTACTCTGGGTACCTTATAGCACAGAAACAACAGGAAAGATGTCAGGCCATATTTCCAGTATGCAGGTCTGTTATGATAAAAATTAATGGAAAACTATAACAACCCAACAAAGATAGGACGATGAGGGCACAGACTTCACGAGTGAAGATCTGGGTCATGCCAACAAATAAGTCATCACAATTAATTTATATAGTTCCTGGAGAAACAAAGAGAATATGAAATGGGGAGTGAAAAAAGGAAGTTGTAAATATAATCTATGATCCCATGACCACTTACAGACACAAGGGTGCTAATAGATAGGCACATTTATTTCGTCTTTGTTTCAAAGTAAATGTGTATGAATTTTCTCTCTCCCATTTCCTTATACTGCTTAAGATTTATTAGTAGTAATTAACTATATCTCAGGGTTAAAGATATATAGAATATTCAAAGGGAAAATTGATTCTCGTAGAAGAGGAATGAATATGCTTCAATGCTGAATAAGTCATTTTGTGTACTCTTTTAGGGGGAAGTGCTGCGTGATTTTATTATGCAAAGGAGAGTTACGTCAAATTTTAGTGAAAAAATGAGTTTACTTTTTACTTTATTTGGGTGTAATTATAGTGAATAAAAGTGAATGTGAATGCAGAGTTGACAAGGGATGCACTGGACTGCTAACCAACAGCAGCAGCAGACCAGCCACCAAAGCTTGCTTGCACAGCCACAGACTTAGCAGTTACGCATTGGGTTTCCTTAACCCCTGGACAACCACTTGCTTGGAACCATTTGAGTGGCTGATGTTAGTCTTCACAGTTTTCCATTTCACTTGTCCATTTTTCTACCATATTAATACTTTAGGTATATTGTTTGGTGTCTCTCTGATCTGTGATTTTCCCTCTTCCAGACTTTTACTTTCCAACTTTTCCGATATTTATGTAGGGTCAAATTTCTGTAACTCCTTTATATCTACACACACACACACACACACACACAAACATAGGTTTGTACACTACTACATTAAGACATTCAGCTATTCTCAACTTTCAGTTATTCTCAACTAAAAGTTTCTTTGTTATCTATACCAATATGAAGATACTGTTTTCTTAACTGAATTCTGATTAATAAATGTCACCTGAACACAAAACATAGTTTTGCTGCTCTGCTCATTAACTCCACATAGATCTTAAAAGAATCCAAATAACATGTAGTATGGCATAAAAGCGTAACTCAACTATGAATTAAACAAACAAACAGAAAGTCTGGAATGAGCTGTGTGTATCTCTGGTGATGCCCATCTTTTGGATCCAAGGTCACTAGACATGGATCAAACGCAACTACTATGTCCTGTTGAGACTGCACAACATTTTAAACAAAGTAATAACAATGAGAATAATTTATTTAACACCTAGTATATAAGCCTTACTATACAATGCAGCTGAATTTTTATGTCCATAACCTTGCAGATCAGAGATTATCTTTATTTTTACAAAACAAATGTCTAAGGTGAACATGGTGTATACATTCCGAAAACATCAAATTTTATCTTCAGGGCTCTTCTGAGTAACTTTCTTTTTTAGGATTTTCATTTTTTTCATGCCTTGCACACCTACTGGTCTCATGCTAACCTCAACCATCCTGAGCCCCCTGTAAATTCACACACTGTACTTTTTCTCTTCCTTTTTTATCTACCACAAAGAGGCTATCATATAGAAAAAGTTCTGATGAGCAAAACCATAATGTTTTATTGACAAATAATGGGTACCTGCTTTTATTTTCATGATCTTAGAATTAAAATTCATTTATTAAACAAAAATTTATCATAATTGGCTTGAGAAATGATTTAGAGTCAACACTGATAAAGAACTCTGTCAGCTCTGACTTATAATTTCTGCATGTTATCTTCAATGAATAGAGGAAGCATTATTATACAAGGCAGCCACTTCATTCTTAGTTGTTAACTGCCAAGAAGTCCTTTCTTATAGTCCTCTGAATTCTCTCTTACTGTGATTTTTACCTCCTATCCCCTTTTCACTATGTACAATACACCAAATTAATTTTATTTCTATAATTTTTTAAAGATTTATTTATTTATGGATACAAGAGGTGAGCTGTAGTCCAGAGGTGTGTTGGGGGAATAGGGCACTGAGAGAATTCACCAGAGAGAGACAGAGCCAACAGCAAAACAGGAAGATTCACTGAGATAACAGTGCTGAGGGGAGCGGCCTACCAGACAAGACAGGTTCGCTTCACTGTATGGGTTAACTCCCTGGCCAGGGATCGAACCTGTGCTGCTGGGCTACAGATTGTTTGATAGTGCTGTGACTTAACCCCTTCAACCACCAGGGAGACCCCATTTTATTTCTACATAAATATTTCTGAAACCTATTTCTAAAACTCTCATCCTACATACTTCATTCTAATTAATCTAATGTAAATTTCAATAGACTTTTAAAAAGTCATGGTAAATTTACTAATAACACAACTTTTTTTCTCATTAAATTTTTTTTTTATTCCAAGTCTCTCTCCAGTGTTATCTCTGTGTGCAGTTGATCATTTTTTAAGCCTAAGATCTTGAGGATTATATTAGTTCACCTGAGTGACAGAGGGTAAGAATTAATTGCGTCGAAACTTTATTCTGACATCCAAAAGTTCAGCTGCCATTCTCCAATATATATTGTGTATAAATAACAATGAACTTTATATATTTATTTCTAATAAATTTCTAATGAATAACTTTTAGCATATTTGCTCAACTTTCTACATATCTCCTCCTAATTGTACCAGTATTTAGTCCTACATTTTCTTAAATTTGCTTGAGGTTGGATTTTAATTAATATCTGATATTTTAAAGCAACTGTTTGATACAGATGTTTTGGTAAGGCATCATTTGTGCATTAATTTTTAAGTTATGCACTTTCTCATACTTCCTACACAATGTGGTCATTTTGAATTGACCATATTGTGACATAATACAAAAAAAACTTAAAATGTCAGTATTTTTAAATCACTGAGTTAGCAAAAATAAGAAACAGACATTCTCATGGTTCTCATCCTTATTGTCTGGTCTCTCTTGAACATCCATCACTAGTGTGGAATTAAGAAAGGGGCAATGGTAATGAATTTCTCTCATTTGAATAACATTTAGTAAACAGAAAAATAATTTGGCACAGCTGCTCTGACATTATATCAAAACAGTTTCCATTCTAGAGTGGATGATGTCAAGTAGCCAAAACTCCAATTTTTTAATATAACATAAGTAACAGGATTATTTGGCAATGGATGAGGATGGGGAAAACAGATGTGAGTAGGAATTTTTCCCGCTGTCCTTGATCTAAAGGTCATACACCTCTCTTTAAGATCAAACTGCCCTGAAGATCACTAAGTCTTACATTTATCAAATTGATGATACATCAAGTAATGATTCTACTTGTAGTAAATAATAAGGTGCTTTAGAGCTCAAGTTTCTCCTATATTCTGAAGATTTTTTTTTATTTCAAAGATAAACATGTACCTAGGTTCACAGATAGAAATTTCGGGGGGTGGGGAGGGGGATCTTTAAAAATTGCCAGAACCCTTAAGTTTTAGCAGAAGTTACAGGGGAAAAAATGCAATAGATCATTTGACTCACATTATCTTCAACTGTTCCCTCTATTCTATTTTCCAAGAATAGCTAGAAAAAGTTTAAACCAGGAGACCTACATGCTGAACTTGAGGAATTCTACAAGCCAAAACTGGATATGGGATTGGGCAATAGAGTAATTTCTCCAGAGGCTATAAGGAGCCAGGGTGACTCCAGGCAAGACTTCCTCTCTGCTCACTTCAGCACCATAAATTGAAAAATTATTTACCTTTTAAGCAAATGGAGTGAACTTCCCTAAATCACCAAGGTGGAAACAGATGCTATCCCCCTTTCTTCCTACTCCTAATTAGTAGTTTAGGATATCAAGTCTCAAGCAACATCCGTGGGCATAAACATCAAGATTACAAAGAACTCAATGATTTCAACATTGTCAAATAGTACCAACACCATTTGATTTGCTGTTTTTGTACATATGATAATATAGTTTGTACATATGCAAAACTTAAGGCAAGGTCTAGTGTCATGTTCATTTTTGATCCTCTATGTCTAGTAAAAGTCTAGTACAAAGTAGGTGCCTAATAAACAGTTGTTGATTCCTTAACTAATACTTTATTTTTATCTTGATTTTATTCAGCCTGTTGAAAACTATTATTTGAGCACCTATTATGTACCAGATATTTGAGTACCTATTATGCACCAGAAACTATATAAATCTACAGATTAGATATGAATCCTTCTTCACAGATCTTATAATCTAGTGGATATTGATGAAGTAACTTCCAATCCTGAAGACTGACTCTATTATTCTAACCATGAGGATGAACACTGCTCTATTTTCTCACACACAATTTAACGGTTGGTCAAACTAACCTAGTTATGTCTATTTTAGGTCTAAAATTATTGTAAAAGGTATGAAATATATAAATACTCATGCAAATTAACATAATTTTAAGATTACAAAATTAATTATAAAAATTTAAATATTGCCCAAAATGAATGTTCTTCCCAGTTCAAAAATAATTCAGTCTCTCAAATAGATACAAAAATATCATTACTAAGCTCCAGAGAAATCTATTTTGCAAAATAACAGATCACTTGGTATATATTACTAAAATATACTCATCAGGAATTATACCATAGATCAGGCTTAGAATCTAAAAATTTTTTATAAATAATTATTGATTATATCAAATTGTACAAGATCTGCTTTCTCGCAATTACACTATTAAAATTAATGCATAGCCTATTAAACATTTATATCTTAAATCAGCATCAGATACTATTCAGTCATTTAATATAATATTTCCCAGTAAATAACATACTTTACAAATATATTCTTATTTGACTTCAGGGAAAAGCCTTCATGATGAGGGAACTGATAGGTCTTGAGTGTATGACATATAGATATATACATATACTTATATATACACATATACACAGAGATAAATTAAGAAATCATGTGAATCATACCACTTATATTGGCTAAACCATCTCTAATTCATCAACTCTCTTATGCCTCAGCTGGGATTCCACACAATAACAATAAAGTACTGTCCTTTAAAAAATGATGACATTAAAACAAATTTATAAAATTGTTTTATAAGCAGTTTTCTCAGGGACTTTCCACTGACTGATATAAATAGCTTTCAAATGCTCCAGATGGAGAACAAAAAGTATTTTTAAACCCAGAAAAGCCTCTAATGACAATTTTTCCTCTTTGGAAATCGTATGTCTCTCTTCAATGTATTCGGCATCATCTATGTAGAGTCAACTGGTATTTATCTGAACAGCTATTTAAAATTTCTGAATAAAATATATTTACCTTTGAGAATGGCTGCCGGGTTCTTGTCACAAACATATGGAAAGAGATATTTACCCAAATGAAGGGATAGCACACTCAAGATTAAAATTCTTGTCCACAGCGGCTGTTTGCTTTGTAATAAAAACTTCTAGGCAGCATGTTTCAAAATGATTATTTCAAAAAATTGTTAACTTACACTGTTTAAGAAGCCATTTTCTAATTCCTAAACTCTACCAGAACTGAGTTGCAATTAGTGATAGTACCCAAGAGATGGCGTGGTCTCATTTCCTAAATTTTACTATATAGGCCTTTGTGAAATTTGAAAGTTGAGAGATGTTTTATTAATGGAACATGCTTTCATAAATGGCAGAAATGAATGAAAACTTGTTATTCACAAAAAATACAAATTTCTTAAAAGTTTTACATACTGCTAATTATATGCAAATAAAATATTTTAAAATACTTTGAATAAACTTTTTCTCTCCTGTATACAAGGAATAGAAGGAAAGGAGAAGTTTTAAAATAATGATAATTTACAGTGACCTCAATTTTTCAATTCTTCCTGTTGGTTCATTTTATACAATGCTGGAGTGCATGTACTAACATTTCACAACTAGAACCTCCATTTTTCAATGAAATAAAGACAAGCAGTTTAAAATACAAATTTTACAACTGACTTTTTAAGGAGAAAATTCATTAAAATAAAAATATTTCCAGAAATAGCTTTATTCAAGGCACATAAAATGTTAAAATGTTTCTTTCATTTAATAAATGCTAAGAGTCTTCAGCTCTCAAACCCAATATACTGTTTGAAAAAATATCACATTTTGGAGGCCTGATAATTCACTCATACATAGTGAACTACATTAACATACATGGGGGTGAGAGTATGAGAAAAGGAGTTTGTATCGCATGATTCTAATAATATTTCAGGAAGGGAGAATGGGCAGATATATTACACATTGTCCTGGTTTGGTCTGGAATATAGTCTGCCACCAATTAGTGAGTCTTTACTGGGAAGGTAGGAAGAATCCCTAATCATCCCTGAAAAAGCATAATCCAAAGCCGGCCGAAAAGGCAAAGCTGGTACCAAACCAGGAGTTAGGTAGGGAGATATGAAACCGGATAGCCCTCTTCCTGGAGAAGAATATGCCAGCCGTAATGGACTGATTCCTAGTCTAGGATTTAAGGTGTATAGACTTGAATCACCTCCATAAGAAGTTGAAGTGGTCTGAAGTGGAGAAAAGGCTGATTTATTCCCTAGAGTTCCAAAACCAATTCCAGCTAAACTAAAGTTTGAAACTCTCTGAAAAGCTGTATTTTCCAGTTCTCCTGAGCCTGGTAGGTCCCTGGTGCCTGGTTTGTGCTCTCTGCCATTTAGAACCTGTTCAATGGCCTGGACCACGTCCCCTTTGCAGAGCTGCAGAATGCCTTCTAGCCGGCAGCGCCTGTAACTTGGGAAAATCTTGGTAAGGATATCAAGAGGGTCTCTTGGTCTTGAGGACGCTGTGGGAAGGCTGCCTCTTGTGGCTGTGACATCTTTGGCCCATTCACTCTCATTTCCTGACTCCAGATCAGAGGATGATAAGGACCTGGGACTCTCTTCACCTCCTGACTGCTCCCCAGGGTGAGGAGCCATAATGCTATCATCCTTGTTTGAGTTTTCTGAAAAAGATGACCTGACATTTTGTTTTCCAATGATACCATTAGATTCAGGAGATGATCCCAGGGTAAGTTGATGAGATTTGGAGACCAATTCTTCTTGTATATTCTGGCACGAATCACATTTACTCTCTTTTTGTTCTGGGGAAGAGAAAAAGAATCAAATAAAGGGAAAACTTTCTGGAACACAGTACTGCCCACTCAAAAATAACACTGGATAAAATCTTTCATTCACTCATAGTATATTAGTAATACTTATTCATTACAAGAAACTCTAATGAAAGAGAATTATAATAGTTAGACCTGATATCTATTATATAATAGACTAATATCTATTATATAATATTTAGATCTAACTATATCTAGATATTTATAATATAGATATTATAATATTTATATAATAGTTAATATCTACTATTATATAACAGAGTCATGGGAAATGCCATTTATTATATCATTTCATAATCACAAAGATATACAACATATAAATGCTACAGTATCTTCGAACTCAGGAGGTTAAGAGTTTATTATTACCCCCAACAGTTAAAGTAACACCAATATTTTACACTATTTGCCCTAACTGGTAAGTTGAGATTTGCCTAAATGTTACCCAAGTTTTGTTGTTATCCAAGTAAGTTTTTTATTTCATAGTCACACCATTAAGATGAACTAAATAAATAATGTTTAGATAAGAAATCAAAAGAAGGAAAAATATTAGTGTGAAAATAAATATTCTATTTCATCACTACACATCATCTACACAATTAGTGTTTTAATGCTCGTGTTTCAAGTTCTAATAATGTAAAAAATAATAAAACAGTCATTATATTTCAAAATATAAACCAATATAAATGACTACTGTGTCAATCTCAAATCATATGAGAGAACGTGTATATTGTTTTACAAGAAACACAAGTTGGTATTTTTCATAACCCTCTGTGAAATATAGACTTCTTTTCAACCCCTAGGAATTATTAACAAAAGAGTTTACAATCAAGTTGTTTCTAAAAGTAAATTATAAATTGCAGTACCACATTACTGCAATCTATATGACCCTTCAAAGTGTCAAACAATGTATTATGATTTGCTCCAAATTACCAGAAGAGAAACTCTCCTCCAACATAAGAGTATATTTCCCAAAACTATTTTCACACAAAAAATGTATTTCTCTACCTCAACATGTTGAACATATATTAATTAAAAACCCCTTGAACATCTTCTGCTGTTACATCAAGAAAATAATAATACATATATGGGCTGAAGAACTTTTACACTATACGCATGTTTTATCTCTTTCTATCAGAAAAATAAGCTGTCAAGTAGGGTAGACAGAGTATTTCTGTCAAAAATTTTTCTACAAAGTTTATGAATGCAACAAAACACTGCCCAAAACCATGATTTTCGGTCACTAATTACAGTATTTCTATTTTCTCAAGGAACAATCCTAAAAACAAATTCTAAACAAATATCTGTTGAATTCAAAATTAAAGTGTGCGTGCCATTTAGCACCTTGAGGATTATGTATGATATATAACTTAAACATTGTTTCAAATATATCATAAAAGATGCTGCTCCTGCAAAATTATAAAAATTCAACTTTAAATGAAATAATAAAGATTGATTGGCATTGCTCTGCTACTAAGTATGCCCTCCTAAATATGTAAGATTTCAAAATTTCACCTCTATAACAATTTATGTACAAAATATTTTTACTTCATTATATTTATGGTGTACAATATGATATAATAAAATGCTGATTGCATAAGTCTACCAAGAAAAAGTGTCCATAAAATACCATAATATCATTTATATCATCTCTCTGTCCTCTCAATTCCTATAATTCTGTTTACTTCCTTACCTTTTTTTGTTGTATATTATGTCTTGAAGTTTTTGGATACATACCATTTTCCTCCTTTTGAATATAAAGTTCTTTTGTGTAGAAAATCTATTCATCTCTGAATCACTGCTAGTCTTTATCTAATGAATGAGTTAAACAAACTACCTTAACACAATCCATAGACATTATGTAAAAGAAGTAGGCCAGCTTAGAAAAGCCATGGAAGGAGCCTTTTAGATATTGGGGGTCAACTGTGGCAACTAATAAAATAATCGATCCTACAAAACAGAATACTTGGGTAACTCCTTTCTCTGAAAAACTCAATCACATTAATAAATGTCTAGTAGTGTTGTCGCCAGCCTGGTCTGTCAGTTTAGTTTACATAATTCTAACTTCTGCTTCTATTCCATAGTAATTTTGCAATAGTAAGTTGGCCTGTTGGGCCTCTGATATTTCAAGAGAAATGTTTAAAGTCAATTTTGTCTAAGGGTGCAAAAAGGGGTATACACAAAATATATGCTACACTTAAATACAGAAGATAGTCATTCAAAAGTATATCCTATGAGCTCTTAAGATCTTCACACTTCAAGGAAGTTTTCCAATTAATAATCTACTAATATCATTATCATATAATTTCATACCATACAACCTGTCTTTGTATTTCTACAAAAATACTGCAATGACATTTTCACTGCAAGTGGGCCCAGTGGAAGGCTATGAAGTTCACTAAAATATGGTGGCATTTACATTACCAGGAAAATTTAATTTGAATTGACCTAATCAAAATACACAGATATAAAAATAGATATATGGATTTTTTTTAAACTACATAAAGGATGAAAGTGTTCTAGGATCAATAAATAAGGGGGGGAAAGTTAAACCCCTTAGATAAGAAATCCCCAGTATTAGATTTTAAAATTCTTAAACAATGGTTTTACACATGTGGAAGACCTAAGTTTCTTTCCTATGAAAAGAGCTGAAATTTCAAATATTAGAATTTCCTACACTTTTGGAGGCTATAAAACAGTTTGGAAAAATTGAAATGCTTCAAAAAAAAATTAAGGGCAGGGAATAAAAAGACGGTTTGGTAGATTTCAGTCTCTTCCTTCTAACTGGTGCCAAAGATTTGTCCCAAAATTAAAGAACTGCACACCCACGCATCGGCAAGTTTCCCATTCTAGAGCAGAAGATTAACTCTGGATTGATAGCTGAAGGTACTGAGCAGTATCAAAACCCAGGATCTCGCACTAAACTTCTCCGGATGCCCCAGCTTGAAGCTTAAAATTCTACTTAGCGAAAGTCACAGCAACTCACAGACACAAAACTCCATTCTCTGCAAAAGTTGCTAATGTGCATCCCTCACGCTTCACTTTTTAACTGTCTCATCCTATCACCTATGGGTGCTTTTGAGATGATGGGGCAACAGTAACACCCTTGTCAGAGTCCATGTTGCAGGGCAGTTTGCTGGAACCTAAATGCTCTGTACAACTTCACTCGCCTGCCTCCAGGGCGTGGTTGCTTGTTCCAAAGAGTTTATTTGCAGAACAACCATTTTCCTTTGCAAAGAACAAATGAAACATCAGCTTACCTTGTTTTTCTTCAGTATAATCTGGCTGGAAAACTTCGAAAGCAGGGGTCGCCAGAGCACTCGCAGGTCTCAGGGCACTCAGTCCCAGGGCGGTCACCGCCGCTGCAGGGCTGCTGGAAGCCTGAGGATTCTCGGTCCTGCCGCCTACCGGGGCGCGACTCCCGGGCCCAGGGGTTCCAGAGTACAGGAGCAGCCCCCGGGCCTCGCTCTCCTCCTGGGCCTGCTGCCTGCGCAGCGCCACCTGGGCGGCCATGACACGCTGGCGCTCGGCTATCAGGGTGCACTTGGCACAAGCGCAGTCCCGCCAGCGGCAGAAGCGCTTGTGGCCCTTGAGCGCCGACACCACGCCGTGGTTGCGACAACGGGCGCACTTGGGCGTCCGCGGGTAGCCGCAGCCCACCACGCCCACCCCTCTCTCCAGCCCCGGAGCAGCCGGGCAGCCTCCACTTCCACTGGTGACCGCGGCGGCTGCCCGCAGAAAGAGGCTGGGCGGCCGCAGGAAAGTTGGAGGAACCGGTATCCCAGGGGGCACGGGCAACGCGGGGGACCCGGGCGGAGGGGCCGCCACCACCAGCCCGGGGGCCAGGTGGCCCCGGCTGCTGCCAGTGCGATCTCCTCTGTCACACTGTGACTGCTCCATCCCGGAGACGCGGCGGGCGAGAGCAGCCACAGGCAGTGCGCTGCCCACAGTTGCCCACGGGGCGGGGGACTGGAGGACCCGAGAATGTCCCGCCGCCTCCAACCCACACCCGGACAGAGTTTTACACAATTCCCGACGCGAGTTGGGGAAGACCGCTTCGCAGAGCTGGGATGCTAAGAGGCACAGATGCCCAGTGCGCCTCTCGGAGTCCCAGGGCACCTTCTGAGCCAGAGAAAGCAAGCCAGGAGAGGCTACTCCGCCCACCGGTCTCTCGGCTCTGAGATGAGGCCCAGGAGGGAGGGTCAGGGGCGGAGAGTAGGGTCTGTCTGGGAGGAGGGGAGGTGGGAGACACAAGAAATTGTCCTCAAGGGCGATGAATGTCCTTTCCCTTATGAAGTTCTTTTCTGACTTGTTTCCCAGAAATCCTTCATCGTATATTTTTTTAAAATAATCTTCACTCCTCTTCCCTTCCTTTGATCTCAAACAAGACGAAGTTTTTTCTCCAGTTCCCGGGCACTCCTTAGCAAATCTGAAATTGTAAATATGAGGTTTTCCTTTTCCTTTTTTTTCTTTTCCTAGGTGAAATCTCCAAGATAGCAGCATGATCGATATTAGTGAGAAAGCATAGTTTTCACAGGTTCCAAATGTGACCCACCTAAAAGATGCTTAATTTTAAATGGGCTATAGAGTGCAATAAAACCAATAGATAAGTAATTGAGAACTGATTCATATTCAAATCCTTCTGTTAATTTACACATGCAAATTTGGATTGTTAGTTATGGCAGAATATACATGCGTGTTTTTAATGGAAAGGAGAATCAGAGCTCTGTCATTTCTTCAAAATAATATTCAATAGTCATTACAAGCAATTGATAGTTTGGCCCTAATAAGGCAGGTAATAATGACATTTTTTACATTCTACCTACTGACATCCAGGGCAGACATTGCTAATCAGTCCGGACCTTCTCCTGCTCACTGACTTCACACCATCATTGCCATCACCATCCTCCCATATCCATATCCACAGCAGTTAGCATATGGTTCTGCCAGTCCTAAGCATGGAAACTACCTAAGGAAATTATATCCCAATCTTAGTAGTCTGAGTATTTTAATCTGAGTCTTTTAAATGTTCAAGGTGATGATTCATACACAACCAAGGTTTAGAACTCTGAAAATTTCTAAACTCTATGGATCCCATCATATCCAAACTTTATCGCACTGCTACATATTTGCTCAAATCATCCTTACCTAAAATCCAGGTATTAACCAACTATGGAATTCACATCCAATGTATGACAAATGAGTTTTTAGTGCTACATGGTTCATGTTAGAACAAAGGATAACCTAGTGAGAAAACAATTCCCTTTTTCTAGTATTTTAAAAACATGGAAACATAAAAGAGAATAAAACCCTTGGCTGGGTATAATTATCTCTTCAGAATTTTAAGACTTGTTATTTTATAGTTTTTAACAAAAAAAATTTAAAAGATCCTCAGCAAGTAACATTGTTAGAACTTAACATTATTATTTTTGATTATCAAAGTTAACTTTCAACTATGTCAAGTAATACTGGTTTTCATTCAAGGAAGTAAAAATAATTTTTAATAAATATTTAAATAAAATGTATCTACCTATATGAACAATGATAAAGTGTGAAACACTGAATACCATAAACTTTGCTAACAAGAATTTGCGACAAAAATAAGTGGAATTATATCATGTTTATAAGTCAGAAGACTCAACACTGGTAAGATGACAATCCTACCTAAAATTGACCTTTAGACTAATGCAATCTCACTCCAACATTCCAGCAGGCTTTTTTGGGTAAAACTTAATCTGAATATCACATGAAAATACTGAGGAAGCACCTAGAGTGCCAAACACATCTTTGAAACAAATTGAGTTTGCAACATTAATAATATGTCATCTCAAGAATTTTTAAAAAGTTACAGTGATCAAAACAGTATAGAATTGGTAGGGGAAAAAAATCAACCAGTGTAACAGAATAGAGCATCTGGAAAGACTCAACCTTAAGCAAACAACTAAATAAACAAAGGTGCAATGACAATGCAATGGAGGATGTTTTTTCTCAAGACATTTTCCTGGAATAACTAGACATTTGTACGCAAAATAGCACTAACTTTGATCCACACCTCATACAACTACAAAAGTTTACTTACGATATATCACAGACCTAAAGGTAATAAAATGTAGAATACCTTTGTGACTCTCGGTTATGCACAGATTTCTATAACATCAAAAATACAATCCACAAGAAAAATAAGTTGATAAACTTATTTTTAATACTTCATCAAAATTAAATACTCCCCTTCGTTAGATGGTGAAAGAAAATGAAAAGTCATACCATTGAAGAGGAGAAAACAGTTGTAATATGTGTATCTGATAAAGCACTTTCATACATACTATATAAACATTTTCAAAATTCAATAAGAAAAAACAATCACTTCTTTTGTAATGAGCAAAAGATTTGAGCAAATTTCACCAGAAAAATTATATGAAATTAAAAACATAAGATGCTGAACAGCGTTAGTCACTAGGAACATGCAGATAGACTACCATGTACTACCATTACACATCTATTAAGAATGACTAAAATTTAAAAGACTGACTTTATCAAGTATTGGCAAAAATGTAGAGTAGCTTGAACTCTCATTCACTGCTGACAGAAAGTAAAGGGGTACAACCACTTTGGAAAACAGCTGACAGTTTCTTAAAAAATTAAACATACCCTATGGCCAGCCAGTCTACCTAAGTATAAACCCCAAAGAAACAAAGTAAGTGTGCATGCAAAGACAAAATGCCATAGCAGCTTTGCTATAGTAGCAAACTAGAAAAATCCAAATGTCCATCAATAGTTGGTGTAGCCATATAATGGAATACTGTTTAGCCACAAGTGAAAATATATGGAAGCATGCTACAACATGAATAAATTTTAAAATATCCTGGTAGAAATAAAAATGAGCATATACTATCTGATGTAAATTACATAAAAATCCTATAACTCTATAGTGGTTCTAGAAATATGTTATAGGAAGGCAGTGCAAGATGGGTAGGATCAAAGAAACAAAGAAAGAAAAGGAAATTTTAGGTGATAATGTAATTATTCAAATGTGGTGATGATTTTATCTGCGTATGTATATGTCAAACTTATCAAATTGTGTACAATAAATACATGTAGTTTATTGTATATTAATTATGCTCTGATAAGACTTAAATAAACCATGTTACTTCTGAAAGAGAAAGGTATAACTACCGTGACTCATTTTGAGCAAAGATAACCCTAATGTTAGCCCCTAAAGCTGGAACACTCGTGCATCTTAGAAACACTTGTCTGTCTTCTCAAATACAAAGCAAAGTCTAAATCTCACCTCTTCTCATATAGTATTATGTGTTCTCTCTTTTTCAAACTATGTATAGCTTTTTTTTCCCTTTTTTACTCCACCTAACAGTACTATAACTGAGTACTATAACTGCTCTAATAAATCACTGAGATGTTAACAGCTGCAATTTAGCAGTGGCAACAGTTTCACCAAATGAAGAGGTTATGAAAAAGAAGAAGTATGTTTTTAATTAAACTGTGATTTGTAAATGTCACAAATATTTTACTTAAAAATTCATTCTAAGTAAAAAAAAAAAAAAAAAAAAAAAAAAAAAAAAAAAAAAAACCTGGCATAAAAATNATTAAAATTAAAAAAAAAAAAAAAAAAAAAAAAAAAAAAAAAAAAAAAACCTGGCATAGAAATGGAAAATGTAGAGCCAGGTAAATAAATGTAAAGAAACGAAAGGAAACATAAATAGAATTTCTCCCAAGCTCAAAAATACCTGTGCACTGTATCTTTTTATTAGCATTATCCTTTTCTACTCCAATGCCCCATCTACCCTAAACTCTTATAGTCAACTGCCCCTTTTTTGTGGTTCATTCTACCAAGCACTCAGCAGAGGAATATAAATATAGTCCTGCCTCCAATAGTAACTATTAGATCTTGAGCAACACATTACCCTTTCAGCTTTACCTTTGCCACTAACAACAGGATACTTTCAAGCTGTAGTTCATTTCATATTTCAAGCTGTAGTTCATTTCATATGACAAGTTTAATCTGAAGTTATTTTTCAGTCATTTTTTTATCTCAAAATAACTTCATTGCTCCTCCAATCAAATAAATCTCTCCTGTTGGCAGAATATCTTGTACTAACCTATTGGTAAAGGAAAGTTCAAATACATAGTTTAGCTTGGTGGGTGAGAAGGTTTTGGCAAGAGGACTGGAGACCTAGAAAGGCTCTAAATTGCCTATTCTTTCATGCATAAATATATGCAGTTCACCCCACGGTTTCAGAATATGTGTGAGCACACCTTACATGGCTCATCTACTCCAAGGTTTCCCAGAGTCATACTGTATATGCTAATGTCATGTTTCGTTAATTTTGAAGGGAGTTTGAATTGCACTTGTCTTTTCCTGAGGTGTTTCAAAAGGCAATTGAGCATTATCATGGCTGAAATGCCACAGTCTTCAGGGTGATATAAATTTCAGTCCTTGGAATGTGGTTCATTAAGGGGTAAGTACTCCAGGTCTGGGAAGAAACAGGCTTATTCTGGGAAACAACCATTCCTGGATGACTGTTGAATGAAGGATCGACATATTTGGTGACATATTTAATTGGTCAAGAAATGTCACTCCAGGGCCTCCCTGGTGGTGCAAGGGGTTGAGCACCACACTGTGAGTTCGATCCCCATCCAGGGAGGGGACCCTCATGGCACAACAGACCTCTCCTACCTCACCCACTGTTAGCGTCAGCAGTGTATTTCAGTCAATCTGCCTGTTCTGCTCACCACTCTGTCTGTGGTGAATCCTCTCACACACACTCCTTGACTCTGGCCTGTACCCCAGCACTTGTATGCACAAATAAACAAATAAAATCTTTAGAAAAAAATGTCAATTCCACCAAAACTAATATCTGCCACTAAATGCTCCCAACTGTGGATATTCTGCAACTGAGAGACAAAGGTCTTTGTAGCAGAGCTGGACTAACTAAACACAGCATTGAGCATCTTCAGAAACTGGACATCTTGGAGGACATCATCTCTGATCCCTTGCTCTGTTATGGCAAAGAGCTGGTTGGTGATAATATACACTGTTCTATCATCAAGGAGACACAAATTGTGAAAAAAGTGCAACCTGTTCTGTTGTTTTTTGAGGGTTTTTTGTTTGTTTTTGCTTTGTGGGTACTTTTCATACCAGTTGAGCATGTTTACCTGGAAACTAGTAAAGACAGGGAACAGAGAAGTAACTATTTTCTATAATATGCAATTATAAATGCCCAGCACACAGTAAACACTCAGTACATTTTTAAAATAAAGAATGGATGTCATAGTACTTACTTGTAAGTTCGATGAATAAGCACTAATATCACATTACTTTTCCTTTGTATGCTGAATTTTTGAGAAGTAATTTTCCAGTGCACTAAAAATTAATCTTTTCCGGTTTACTTCTGTAATGTTTATATAAGCTGCAGTATGGTTTCTTTTTAAGTCTGGCTTAAAGTTTAGTTTGTTTTCTTTACTTTTCTTAACAAATTATTAAATTACGTATTTTTTTTCTTAAAGGAAAAGTCTTATGAAATTCTATAGTTACATTTCTTATGCCTGTGTAATTGTATTCCAGTATTTGTCAAAATGTTTAGATCTCAGAAACATAGTTGCTTACTAAGGTGATGGGTAAATATGCTAGTATATTTCCTTTTAATCTTTTTTTACACACCAAAAGGCTATGACAATATTGTATATTAACATTTTAACATAATTTTTATGCTAACATATCCCATTTTAACAACTTTTCAAACATCTGCTATAATAGCTTTTAATTTCCCATTATTTAATCATGTGATAATTAATTTTTCTAGTTTAGAACATTTATAATGTTTCATCTTCTCTCTGCTCCAAATAAGAGAGAAGGATGAATATGTGAACATAAATGTTTTTTCTACTTCAAATTAACTCTATGATAAATTATTATAAATAAATGTACTGAATTAAAGGTTGGTGAAATTTTTTTAAGTTTTTAATTTATGTTACTCACGTTTTTCCTGAAGCAGTCATATGAATTTGAATTCTAATATGTACATCAGTTCATTATCATCCCACGTATTCTATTTTTCTTGTAAATGACCAGGTTTCTTACAAGGAAATTGAAGCTTCTTTCTCCTAAAATAACAGTGAGAACCCAGACTTCCATTAGGAAAATAATTCTACAAGGTTTCAGTTCATAGAAAGATAATCACCGTTTTTCAAATCTCTGGTTGAATGTGGTTTGGGGGGACTGAAGCAAAACTCCAGTCGTCATATACACTGATGGGTGCTTGACTAAATTACACTGTGAACTTACTGATTTAAACAATTCTTTATAAAAGAGAGCTGTTGACTTAAAGACTATAACAAGAAACCTTGGTGCCACTGTGGTTAATTGCGTAAGAACATGTTCAAAAGCAATAATGCTTTTTATTTAGTTTACTCTAATGGATCTAAGTCTACCGTGTAAATAGGGCTCAGAACTTATGAAACTCTTGTTTTTTAACTCACAGGATATTTAAAGTAAATTGATGCTCAGAGATTGAGATAAGCTTTGTGATTTGTCCTACCCTGATGATATCCACCCTTAATAAGTTAGTGTGTGAAAACATTTCCTTGAAATTCAGTCTTTGAATAGATGGCAACCAGTTTCACTCAGGAAGTGAAAGCCTTTTATGAAGTGTTAAAGATCATAACAGAATGAATAGCACATATTAAATACTAAGCCATTTTTGTAAGATGTTTAATTAAAACTTACCTAAGTTAATTGCAAAGAAAAACAATAGCCATTAACCAACAAATTCCCCTCCTAAAATTTATCATCTTAAAAGATCATTTATATATAAAGGACATCCACATCTCTTCCTCATTATAGCTACCTTTCAAGAGCTGATTATTATGTATCATGCATTTTACTGGGGTTTTATATATATTATGTGATGTAATCCTCATAATCACTTTATTGATGCCAATTATGTTATCCTAATTTCACAAATTGAAAAAAAAAAAGAGGAGATTCAAAGAGAGCAAGTCTGCAAGGTAATCTAATATTTTGATCCCTAACACTCATTCTTTTCCTTAGAATTCAGGAACTCCTACTGCAAATCAGAATCACAAAGTAACCTGTTAGATAGATCTATTCGTGATAACCTACTCCGAAGGGGGGTTCATTGGTAGATTCGTTATAATCCTTAAAAATACATATATTGTTTTAGTTAAAAACAATCCAATCAAAAAAAAAAAAAGATGTAAAGAGAGAGAGAGAAAAATCAATATTCTACATTATACATACTCATTTTTTAGAAAAGTTTAATGGTGCGGTTATTTTTTTCCCCCTTTCATTCCTACATCACTCCATGTAAATAATAGTAAGGTAGATATGAACAGGAAAATTTATGCTATTATTTATTATTCCACTAGAAATTTGAAATTGCTTTCCTTTTACACCTTTCAAGAAATGACATCCAATTCAAATATCTTTTCTTCTCAAAGATAACTGTTGTTAGATCCTGCCTTTTAGCATTAGGGGGAAAAAGGTATTCATAAAATAAGTATTTACAAAAAAGAATAAAACTGTTAACTTTAAAAAACATATATGTATATAGCATATATATACATTTTAATGTGTTAGTTCATAATGTATGCTATTGACTGAACACAAACAAGCCATGTAATCAATTCCTAAAAAATTCTAATATCCCTATTTTTATGAACCTAGAACTTACCTTCATAGAACCTATAAGACCTAAAAAGTAATCTTTTGTTAATTGTTGTTATCAAATATGATGAAATTAACTTTAAAAAGTGTTATACATTTCTGCCTTTTTCTCTTTTATCCAGTGCTGTGCCAGAATCTGTCTTCTAGAGCTTTCATTAGACACGTCCCAATTAAAAAGCTATGTGAGCAAAAAAAATGGTTTCCATTCACAAGGATTCTAAACAAGAGGTAAATTTGGTAAATCAGTTCCTCCCTGGCTTCTAGCCATTCACATCTTTTGGTTTTGAAATTCATTTCTTTGTGAGCATAAGGAGGTTGTTATGAGGTGTTGTTGGGCCTCTGGCAGGGTTATTGTGTGTGGAAGAAGGTGGTAGTTTTTGATCAATGTCTTCAAAGTCAAAGCTTGGAAAATAATAGCTGCACATCAAAACCCAGGGCCATAATGCAGTTAACATTAGACTCTTTCAGGTGGCCCCAGGGAATGACTTAATTTTCATGTTGAGCTTTACTATAATTAAGTATTTATAATGGTGCCGGTAAGATTTATGTGAAGACTTATTTGAGATTCATTATCAAATGAGGTTTAGGAAAATCATTACAAGAAAAAAAAAGAAATATACCTATTGATGTTCTCCTCACATGTAACCTGAATCTATGATTGACTGCATTTCTATTAAAACATTTTTTATTGGCCCAAAGTCCATGTGTAAGTTTTTTAGGTCATTTATGAAATTACTTTGTAATACACTGCCTTGTAGGTAAAGTTACTGACCTTAAACTTTTTGATGGATCTTTTTCTATATTCTTATCACTTTTTCAAAAAGCCTTAAGTATTCACAATTGTTTAAAAATAAAGATGGGTTTTATTTCCTTCTAGAATACAGAGCTATTGGTAACATCCAAGAAGAAAAATCCCTCACATTCATATACCCATGGCAAAAACATACCACTGTATATATTATGTGATAATATAGTTTTTATGTTTTCCCAAACCCCCCCCCCAAAAAAAAAAACACTATAGAGTCACAGGTGGAAAATGCAGAGTAAAAAATTAAAAAATATCAATAGGTAAGAGTTAAATGTGCCATATGTTTCTCTAACACTGAGGCACAATGGGGTGCATTAAATCAATGGAAATAGCAGCTGGGATCTATCAAGATGTCTATTCACCTCACTTCTGAAATAGAAAAACAGAAAAATAGTGGACACATTCCACACGCCTCAGGTAAGAACTGATCTTGTCAACATAGGGTCAGTGCAATGCAAATGGCTAATGTATCTTTCCTCTCAGTATCTCATTTGATAAACTTCATTTTGATAACCTCTGTTTATTCTTCATAGTGAAGGCCAAGATATCTGTATCTCCTTATTTTTTCAATTTTTCCTATTAAAAAATTCAATATTTTTCAAAACAACTAAATAGTACATATAATAGAGGCATGCAAGGGAAAAACTGACTCTGATCTATGACTTGAATAGTAAAAGTATTAATATGTCTGCTTTGAATTTATGGACTTTAAAATGAAATAAATATCATAATATATAAATTGTTCCCACTAAATTTTTATATGATATGGGGGAAAACAGCATTCAGGCATTGGGTTTCTCTTTGTATAGTTGTAAATGCTTTTTATTCTGTCAGTCATGTTAAGAATCTGCCTAAAGCTATGAGAATTTGAATATAAATATACATGACCCAAATTTTACCAATAATATGTTCTTGATACAGATCTCACTTGTACAATGTATCTGAGCTGTTAAAATGAAGGCATAAAGAATTCCTAAAGTCCCTACTTAGTTTAAAATTCTATAGGTCTATGCTAATATGAATACAAAATTTCCTCATTCATAAAGCACACACACATAACTGAGATTATGTAATATTAAGTTTACAATGTGTCCTTAGCATTGATACTTTTCTCTATTAAGACATTATAATTCATAATATCAAGATCTGTGTTTCAAGAAAAACAACAGTTTGAAACAGAATATGAAAATAAGCCCTAAAAAATAATACCTCTAATCATTTTGGTTCAATAATAATAACACATTCTTTAATTTATTTTCTTCTTACATCATCCTCAAGTTCTCCCTTTTTTGACAAATATTTAACAACTAAGTGGGCAAAACAGATATGGTTTCCCCACTTTATAATCAGCAAGTGTTAAATACCTGAGTGCATTCAAGCTTTTATGCATCAATACTAAATTCAGAAGCAATTAAATTCTAAAGCCAAAATTCACATTATGTTGAATAATGGTTCAATCATTTGAAAACTTAAAATAGAGTGAGGATCTACAATCCTTGAAAACTCTAAGTTTTTCAAAGGTTCTGTTTTATTGTTTTCATTTTTGCTGTACTTTAAAAAATGGTACAGTGGTATAAAAGTTTTTAAATACTAGTTACTCTGAAATTATTTTAAAATGTATAATTTTAAAAAATGTCAAATTTCATTAGTTAGGGGATATTTCTGCCCTTTTCAAACCTGCTCTCTTCTTGGAAGAAATGAAAGATCAACATTCATTATTCAGATAAAAATACACCTTTGTATCACCAGTTGAAATTGTCAGATTCTCAACCAAGCTATGGACATTTGAAAATTTTTTGGTGTAGAAAGTAAGAGGAGACATATTGATGGGGGAAAGTGGGTATTCCCTCTCTTTGCTGTGGCATTTATTCTCTTACTTTTGAGACTAAGCCACTGTAGTCATAAGCCACCAACATGATCTAGTACCTGCCATCTTGCAGTCCTCCTTCAACCCTCTTAATATAACATTCCTACTTACTTCTCTCTTCACAGCCAAATATCTGAAAGAGTTGTCTACATACTCTATTTCCTCAGCTAATATGAAGTCCCCCATCACATCAAATAGCCGCTATTCTCCCTGTCCACCAACACACATTTGGGAAAGTTGCCAATGACTCCCATGCTGTCAGATCAAAGGATACTTTCAGTCTTCACCTGCTTGCCCTCTCAGCGGTATTCAAGTGTTAAGTGTACTTAACATTCTCTTCCCTTGACTTCCACAACACTGACACTGTAAGTTTCTATTTCACCCTTACTTCCATAGTCCTTTTCAATTTAATTACACTAGTAATATCACTTTAAATGTCAGCAGTCTAATACCAAAGAAAGAAAGAGATTTTTAGTGTTTTTGGTTGAAAAGCAAGACCCAACTATATGTTCTCTACACAGATCTCATTTTAAACTTGTAATAGAGTGTTAGCTTTGGCAGCACATATACTAAACTTGTAACAGGACTTTACAACTTGATTTTTCAAAAAAGTCAACAAATTGTAAGCATCTGTTAATTAAGTCTTAAATGTAAAAAAAAAAAATCCACTTTAAATATAAAGATATATAGATCAAAAGTAAAGAAATGAAGATAAACCAGACTAACATTAACCAAGAGAAAGCTGGAGTAGCTACAATACTCAGTACTTCCATGCTGACTGCTTCTTCAATGCTAATATAATTGCCCTCAGAACTTTAAGAGACTGCCTAAACTTCTGTTTCCCTGATGGACAAGATTTACCCTTCCTCTTGATATGAAGCAGACAAAAATATATAAAACAATAGCTTTCAGACACAGGACAATAGGAAGAAACATCCAGAAAATAATGAAGTCATTTGGAGAGTGTCCATTCTAATCAAGAAAAAAAACTATTTGTAAATGGAGGATATATTCATAAATGTCAAAATTCAAAGAAGTCAAATTTACTAAATTGTGTTCAATTATTTCTTTAACATAAAGAAGTCTTTTTTTTTTTTAAAAAAAAGGCATTTTTGAAAACTTAGGCAAAACCACAAACCTATTTTTCACTCATAATTTTAACCCTGACAATAAATGTTTTTGTTTTATTAGTCCAAATAAAAAGGAAGTGGAAGAGAAGAGAAATTAATCATTTGTTGAAATGTTCTGGAAGCATCACACAAGACATAGATAAATTAGGACCTGAGCAATATGGTAACATCACATTCTTTTTCCATCAGAAATCCAGATCTGTAGTCACATAATTTCACAATGATAATAGAAAAGTGTTATTATAGACTATGTTCCTGTAATTGGAACAAGCTATAATACTTTCAAGGATCTTCTCTATTTCTTGTTTACATGATTTGTGATATCAAACACAGGTCCTGATACATAGTATATGCACACTGAATGATTATGGAGTAAATGAATGAATATGTGCATCAAAGAATAAACCAGACAGATGTCATAGACATTAAAATATTCACTACAAAGTTTAACTATTCTTTATTTCTTAGAATCTGCAAATAAATGGTTTTCTTCATACTTAACTATGTTTTAAAACATTCTTTTGAATAGGCAGTTAAGATTCAAACAAACATAAAAAATACACTAGCATTTTAAAAAATACACTAGTGTTTCTTTATTAAAATGTCCATGTCCTTTATAATATATCACTCACAAAAAGATAATTTATCCTGTGTTATCTAATGGAGTAATGTGACACTTCATTACCTTTGTATTTCATTATGCATATTACTATGGGTTTGTGATGCCTGTCTCTCCCATAGACTTCAGAGTACATGTCTTCCAGACCAAAATGAAGGTTAGAATGATTTGACAAATTTACTGAAGCTACCAGTAAACTGGGTTATCTTACAAAGTCACCTTACAACACAATTTTAAGATCTGCTTAAAATTAAACAATAGTATGTTGAAGTCCATGAAAGGAATTTAAAATAATATGCTATTCATTGTGGGAAGTGAGAATGACTATAAACATAGCAGAAAAAATTGTCAATGACTTTCTTGCTTTGGCTTATCACTAGCTAATTATATTGCTACAGCAGTAATACTTGATCCATTAACTAGTATAATAGTAATACTTAGTGTAATACTTAGTAATAATTATTAACTAGTATAATACTAGTACAATATTAGTAATCA
The DNA here is from genome assembly GCA_019455555.1 of Galemys pyrenaicus. NCBI lineage: Eukaryota > Metazoa > Chordata > Mammalia > Eulipotyphla > Talpidae > Galemys > Galemys pyrenaicus. The sequence continues at coordinate 657,232 of JAGFMF010012185.1, read as the reverse complement.
ACATAGCTATAATATGCCCCTTAGATACTTATGTAGTTTGAATTTTTATGGTTCCATCTTTATCAATATATGAGTCAATTGTAATTTCTATTTCCATCATTACAGTGGACATATGATGTGTCCTCATCATTAAATTAGGGATGAAATACCATTTTTTTTAATTGAGTGTTTTTGAAAATTAAAAAAAATAATATGTGTTAAACACTTTGGATAAAATATATTTCCACTATTATTACTACCTCAATGCAAAAAAAAAAAAAAGGTAAGTTTGGTGACTGAATTCTTACAGAGTTATTCCCCCAAAATTATAATGTTAAACTTATTTTTTTTTAATTCTTCAAGAATAATGACCTGGCATATAATTTGCCTTACAGGAACTTCTGTGAGTATTTATTTCAGTCAACCCCACTATTTGATGCCTAACATGACAGATTTCTTCATAAATTTCCATAAAAAACTCTAGAGGCCTTTTCAGCAAACTAGCTATCTTTCTACTCTATTGGTTTTTATAATTCATTTCCATCATTTTCTCTCAGAAAACTGATTACAATTGAATTTAGGAAATTTAGGAACCAAAGAGAACCAAATCTCAATCAAATCTGGAAGAAAAAAAAAGACTAGATGGGAACAATAGGAAATATTTCAAGTTGATATTTTACAACCAATTTGCTGCTACTCATTTATTGGTGATGGCAGTCCAAAGGCAATAAATACATTCTATTGAAAAATATCACCTATCCCCTATAGAGCAGATATCAAGGTCAGTCTTTATTTTATCTCGTTCTAAAGCATAAAACAGGGGTGATTAATTTGTCATGATCAGAAAGCTTTTTGAAAATAGTGCCCATGATTTATAGTTGCCTGCTAATTTTGTCTTTTTTTCCTTGATCCTTTACTTGGTTCCCCTATTTTGCTTGTATAAGTGAAACTATCTGATATTTTTTCTTTTTCCTTTTGACTTATTTCAGTGAGCATAATCCCCTTCAGCTCTATCCATGTTGCTGCAGATGGCATGAGTTTATCTTTTTGATTACTGAATAGTATTCCATTGTGTATATATACCACAAAAAAAGAAAATAGAACCTTGTGCTTGGGAAAATGCACAAGCCAAATTTCAGAGTATCAATGTGTTCCAAGGACTCTCTCAAGTCTATGTATCCTCTACGGTTGGACTGTAAGCAAACTTTAAAACCTCAGTTTCAAATACGAGACACTTGAAAGTGCACTCATTATTTTGCACTTAATCTTCTCATAGGAAGGTGAATTTGCACAGATGCCTACACATGGACAGATGTAGCCCTCCCATGCACATTCATAATACATAATCTCAACTCATAATACATTTGTGTTTGGAACACTTGAATCTGTACTTTAACCCCTTGCTGATAAAGCAGACTGAAATAAAACTCCATATTTCTTTGATGTTCCTAAGTGCAGCTATCCCTCCAATGGTGCTGTAGGGTGTAGTCTCTTATCCATAAACATTGAGCTGAGTCCATCCCCAGATTTCTAGAGATTCCTGTTAAACTTTCATGAAGAGTTCTCCCTGAGGGGGTCCATTCCACACTAACCACAAAATAGGTAATAATCATAAGTACCAAAAAACACATCCTCAAAGTAAGAGAGGACTTTACTTGTCATACATTTTATAGACCTAATTTCTAAATCTTTTTTTTTTATGATTGATACTCTGTACAGTGTTTATTAAATAGCTAGAACCTGTAAACAACCTTAGTGTCTTTTTTTTTCCTTTTTTTTTTATTAAAATATTTTAAAATTTACATATACTTGCCATTAATTGTAATCCCCATGTATTCCCCATCACCATCTCACCAGTG
>JAGFMF010012185.1:598103-654115 GCA_019455555.1 Galemys pyrenaicus | reverse complement strand
TTCTATTTCTTTTAGCAATGTTTTGTAGTTTTCTTTGTAGAGGTCCTTCACCTCTTTTGTTAGATTTATTCCCAAGTATTTAAATTTTTTAGTTTCACTAATTTCTAAATCTTAATAACAGTTCTTCAAAATGTATATAGTCACGGTTTACAGATAAGGAAATCAGAACTCAGAAAGCTGATGTTTGTTTGGCATAACACCAAACAAATATTTCCATTGCACCACAGCCTCTCCTCCCCCAAAGGAAAAAATATCTTAGGGAAATTGTTCTCTGGATATACACCACAAAAATGTATATACCTTTGCTTAACTATCTTTCATGCTTCTCCAAATAGTGCTTATGAATAATAGAGAGTATAAAATATGTTCTCTCTGTTGTGGTTCACTAGCTCTGACCCAGTTTTTCTCTCTGGACATCTTTCAAGATCAGTAAGTTTCAGACTCACAACAGTGTCTTGGACTGACACGGTATTGTTTTAAGCCATTACCTCTACATCTGCACATCAATTGCTCATACATTCGGCTGAATTCTGTGCTTCCTCTCCCTCATCTGTTCCTTCTCCCACCCCCTTCCATTGCAACCCCACCTTTTCACTAAGTGACAGACTGACAGACATGGCTAAGTGTATCTTGTTTAAACATCTGCTTTATTACTGTTGAGTGACTGCCCTATGGGTAGGCAGGGTATTTCTTATCTTTCACTCAGGAATTCAGATGGTCTGATTAGAAAGTTGAACTGCTTAGAGGACCCTGACAGATGCCTCTAACTTTCTTTTGAGACCACCATGAATGCTTAGGCATTCCACTGAGACAATTTTTAGTAGTGGGACAACTGTCTGTCTAGGTACCTAGCTACATCAAACATGCATTTAGCTGAGGAATCTCACTTCCACACCCAAGGATTAGTTTTCTCCTAGAAATAATAGGATAAAGAACAATTTATTCTGTAAATGTTCTGAGTATGTTAAGGGTCAGTTGCTGCAATTGTATAAAGGAGTGACTGCTCAAAATGACTATTAGTAGAACTGAAATAAAACCCAGAGAAACATTAAGACAGCAAAAAAGGAAAAAAAGTACCAAACATTAAGTATATAAAACAGAGAATATAAGAATGTGAGTTTCATAAAACCTACAGATTTTTAATGTACAATTATTTTAAATTTTTCTTATAAAAATTTTGGTTCAAGTGTCAAAAATAATATTTTTTAATTCAGTGGTACAAATGAATATAAATATAGACTTCATAAAATGCATTATTAAGAATCTTTCAGAAAAGGAAAAAAATTTCATTCTGCTCTCATGTGAAGGGTTATAAAGTGCAAAAAATTAAATACATCAGAGCTCTAGAATATTATATGAAAAATACTGAGACGCATATAAAAGAGTGATAGGTAATGTCAATAAGAAACAGGGCAAAAAGAGAGTAAGTGGTGACACAATTATTTTAGAGGATGACATTTACCAGTATTCACCACTGGCTTCCGTATTTCCACTGCATTTAGCTCATGGATTTTGATGCATCCATCTTCTCCCCCAGTGACATTCTTCAACTAAATCTTTCCTCCTGGTTTTCTACAGATTTGGTTGTTTCCTTACATTAAGCTACCTCATTAACAGTGTAGCTCAAATGTCACCTTAGAGAGGTTTCCCTAAACTTGCAATATAAAGTGCTACCCAGCTACTCTCTATGATGTGAAACCTCTTTATCTTTCACTGTTGTACACTGTCCTTACATTTTTTATTTTTAATTTGTTTCAGGAAATCTATGTTTCATTCAATACCACGTTTTTTAGCATTTAGCATATAGCAGATGCTCACTAAGAGCTTCTTGAGTAAGTCACAGATAAAAGTAAGGAATCAAATAAAGATGAAAATGCACATTTTTTATTAATGATGGGGCAATTGCTCCCAAAACACAAAGCCCCTTCCAAGACCTACATTGGTGACTGTACTTCTTTGGTGAATGCACTCTTACTTCTTGAGTTAAAAAGTATGGATTTATAAAACAAGCATGGTCTGGCTTTTTTTTTTTTCAGTTTCTGCTAGAGATTCTGAACAATGGTGCTCCTCCAACACCGGAAGCCCTGATTTAGAAGATTTATAATGTAGTTGGTTGAAGCAGAAGTATCTGTCTCAACTAAGTAAAACTAGGTGGAATAAAGACAGAGAAAGGCAGTAAACCTTCTGTTTCACAATGCTTTTCAATGGAATAATTCTGTCCCAGAATACACTGACCAGTAGATACGAGTCTTTCCAATTTAACCAGAGCAGTAGCTCATATTTTTAAGAGACTAAAAGATTACATAAGTGGATAGATAAATAAATGGAAGTATTTATTCCAGTCCTTCTACCTGTGGGACCTAGGTCAGAAATTACCTTTACTCAATGGAAATGTGAGGACATAGAATAAGACTTTCCTTTAATGATTACTGGCACATAGTATATTTTCTAAGAATAGTTGGTGAATAATTTATTGAAAAATAGAAACAAAATCTGAGGGAGTTAAGGAAAGGAATAAAATATGGAATGTGAAAGTAACTTTTCCCATATCTGTAAAGAGAAGACAACAAAACAGAAGTAAAATAAGAAATTGTTACATATATCATATCCATAGAGAATAAATCAAAGTGTCTGAAAATTTCCTTTCATGTATATAAGTAATTGTGAGCTTCTGGAAGAGACAGATCAAGTATTTCATCTTTTGAGCACCAGTCTTTTCGTTCTCCATTGTCTTAAACATTATAAAACCTAAATAAATAATTATTGAACTAGACTGATTTGAGAGTACAATGATTCAAAAAAAAAAAAAAAAAACAACAAAGAAAACACAAGACTTGGTACCTAATGAGTTTCTTCCATGAGCTGGAAAATAGATGCTAAACTCTGTATATCATATAAATTTTTGCAAAGTAGAAAATTCAATGACATATATATAAAAACATTCTCCAAGTTAGGCTAATTACAAGCACAATCAATTGCTTATTTCTTGCTTTCTATAGGAGTATGAATCTGAAGTATCACTGGAAGTATATATATATACAGATCTAACTCTCCTAACTCAAGATAGCTTGTGAAAAGCATGCCGTACATCCATCCTGGAGACCAGGAAGGAAAAACACTGAGTCCCAGAGCCTCCCTCAGCTCCAAGAGATAAGGAGCCACCTCTGTGCTTCATGTTCTATAGTTTTTCCGGATAGAATGTGCTTTTCTTTTTGACAGCATTTCTTGAGTTGGATTTTAGCTATGAGATATTCAAGATGTGGAATTTTCTGTGCTTCTTGTACTTTGGAATCTCTCCCAGTTGTTGGTCTTACATCAACAAGTGCCCTTCTCCCAAATCTTCATAATCTATAGTTAACTATATGAAAGCACGTGAATGAATAATTCAAGTCCTATTTTTCTAACTTCTGGAGGAATTTACATAGGATAAGTATACGTACTTCCTGAAATGCTTCACATAATACGACAAAGAAGTCTTCTTGGATCAGAAAGGTTTATTGTGGGAGGGAGAGTCATCAACAAATGTAATAATAGTTCAAGTAAACAGTTTCTTTTCAAATGACCTTTAATAGCCTGTGTCATTTAAATAATTTGTCCATTTCATCTCTATTGTAGACTTATGAGCATTGTTATTTATATTGCTTTATTATTCCTTTGTGTCTAACAGATTGGTAGTGGTTTCCTCTCTTTCATTTCTGATATTGGTAATATGTGTCTTGTGTTTTCTTGATCTGACTGCTCTCACCAAACTTTGATATCTGATCTATTACATTTCAAATGTATGTCTCAATTGTTAACTATATGCCTATTTAATTTTATATAACTATAAGCTGTCTTATATTTTACTTGGTTTTATATAAATTTATCTTCTCCACTAGACTATAAGTTTCCTAGACACAATGCTTATGCTCAGGAAAAGTCTGTTATATAGTTATTATTTCCTAAGAGACAAAAGAATTCTGTTCTCAAAATCTTCTGTTGTTGTACTATCTTTTAATTATTCCCAAAATAATATTTTCAACTTCTAAGAGGTTCTTTGGACTACAAGCATCTTCATCAAATATTTTAGTTTGAAAATATGCTTCATCTTCAAATTTTCTTCTTCCTTAGAGCTTAGACTCTATATTTTTTATTAACACTCAGTTTTGTTTGGGGAAGTAACTTTCCCTAGGTGGTGTAACCTTACATGAGTCTTCCACACTATAGGCATTAGTCTGGTCATACAGAGAACATGAACTGTATTGACAATATAAATGGAATATCTAGGCTCTAAAACTTTTTAAATACAGTCATAACATGTCATAATCCCTGAAATATGTGAATATCATTTTATCTTGGAAAAGGGACTTTGATGACATGATGAAGGTTAAAGACATTGAGACAGGAAGATTATCCTGGATTATCTGGGTAGATCCAGTACAATCATGAGTCCCTAAAAATAGATATAAAAGGAGTGTAGAAAAAATAATTAAGAGTGCTACACCAAGAGAAGGAACTCAACCCACCATAGCTGACTTAAAGTTGAAGAAAGGAACCATGAGACAAAGAAACTGGAAATGGCCCTCAGTTTACAGCCTGCAAGAAAAAAGGACCTTAATCCTATAAGCCCAGGGAACTGAATTCTGCTAACAGAAAGGAGTAAAGCTTAGCTAAGACCTTGATTTTAATCCAGTGAGACATGTATAAGAGTTCTGACCTATACTGCTATACTGCTATAAGATAAGAAATTTTATGTGAAACTGCTAAATTTGTGGTAGTTTGTTAAACAGCAACAGAAAACCAATATACCCCCAAAAGGATCTAAGGACCTAATATAACCTAATAGCAGACTATATAGGCATTAAATAGTTACAAATTATAGATTATAGTATTTAAAACACTTCTAATAGGGTCGGGATGGAATAATAAGAATCAAATATACTCCCACTTGAAATACACAAGAGAAAGAAGGAATGAAGGAAAAAGAAAGAAAAAATGATTAACTGTTTTCCAGGCACAAGACATCAAGTAACCAGATGGTGATATCTGAGATATGAAATGTGAGTTCAACCCTAAAACCTAGTGCTTCAGTTTACCCTGGTGGGTGTTTCCAGGGCATGAAACAAAGATGAGAAATGTCAGCCAAATGTTCTAGTTGAGGAAAAGCTGAGAATGCAGGAGAATAAAGTAGCCAGACCTCACAAGATCAAATCCAGTGATAAGAAAATGGTGTTAGAGAGAACCCTTCAGAAAATTAGGAACAGAAAAGAACTTTCTCAAAACAAAGGGCACATACGCGAAACCTAACAGGTGACAACACAATAATGAAACATCAGTGTTTTCTCCCTAGATTAAAAACAATACAACTTCTATTGATTAGAAACAGACATTTTTATTCAATATTTCATGGGGTTAAGCCTGTGTAAAGAAGTAAAGAAGAAGAAGGAAGAAAGAGGATAAGGAGAAAAGGAAAGAAGGAAAGAAAGGCCCTCCATATTTGAAAGAAAGAAGCAAGACTATTGTTATTCACAGACAAGATCATCTCTTCAAAAAATCTTTTGGAATTTAGAAAAAAGCTGCTAGAGTAACAAGTTTACAAGGTTGTAGAATACAGTATCAATGCACAAAAATTAGCTGTATTTCTATAAGCTGGCAAAATGATTTAAAAAACTGAAATTTAGTAAAACAATATAACTTACTTATTCACTTTTTAATGAGGTAACCATTTACAACACTATATATGATATAGAGTCTTTTGGCCATATTAAACTGCTGGTGGGAATGCAAACTAGTCCAGCTACCATGAAAGCTGTGTGGAGGATACTTAAAACTCTAAAATGGGATCTACCGTATGACCCAGCAATTCTACCCCATAAATATATACCCAATGGACACAAAAACACTAATTCAAAGGGAAACCTGCATTCTTGTATTTATTGCAGCATTATTTACAATAGCTAAGATACGAAAATAACCTAAATGTTTCCCGAAAAGATAAAACAATCAAGAAGATGTGTTATATATACACAATGGAATACAATTCAGCAATCAAAAAGGTAAACTAGTGCCATTTGTGGCAACATGGTTGGAACTGGTAAGCAGAATAAGTTTTTATTGTAATTATTGGAAGCAGAATAAGTCAGAAGGAAAAAGAAAATATAGGATGGTCTCACAGAGCGAATATAGGAAAAATGAACAAAGGATCAGGAAAAAAGACAAAATTTTTAGGCAAACCATAGATCTATGGAGGAAGGGGAGGAAGAGGTGTCAAAATAGAGGTGGGAAGAGCACAAGGGACTATAGTGATAGTCACAGTGCTGCAGTGGTGGGAGAATTATGGGGACTACACATGAGGCAGATATCAAATATTGTAAAAAAAATGAACAATGCCATAAGAAAATTAAAAATTAAATTAAAAATAAACAAAACAAAAATAAACAAAATGTCATATATGTGAACTACTATAGAAACTTTGTTAGTATTTGTCCCAAACTAGAAACAAACCAAATGCCAATTAACAAGTAAGTAGATAAGCAAACTGTGATATGTTTATGCAATGGACTATTACTCAAGCAATAACATGTAACATAAAATTGATACATACTACAACATGGGGCTCCCTCAAAATAATTATATTGTGTGGGAAAAAAAAGGTAGAGCTCAACTGCTACCTTCCCCTCAAAAAGGAAATGTTGCACCATCCCATTTATATAAAACTGCAACTAATTGTGATGACAGAGCAATGATTTATTGGAGGGAAGAGAAGAGAGGGTGATGAGTAAAGGAATTTACAAGGGTGCAGGGGAACTTTTAGGGATAAGGTGTATGTACTCCACCAGGGAGGCCCCTGGACTCTATTTTAACTGTGACTATAGTTTCATGGGTTATTCAAATTTATCAAATTGTATACTTTAATTTGTGTGGTTTTCTGTATGATAATGTTATCTAAATAAAATTTATAAAGATATGTATCTGAATATACATGTGAACATATATTCAAAAATTTATTTTATATTTATATTCTCTAAAATAATACAGGCTAGTACCTATTTAAAATAACTGTATCTAAGTTTTTATAATAAGTCATTACAAGGTAAACTATATCAAAATAGAGTTGCCATGTATAAAAATAAATGTAGAATGTAGATGAAGTTATAAGAATAAGAAAAAAATTCTTAGCTACCAATGGCCTATAAAAATTACTCTCTAGCCTTTAAAATCAAGCACCTATGAAGAGACTATTAGAGCAGCTAGAAAAGTTCCATTCAAAATATCCCATAAATGAAACCAACATCATACCTTTTAGACTAGGATACAGAAAATAAAAACAGAAAACGTGAATTCAGCAAATACTCATTTTCTTCCTTAGTAAATGGAGAAATTAAAATTATTCATGGAACTGAGAGTGTTACATTCAACTATTTATGTAATATAACCACTACTCTCTGGTAAAATAGCCAGTGTTCAGTAAACATTAGCTCCTTTCTCCAGCTCATTAAAGAAAACATAAAGTTATATTTGCCTGATCACAGAGAAAATGTTTGTGTAGTAGTTTTTTCAAAGTGAGTACGGTAAATTTATTCTAAAACCATGAATCTGCTATTATAAGTCTCAGCCCTAAGATTTCATAAAGATTTGCTATGTGAAAAATTCCTTGTAATGCGTATGTTTAAAATATTTATTTCATATTACAACTGCTATTATATTGCATTTGTTTGTACCATCATTTTCTTCAAATGTCCTTTTATTGATTTTTCTACTTTTCTACTAATTTTTACTGTGATTACGTCTTATATAGCCATCTCTTTTATTCTTTCCTTATTTAAAAAAACCCTGCTTTTTAGTGTTTTCCTCACATTGTTTAGCATTAAATTTTATTTTTTTAATTTCTTTTAAATATTTTACTTATTTGTGTGTACAAGAGCTGAGATACAGGCCAGAGACATAGGGGATGAGAGGATTCATCAGAGATAGAGCAGGGAGCAGAACAGGCAGATCAACTGAAATACACTGCTGAGGGGAGCAGCAGGTGAGGCAGGAGAGGTCTGCTGCACCCTGTGGGTCCCCTCCCTGGCGGGGGATTGAACTCAGCACTGTAGTGGCTGCAGAAGCCCCACAGTGTGGCGCTTAACCCATTGTACCACCAGGGAGGTCCTAGCTCTAAATTTTAATCTGTGCACTTATTATATTCATATCTAGCTGCATTCATTATTTCTTTCTTCCTCCTGGAACATTAAATTATAATTAACACTAAACACCTCAACAAATTGATTTTTAGTACATAGATTTGGTTTCAAAAACTCCACAAAAGTACCCATCACTATTGTTACTTTCATCAATTCATCTTTATAGCCACTCACATACCTCTTGCATTGTGCTCTATTTCTGAGAGCATTAAACCCTTTATTATTCTTCCAGTTTTATACCAAGATTTTAGTTTCAACTCCCCAACTTTTGTTGCTCAGGACCAACCACACTACTTGGCATCTAACATCTAGTCCCTGGTTTTTATCATTGATGACAACCACAGGTACCAGCTTGGCCTATTAGCACCAAGGTGCACACAGGAACTCTGGTTTTGAGTTGGTTTTTTTGATAACTGTGAATTGCCCATTTTAAGCTTCCCGGTGTGTAGTGTGAGTAGAGGGAGTGCTAAATCTGTAATATCTTAGTTTATCATGAGACTAAGGGGTATTCTAGAACATCTTTTATAAACTTACATTTTTACTGACTTTTGGGGGAGTTTGTTTGTTTCCATCCTGTAAAAGTATATTTATAATAAACAAAGATAATTCTTATCTTTTTTATGGGGTCAGTTTTATTTCTCCTAAAATTTTATTACAAAAAATGAAGTATGTGGCGGTCATCATTGCAAAGCCATATAGCACTACTTGCAGACTCCAACACCATTAGCCTTGTTTAGAAAACCCCATTCTCCACCCACCTCACCCCAGGTCAGCTTCAATCCCAGACCCTCCAACATCCCCCCACCGTATTCTAAAGAATACATTTCCTAATAGCAGCGCTGAGTTGAGGGGCCTAGTTTCTTCATTGCAGTGCCCTGTAAGTTGGAAAAGAGCTGAGGGAACAATGCCCTAAGACTGTTCTTCAAGAGAAAGACAGTAGTGGGGGTGAATTGTCCATACCTCAGAGTCACTGTGAAAAACAGCCAGCCCGGATGATAATAAGGGGATGGCACATTGGGTTGTCTTGAGTCAGACATTGTCCAGCGCAGGATTCCCACCCTGCCTTGGGTGCTCCAGGAACACGGTCCATAGAGCGCAAGCGCAGTGCAACCTTCCACCCTAAGATGGTCTGTGGAGAAAGGACCCCTGCACAACCTTTGCCCAGAAACTGATCCCCTCACCCCAGGCATGAAACTGATCAAACTGATCAGCTCACCTTGTTACAGGGCAGGGAGAGGAGCACCACGGAACCCCAAACCTGCCCTCTCTGAATGGGTTCTGCCATCCGCCGCATTAAGACAAACAATAAAACCTTTAATGGAAAGGAACTTTAATACAACTAGGGTACAATACAGAAAGCACAAAGAATATAGTTACTAAGTTAAGCATCCAAAGTTACCCATCTCCTTGAGGGTAAAAGTCCAGCCAAATAGGATTGGCCCAGAGCAAGGCCCAAAAGCCTGCCACACGTCTAAAGGACCTTTCAGTAGAGACTCATAGAAAAGGGTCAGAAAGAGTCAGACAAATCTGGGAGAAAAAGAGCAAAATCAAAATCAAGTTGAAAGCTGCCATTGTTAACCTCCCCACCCACGGGTCTCTCACCCACATCTGTTCCAACCAGTCCAAGACCAAAAAGCAAGCGCAGTTTCTTCACATGTCCCTCTGCTCCACGTACCTCCTCCAGGTTTCCTCGCTGCTCACCATCCTGCTTCCTTCTTCCTCCCTTCCTTCTGTCCTCTCTCTGCAGAATTTTCTTTCCCTGCTCAGCTCCACCCACTTAGGGCGGAACCGGGATTCTGGAGCATCCCCCTTTCCTGGGGACGACCCTGTTACAACCTGGAGCATGAAACTGACCTGCTCATCCTGGAGTCTCATAAAGACACCGCTGTTGCCATGTAAGTGGGGTGGGAAGCAGTACCAATGAGAATTGGGGTAGCTCTATATGTGAGTTGAGCTAGGCTCCTTTACATACAGGAGGAAGCCGCCCTGCCCCCAAGTGTTGCTCAACCCTGAATGCCACAGCTCAGGCCTCCAGAATGCCTTAGAATGCCAGAAAGCCCTCAAAATTGAGCTTCCTCTGGAAAGCGTAGACACCTCTTTTTTAAGAACTGCCATGAAATAATATATTTTTCAGATAATGTAAGTGGGCAGAAATATCGGGGTGAAGCCAGAGTCGTGGGAGTGAAAGAAGTCACCAGAGACAGAGAGGAGAATGGAAAAGACGGAGTACCTGCAAGGGAGTAGGGGTTGGGTGGAGAGGAGAAACATCTGTCCAGGAAGGCGGATTTGAGGTGCTGTTATACTTTGTTTTCCAAAGACTTTCTTACTTTAGAGCACCAGTTTACACCAGTTATCTGCTGGGATGTCTGGTCTCAAGCTCTAGGCTTTGACACAGCAAAACATCGTCTCTGCTTCTGCATTTCTGAAGTTGGCTGGCTTTTCTGTTCATGGTGGTGAGTCTTAAGGCTTTGTCCCCAAGGCAACCTTATCAATTCCCTAACCAAGCCTCCCAAGTTTGCCCGCTGCGAAAGGAGTGGAGGCTTAGTTTTTAACCTTTTTAAATGATAACCACCCACCACCCACCCCCACAGATACTATACTACTAAAAATATTTACAAATGTTTGTAGATGATGCTGTACAGAGAAATAAAATGCTTTGACAACTAATTTGACCTCTTTGGAAGAAGTGACTTTCTCAGTCTATTAAAATGTATTGAATTACTCCTGGCTGACCTTTACCTGCTCTCCCAAGAGATACCTAAAGAGTCTTTCTCTGTAAAATGCTACAAATACAGTGCCAAAATTAGAATATCTTAACTTCAAATTCAAAGATACAGAACCAAAGGGTTCATAAAGGTGTCCCCAGTGTGACCCAAAACAAATTAGTTTCAGGAATAGTTTCCTACTCTCCAAAAAAAGGATATAGCAGATTGTAAAAAAATTGGGTGTTTGCTTTTTGCTGCCCCCAACTAGGTCTGAATTCTGCACTTTCACATATAAGGAAAACAAAAATCTTCAAAAGAGACTTTGTAGAAGTGTAACTGTGACCTTCTTCTAGTGTTTTATTTTTGTTTACATTTATAGTAAGACCTGTCTCCAAATTTGGGTCTTTCTGGAAATCTTAATTCTATTAGGCCTTTAAGGTTTATGAGAAAAATAAACACTAGGATCCAGCTCTCATATTTGCAGAGCAAAGCCAAGGTAACTAGTCTGAGATTTGGTGGCTACTTTACACTGTACCTCTTTGTTTCCAAAGAGCTGAGAGATCTGAAAAGTCATCCAGTGTTCTTAACATCTGGGAGGGATTGGAAATGAGACAAGTCTATCTAGGCATAATTTTGGAGTCTGCTTCACGACTAGGAAGGTTCTGTATGTGTGTTAGCAGCAGCTATGAATGCAGGTTCTATTGAGATTGTTAGCAGGTAATGACAGGTAACAACTCAAATAAGGCTTTAGGTGCAGCAGTAACAAAGTTGCACATGTGGGCACTGTGGACTGAATAGGACTTGGTAACATCAGTATATTAAGGACCATATTTTAGTATTTTGTTTGTTTTTCAAATAAATATAGACTTCCTGTGTAATCTGACTTTTTGGGAGGGTGACAAAACAGTGAGATTGTTTGGGGTTAAAAACTGATACAGCATTTATCATTGTATCTTAATTTTGAGCAAAAGGAAATGAGGAAATCTTTATGTAACTACATCTATTTATTTACATTTAAACGGCAGTAGTAGGTTAAAGATATATATATATATTTTTTTTGGTCAAGAGAATTCTTTGTTTCCCAGTGTAAATTGTTCTAATACCAATAAGTCCCCACTAGTAAATAGTCAAATAAAAGAAAAATTCAGCTCCTTATTTGGATCATGTGGTTCAGTAGAATTGATGTGTATATTCATTATTGCATTATTCAGTCATGCATGTAACAAAGATATTTTGACTCTGGAACATGTACCTGAACTGCGCTAAATGCTAGAAATAAAAGCACTTCCAACATCTCAGTCCTTATAATTTAGGGGGAGACATAGACAAGTATACAAACAATTACCAAAAATAAAAGATAATTTCTAAAATACAAATATCTCTGTGATTCCAAGATGACAGAAAATGATATGTTAAAGAGCCTGCAAAAAGTTTAAGTTTTAACAAAAGAGGCAGTACTTGAAAGGGGTCTTAAAAATTTGCAATAATGTCTGGAGCAGGGCCTCGCTGGTAGTGCAAGAGGTTAAGTCACAACACTGTGAAGCTATCCCTGGCCAGGGAACTAACTGACATGGTGCAGCAGACCACTCCTGTCTCACCCACTGCTTTCAGTAAATCTGTCTGTTTTGCTCCCCAATCTGTCTCTGGTGAATCCTCTCACCACTCACACACACCTCTGTCCTGTACCCCAGTTCTTATATGCATAAATACATAAATCTTAAAAAAAATAATGTCTTGAGCAGACACTCAACTCAGCCAATGTTGGTCTCCTTAGGGACATTCAGGTATGTGTGAGGTTTCAAGTAGTCACCATGTTTGGACACAACCCTACGTCTGTTTGGTGGACAAGGACTGGGAATGTAAAACATCCTGACACGAGAAAACATTCCTGCACAATGCAGAAATGTCCCACAATTCACTCAGTTTTTTTTTTTTTTAATTTCTGGACATTAGTTAAAAGCCCAATTTATAATCATCTGAACTTTAAACTCAACTCTGTTTTATATATAAACACAAAATAATTTTTGCACGGTATAGTTACTGAATTTTCCAGAATTAATACTGCTATATAAATTGAGAAAAGACTGAGGAAAACATTTTTTTGAACTTTGTCAAGATCAGTTCACCATTCCATCAAAAGCAGCCCAACACATGAGATTGATGAACTCAGTATAACACATCCTATTTGTCTGTTTTTGCAGCTGTTCCTTTCTTGTTAAATCTCTATGTATATAGGTATGTTTAATATATTCAAAATGTGATAGAAGTTTGGCAATATTAAATTCAAAAAATGAAAATCCAAATATACTTATCAATGTTAGAGGAAAGCATCTGACTATTTCATTATGTCTTCAAATATAAGTGAAAACATTTATAGATTGAAATATATGTTATTTTAAATCCTTTTATTTCTCATATATTACTGGTAGAGCTTTATAGTGACTTTGTTTTTATTGAATTATAAATATGAAAAGTAAAATGCACATATTTTACACATATGTTTTGGCCAATTTAACAAATATTCAATCCATATATTCAATACTTCATCAAGCTGTAGAATATTTCCATCACTCTGTCTACCTCATGCCTCTTTAATGTCAGTCTCCCAAAGGCAACCAGGGTTCTGATATGTAATCCTCTTGATTAATTTTGCCTGCTTTTGAATGTCTGAAATGAAATCACAGGTAATAGTCTCTTCTGTGCCCATATATACTCAACATAATATTTTTGAGATTCATCCATGTTGCTGTGCCTGTCTGTAATTTGCACCTGTTGATGCTGAGCAGGTCTCTATTTGGTGAATTTTAAAGCTTTGTAAGAAGGTAGGTTAATACTATCTATACATTTTATTTCAGGATAGTAAAAAGCAACTTTCAAATATCTATTTTAAATAACAGGTCTGATAGATTGAGTACCATAGTGTGGTAGTTAATAGCACAAAAGAATGATCTAAGGTTTGAATGTACTTCATGATACACTTTGAGAGTCACATAACCTCCATAAGCCTCATTTCATTCATCTCACAAATCTGGGAGTCTAATAATCCCTGCCTTACTGGAGTGATGCAAGGATTAAATTAAATACCTTAATTTTATATATATAATTATATTTATATGCATTATATATTTTGTATAAATATAATTTTATATAAATATAATCATGTGTTATAATTATATTCATATGCATGGCATACACTTATACAATATATAATCACATGTTAAGTAAGATAAATAACTATACTTATATGCATCATATATACACATATGTGCATATGTGTGTGATTTATATAATGTATTATATAATGTGATATATAATTATATAATATAATGTGATATATTATATAATGTGATATATAATGTATGTGTGTGATATGTTGTATAATATATATTATATATATATGCCTGACTTACATTTAGCATTCAGTTTTTGACATGTTATAGTGAAAAGCAGCCCATTAAGTATATGGGGTTTTTAATTTTTTTTTTTATTTTCATAACACTGATTTACAGCTTGATTGTGTTTTAGAGGAATAGGATCTTCCCCTTCAGGTGTTGTCGCACACCAGACCCACCACCAAAACACCCTCAGTCCTGCAGTATAGTTGGATGAATATTAGAACCTGCCTCTCTCTCTCTGAGTATATCCATCTCCTATTCAATATGCCAACTGACTAGATTCCTAAACTGGCTGCTGGCAGGATTTGGCTGCTTGTCCAACAGGAAGTTTACAGAAAGCTATCAGATGTTTACCTCATACCACTATCATTTGGCGCTTGGTGTTCAGGTTACATTTTTAAAAGGGTGCCTCTCCCATTATGAAAACAGGAAGCCAAAGTGAGGCTCAAAAATGTGAAAATAAGCTTAGACTAGAAGTGGCAAAGAGATCCCTAAGATCATAGGTGGCATATCCCTGGTGCCCCAGATGGAAATTTGGAAATAACATCAAACTAGTCAAAAAAACCTCCTTTGCCTAGACTATAATAACCTGTGAAAATATACAATAAACTCTAAAAAATGTATCCCTCAGGGATCAAATTCAGAACTGACTTTCTGGTGCCTGAGCAGGAACAAGAATAGTTCTGTATCTCTAGAGATGAGTGACTTCTGCATAAATTTACAGACTTATGGAACATGTATAAAATCAGAATAATTAATGTCACTTATCATTGCATCATTCCGATAGGAAAACAAAGCAGAAAATGGAAGTTAAAGGTGACAACTTTTTTAATCACTCCAGGCAGCGTACTGTATAATCTGGTAGTGAAGAAGAGATAGAGCTAAAACCAGAAAATTTGGGCTCGGCAAAATCAGGATCCTTTCTCATAAGGCCCTAGAACAAGTCAAAGCTTCTGTCAGGGGTCCAAGAGGGTCCATTAGGAGAAGCAGCACAAGTGATGACCTATTGCTTCAGAATATCCTAGAAAGTCAAGCACTCTTCCATACCAGGCCACCTAAATCTAGCTTGGCATGTCTTGCATTCAGGATGACGTAAAAATATCTCCTGTTCTCCAAAATATCTCATTTTTATATAAAAACCATAGTTCAGAACAGTCTCCTTGGAATAAACTGTGTGTTTTCATAATCTTTGTTTTGAAGGGCACAAATAATCAAAGTTAAAGACATTATGGCATTTTTTTTTCCTTTCTTATGCTAAGCCTTTAGCATCTACAGCTGGAATTACTTGATGAATTGCACCATCACTGATGCCTATGAGAATCTGCATTCAAGAACAAATTATACTGGCTTTGGAACAAAATGAAACAATCAGTGATTCTTAGAACTTTAGTCTTCTCTACCCTTCTAATCTTGGAAGACATTTAGGATAATGTTTATCTCTTTGTTATTACCTGGAACCTATGTTCCCTTTCACTTAATCTTGAGACCTTTTGTAATCTTGGCAAAAAGTAACTTCCTGTTTCCTATCAATAAAAACCAATAAGGCTACTGAGGCAGATACATATGGATTGAATTTCCTTTCAAAAATAAATATTGGTTTAAATCTTAAATGAGAATGAGTTGGGCCAAATACATTACATTGAACTTCAGTGACATATAATGAAACCATCCCACATTTCCCTGTTTCCCTTTCACACCCCCAACTAATAAATCACCTCTTAAACAAAGAGAGATATGTTTGATTCTTTCACAAAGAATCTGGAATATGTCACTGGCCTTTTAATGAAGAATGAATTCTTTTGTGGCCAAAAGAGACCAGAATATACAATAGGCAGATTTAAATTTGATCCATCTCACAAAGGCAAGGTAAGGTCAACCTGCAAAAGAGTTGTTGATCTTGACACGGAAAAAAAGTTACAAGTCCCTAGACTTGTAACTCCAGGGACTACATAAAGTAATCTTTGAGCAGAGCAAAATATTAAATTTTAAAATGATGAATATCTTTCATTTTAGTGAAAATACCATCCAGAAAATGTAGAAAATTCCCTAAGTCACTATAATAGTTTGTACTGTATTATTTAATGTCAGAATGTGGATTTTTAATTGAAATTATATTTTCTGTTTCAGTCCCTGCAGACTCCACTAATGCAGGTGTTATCCTGTAGACATTTAGGAAAACACTGCAAGACCTGAAACAATAATTAATTGTTCTGTCCTTTAGTTTTACACTCTACTTCTACACTATCTATACACTCCCACAGCCCAGATCACAGAGAAACACATTCAAAAGCCTTTTGATCTTCCTCCTTCCATGCCCCAGTCAGTTTACTTTAATCTACTGGGTTGCAGAGCAAAGAATGTAAGGTTCAGTCAGGAGAGGACTATATTTACTCGCTAGATAATCTGGTACAAGCCACTATACCATTGGAAGGAACAAGTAAATTGATGTCTGCATGCAGGTTTCACAAGTACAAAGTAATGACTATGTTGTAATATGTTACTATTATTGTCATTTTTGTTCTAGTTGCTGCCAACTCTGTCCTTGAGTAAGAGACTATACCCCCAATGGAGGTCATGGCATAAAACCTGTATCTGCAAGCTTCGGAATCATAGTTAAAATAGATCATAGGAAGTTACAACTGGAATATGTGCTTTTACTGGTGAGGAAACTGAGATGTAGACGTATTAAATCACTTACCCTGCTAGAAGAAGAACCGTTATGTCTTCCCTTTATACCATGCTATTAAACTTGCTCCTGGCTAATTCTGATTGCGTAGAGGAAGGATCAAAAGTAGAAAACAAATAAATGACCTCTCAGGACAGAAAGAGAACAGATGTGTGAGAAGTAATAGATCATAAGCAGCAAACCAAGATCACCTGTGCTATAGAGTTTTACGAGCACTTCAATACCCAAGAAGAGAAAGGAGATTTGCGCCAGAATGTGGTAGGATAAGGAGGCATGGCTGCCTTTGCAATGTTATGGTAGGATAAAGAACAAGACATGGTAAAATTGTGATCTCTGAGATATAGGTCTAAAGGAAATCACCTTTGTAAAGGTGGCAGAAATAATTGGATCTCTTCAGTAATATCAATATCATATATTTACTCTAGGATTATATCACATATTACCCTAAGAATCAAAATTCCTTATATTCCTGCCTAATATTTGGACTAATAAAATCCTCTAACCCTATGAATGAGATTATCTGGCAACATAATATCTGAGGGAATAACTTTCTTAAAGCAAACTAAGGCAAATGAAATAGATCTTAGTTCTCAATTGTATTTGTACCCTTCAGAATTTGACAAACTTTTGTTTGTTTATTCACTCCACCACTTACTTTAGAATTTTGGGCAATTTGCCTAATCTCTGAGTCTCCCTTTTCTTATCTGCAATATGGGGGAAATAATCCCTTGCAGAGTTTGTACAAGAGTTCAATAAGATTATACTACCAAACAGGATCTACAACCACTTCAGAAATTTCCTGATATACTTCACTCCAAACATAAGCAACATAGGTCTATTTGGAAGCTGAAGAAAGAAATGATCCTAGAGAAGGAAAAAATCCCAAACTCAGTATTTTAGGCTATTAAGCCCAAACGTTTCAAGCTGTGTTTCAGTTTATTATAAGGGGATTAAGAAGAATGGCAAATTCTTGATGTAATTTGGTGTCTGCATTTAACAAGTACTATATTAACCACTTTGAATAGCATCTCTCCTAGTCCTCACCACAAATTTATGAATTGATATTATTATCCCTATTTTAGGTGTGGAAACAGACTCAGAAAAACTAATACCAGGTTGTCCACAGGAGAGCAGAGACTCCAGCCCAGGTCTGAACTAAGAAAGCCAGAGGCTTATTTTCTTCTCTTTAGCTCCTGCTACATTTACAGCTGAATAATCATGTGAGTGGCTTTTCTTTTACCAGCTCAGGATGTTAAGACTTGATTATACTTTTATACCGATACACAAACACTCTCGTGGTCTTCGTTCAAAAGAAGTTTCAACTTTTTTCTCTGAGTTTGAGTTGCTTGCTTCTGTCACTGCAAGGAGAACCCTGCCTCTGAGTTTCAGCTGGTTTTTCCTCCCTGAATTGATGCAAGATCATTATGAGGCAATCAGTGCCAAGGATTTTTGTCAGTTTTCCACCGCCTTGGCTTGAATAAATACTTAATGTAAAGGAGGGGGAAGGTGTCATACTCACACAGATGAGCTGTTGCACAGACACACAACCTCACAAAGACACATTTTGTCATGGTTCGCTTGGAAAAATCCAAATGAAAAGGGAGGAGATGGATGAATAATAAAGCAAAGGAGAAAAGGGAACTAATTTAGGGATAATGAGTGCAAGACTGCCCAATAAAGAACAACTATGTGTCATTAGGTGGCAAGCTTAGCCCTTGGGCAAGATTACACATCTCTGCTCCAGTTACCTGTTTTTAAGCATAAGTGAAGGGGAAACAGAAAGGAGGGAGAAATACTGAGTCTCCCTAAACTGTAGTAACATTCAGGGAAAATGAATCCCACTTTTTCCCAAGGGTCAGAAAAATGAATCAGGCGCAGTGACAGTGTTTCCCCATATTTGCATCTTGCTTCACAGAATCTCAGAAGCCTCTGAATAAAGCAGCGAGCCTTCATCCGAGGTGACCTGCACGCAGCATGGGTCAGTTCATGAGAATAAGACTCTTTTGCCACTAGGACTAATGACAGGGCAGGAAAGCCTGCTGATGAAAAAGCCCTGCGCTTGGACAATGCGTACAAAAGGCTGGCTAAGGAGCACTTCCAAAGTCATTCCTTCCTCACCCCGCCAGTGACCACTATGTATAAAGGTAGGGGTGGAAGGATAAAGATGATCAAGGAAAGGAAATCATAATAAGAGGTTTATCTCTGAATGACTCAAACTTCCCCCTTCCCAGATATCAACTCTATTACAACTGATTGCCTTATCTAATCCCAACCCAATTTGGGGGTAATTGTTGGCTTTACAAAGGTAAGCAGGAGATATTCTTTTCACAGTTGCCTGCTTTTCTCAAGTGTCCAGCTTCCTAAAATCCCCTTTAATAAGGATTACTCGCATGTAAGTCAGCTTCCTTTTTTGATGCCATAACAACAGTGTTCCTTGTAATCTGGCCAAGTACAAACTACTTGAAAAACCAAGTAGCTAACAGATGTGTATTTCCTGCCTGAAGGTGACATTGGTAGCTGCTCTATGTGTCAGCATTGTGCCCAGGACATCAAGAATCCTTTCCTTCACACTGCTCCCACAGTGTGCTTTGCTTCTCAAAGCAAAGTTTGAGAAGGAGAATCTTCCAGCTGTCCCAGACATATTCATCTTTGCATCCTGTAAAAGAGACAAAAGACTTTATTGTGTGAATGTACTTGTCTGTCTTCCATAAATGTGTAAGTTTATAAACAAATTTTTAATTTACATTTCAAATAAGCAACAGATCCTTCTAAATTATTTTAAAAATTTATATGATTGGTTTTTAAAAGTCATTGCTTTATGATGAGATAGGAATTGAGACAAGTACTTCTCAAACTCTGCAATCTATCAAAATCTTGAGAACTTAATAGAAGTTCAGAGACTCAGGCCTTTTTCTTCTGGACCACTAGCTCTTTATTAGCTGTCCAGGTGATTCAGATACACACCAAAGTTGGAGACTATCTAACTTAGACAAATGTGAAGGACATAGACTGACCCTGAACCACATCTCATGATGTAGCCTCCACCTACCTCACTCAGAGCTGAGCCTTCTGTATGTTAAATCAGTTTGCCTTCAGTTTCACAATCCCAAAAAACAACTTTAAGAATGGAAAACACTCAGACTATAGAGAAACCAAACAAAGTATCAGGAAAAATTACAAAACTTGCAAGCTGACAGTAGATCTGGGGGGGGGGGGGAGGGGGAAGTAGGGCAAAACAAGTGCGGGAATGTGGTGATGGTTCATAGGTATCGTGGCAATGGGAGAACGCTGTATGGGGACTACGCCTGAGGGAAGAAACCAAATACCATCCAAAAATTAACAAAGATGTAATAAAATAAATTAATAAGAAAATAAATTAATGTAAAGAAGATGGGAAAACAGGCCAAAAAAGATAAGACTGCAAGTTCCTTATCTCTATTGTGTGTATGTTACTGATGTGCCCCAGGTTCTATCTCCAGTTCTGGTCTCTCTCTCTCTGAAGCTAGGTTCTTTATATCCAACTCCAGCACTTTTCCACCCATATTTCCTACTTTGCAATGTAAAAGAAGAATGAATTATTACCCTTACCTAATGTTTTAATCATTAAAAGATCACTTAAGGGACCTCCCTGGTGGTGCAGTGAGTTAAGTAATGCACTATGAAGTAGACCGCAGCTACTGCAGCACCAGTTCCATCCCTGCTGCCGGCCAGGGAGGGGACCCACATGGCGCAGCAGACCTCTCCTGCCTCACCTGCTGCTCCCCTCAGCAGTCTATTTCAGTAGATCCATCTGTTCTGCTCCCCATTGTCTCTGGTGGATCCTCTGACCCCCCCACATCTCTGGCCTGTACTCCAGTTCTTGTGTGCATAAATAAATAAATCTTTTTTTAAAAGAACACTTAAAAGCTCTTGCAAATCAGTGTAAAAATCCAACAGCCTACCGAATTGGAAAGGACTTAACGTTTATTTAGACCTAGGTTACCACTTCAACTCAGTTATTTACTAGATGAGAATGTGCAATGATTTGTGAAAATCCTCTAGGCCTTCTTTTCTTCAATTCTGAAATGGGGACAACTGAATGGATACAATCTAATCATAATCTTAAATTAAGTAATTAAATCAAATTTCTTTAAAATACACAAATGGAGCTTTAAATATTAAACTTTTACCCTAACAGAAACAAACCTGAAGTTCAGATAGGCTGGTTAATTACTGAATTATTGATTCTAACAAGATAAAGCTATAACCTAAAGCACATATGTGAAGGAAGTACAAAAACTCACATCTCCATACCCTGGGGAAAGGGAGAGGAAATGAGTATGGAGAGTGTTTTATCATTCTCCAATGATACAACTCCAAAGGACTATTGCTTCTTTTCATTCAAGGGTGCACCCAAAGAGATTATAAAAGAGACTAACCATTTTAGCTAACAATTTTAAAGACAAAGTAGCAAATGCCTGTTATATCCAATTACAAAACTCAATTGATGCAAATAGTAGACCAAGCTTCATTCATTATAAAATGTAAGTATTCTTTAATTAAAAAAATAAAAAGTACTAAAAAAATATTGAGTTATAATGTTAGCATTTTTTCACCCTAGATATATTATTCTAAAACACTATACTTAATCACTAATAACAGGCCTACATGATTGCTATAAATATATCGCTTATTTTTACAAATTTGAATACATTGTTTTATTACCAGCATCTTCCTTCCCAGATTATTAAAGAAAAATTCAATTTAAATACACTCAGTGGGGGAAAGAAAAAACTTCCCAAGAATATATAGTACCCTATTTTACCGATCACAAAATTTAAAAAGCAAGCAGAGATAACAACTCATGATTGCCCCTTAAAACAATGGAATTGGTATTAATGTTCTCAATCTTCTGGAGAGCAAAATGATGGCTATGTGCCTGCAAGACAAACCGAGATGACTAGTTAAATATGCATAGAGTTGCACACTGTTTCATGAGAAATACACAGCTCCAAAAATCCTTCTGTAAATGAAGGGATCAAGTCTGAATGTAGTCTTAAAAGTAGGATCGATTCTCTCTGAGGTCACATAAAGGTAGTTGACTGGGTATTTAAGAAATTATATTCTGGTCTCTGAAATATATAAATATCCAAAGATATTCTGATGAGTCAGACTGGCTATTTAGTGTTTAAAACAAAAAATCAAAAACTGAAGTGTTTCTCTTCTGTGCTGCTACTACTATTTGTGACATTTTCATTTACTCATCTCATTCATCTTCACAGCACCCTGCTGTGGTAATGTTATTAATCCTAGTTTGACAGGTAGAAAAGGCAAGTCTCAAGGAGTTACTTATCCAAAGTTGCAGAGTTTATGGTAGAGCTGAGACTCAAACTCATGTTGCCTGATCCCCCAAATCTATGCCATGTCTACAAGATGACTCCAACTTAGTTTCTTTTTCACATCAGATTATGGTTTTCTTACCTCCGCCTACTCTGAACCTTTTCTAACAAATATCACTTCCATTGAATTTATCATTAACAAAAACTAACAACACATTATACTTAAATATATACCAAAAATTCAAATTAATGGTACTTTATGCTGTTAAAGATACTTCATCTTAAAAAAAAATGTTTTCATACAAGCTATCACATTTTTACTTCACAAAATATCCCTCTTAGGAGAAAAATAAATAAGTAGACAGAATCAAAACTTTGATCAATTTCCAAAGTTAGGTTTTTATCTTCCAAAAGCTATGCAAGAAGTAATTAGTATATCTGTCTTATAGATGAGGAACAAACTCTTAAAGTGTTGTAATTCAGAATCAGTGCTCAAATCCTCAGTTATCTTTCTTCCGTATCCTTCTTTTCCTACATCTAATGCTACTTTTCTTATGTTACTTTATTTTTTTTTATTTTTCTTACAATGTTTGCTTTCTTTTCTGGGTGTAGTTCCCATAGAATATCCACCACCCATTCACCCATGCACCATCACCCTAGTCCCTGTGCTCTTCCCGTCCCTGCCTTGATTCCAATCCCTCTCTCTTAAGCCACGTTTAGTCAAAAGAGACAGACAAAAGGAAAAAAACAGTATCTTGAATATACTTTTGCACTTTAATACTAACCTCACCAGATGCCTTCTATCTCAGAACTTCTCAGATTCTTCTATTCACCGCCACTATTTTGAGTATTGTGTATCATATGCTTGTTACCCACTGCAGGACCCAAAATAGTAAACAATACAGTATTACGGTTCTCAACAAGCTTGCAGTCTAAGAAGGAGAGAAAAGATTACAACTGAACTGACTTTAATTCTTCAGGGCATACCTGCAAATGAATGAATGAAAATAATAAATGCAAAACTAAAAGTACAAGCTACAAAAAAATTATTGATTAATCCTGATATTAGAAGGACTTTTATGAACTTAAAACAATGAAAAGGCACAGAAGGGAAAAAACACAATAGTTCTGATGTCTTTCTTTTCATGATATAGGTCATTTATATTATTCTGTGATTTTCTCTCCATAATCTGCATATTTTTCTATTGCAGCACTCTTTCTGTTTGCAAGAGAGCTTGATATTTTAAACACACTCATGTATCTTGGAAATACATTTTCTTAAATGGTCATTTGCTTCTGAATTTGAATTTTTTTTTTTTAGATTTGTAAAGCTACATTTAACTTTTTTTACATTATTCTTCGCCTTGTTATTTACAATGGACTTTCTAATCATGATATAAAATAATTATTTCTGATATTTCTGAAAAACTAAGAATTTTTTTCTTTACATCTAATATTCTAACCTATCTGAAGTTTTTTTGATATGTGTCAGAAGGTTACAATCTAACTTAAATATATTAAAGCAATTATTCACAACTACTAAATGGCATATAGTTTTCCATTGACAACCTGAGGTCAGTACAGTATGTTCAATTCTTATACACAGAAAAAATTTAAGCTTTCTATTCTGTTCCTCTGACCACTTCTCCTCCTTTTCTCATTCTCATCCTCATTTCATCATTTCTCCTCTACTTCATCCTCTTCTTTTCCTTTTCTTTATTCTTCCCTTTAAGGGCTCATAGCATTTTTGGTATAGTTATTCCTGATCTTTAGACTCATTTTTAAGGTAAAATGTGTAACCTGTGCTGGTAACAGGAAAAACAGAAAGCTAACAGCACTCTAACTTAGGACAGAGGCAATAACTTGGAAAGGAGAGAGATGGATATGAAACATTATGGAAAGAGACACAGCTTGCTAAAGCAGTTTTTAGATGTCGGCGGGTTAAGCAACGCACTATGAAGTAAGCCACAGCTACTGCAGCATGAGTTCAATCCCTGCCGCCGGCCAGGAATGGGACACACATGGCTCGGCAGACCTTTCCTGCCTCGCCCACTACTCACCTTGGCAGTGCGTTTCAGTCAGTCTGCCTGTTCTGCAACCCACTCTGTCTCTGGTGAATCCTCTCACTGCCCTGGACTCTGGCCTATACTCCAGCTCTTGTATGTATAAGTAAATAAATCTTTAAAAAAATGCGCTAAGATGTGGAAGGCAGTTGACCAGGATGAGTAGTAGTATTAATAAGAAATAGGGAATTTCAGAAGGAGAAAATAGAGAGGAAGAAGAAAGAGAAAATGAGATTTGGGAGGGACTGATGATTGACCACCCTCCTTACAATCCACAAAGAATAAACCCTCACCTGAGTCTGTGAGTTTGAGAATGGGACCATATCAACAGGTAAAGTCACATCAAAAATACAAAGGAAAAGTTTGCTTTCTTAAAAAAAAAAAAAAGTTTGCTTTCTTTGCCCTAACTTGACAACCATAGAATTAATAAGAAATTAATATTCTACACACTCTAAGAAAATCTGGGTGTCTTTTCACTTCCCTGCCAGAAAAAGAATATTCAAAGAAATAAAATGCATATTACAATGAATATATTATAGAGTTGAGTCTTAGTTTATCCTTCTAGGATATACAAAATACTGCAAAACAGCAAAAAACGCAACATTCTTTTTTGAATACCACTGAACTTTGGGGAACGATTTGCTTCTCTTATTTACTGAAAGGCTACAGTCCCTATCCAAATTTGTCTTGAAAGGCTGTTGAAGCTGCTAAGACTATCAGGACTCTATAAAGAAGGGGCCTCTGAAGCACTCTTCTAAACTCCCAAATGATTCACATCCACCAGTGTTCTTACTTCTGGATTATCTTACATGCCACTGAAGCCAACACTCTTCAGCAAGGTCTCTCCCTCATTAAACAGCTGCAAACCAAGAGGAAGGATAAAGGGGAATCATCCAGGAACAAGGAGGGATAAAAGATTGATCACTAAGGCTTTGGATGAAACTGTTATCTCCATTCAGTAACCCAGATGTTAACATTCCGTGCTTATTCAGGGAGAGTCCTTTGATAGACATGACAAAGGTTTTAAGGAATGTAACTCATTAGTAGGAGGGCTTTGTCATGGGTCAATAACCACTAAACTCTCTTCTTTGTGTAATCTAGGTGCACCTATACAATGGCCACAATTTATTACAGTAACATTATTTTATACTTAAAAGGGAATTCTTCACATATACTGGTCATTGGAGTACGAGGTTTTTTGCTTTCCTCATTTCAATTCTCTGAGAATGGTAAATGTTTCTTGTTTGACTCCTTTTCTTCTTCCTTTTCTAGACTCCACATTCATCTTCTTCATATATATTTTCTTAATATTTTACTTTTCCTTCCACTTATGTCTGGACAGGAGGAGGTTCCCATTTTCCTCAAGGCATTCTGATGATGAAGAAAAAATAATAATAATAAAGAAAAATTATAGGCAGAAGGCCTAAGATCCAATGCCATTTCTATTCCTAATTAACCATGTGAACTTGAGCCAATGCTTTCACTTTTCTGGGGGTAGTAATTGAGGTAATGAGACTTCACCCTTTCCATCTCTAAGCCCTAGTTATTCTGAATGAAATATATTAAAAGGCATTGTCTCAAGAAATGTGCCCTAATTTTTCTTTACTTGCTATGGATCAAAAATGAATGTGAGTTGTAGGGTTTGATGGAGTAATCACCAGCAACATGTGACTATATAATTTTAAATTTAAGGGAGCTAATATGAACTACATGTAACAATTTAGTTCTTCAGATGTATGAACCACTCTTCAAATGCTCAAAAGTTACAAATGCTCAAAAGGTATTTGTATCATCTTAAGGAGTACTATGGGACAGCACTGACTTAGAGCACTGACTTAGTAGCACTGACTACTACACATGAAACACCATGCAAAATATAGACAGCGAAGTTATAATCATTGCTTTCAATAAGATTGTAATTGGGAGAAAAGCACAACACACTTTCAGTATTTAAAAACAGCAATATACTATTCATTTAATGTCAAATATGGGATATAGTTTCTTATTTTAGTTCCCATATTAATAAAATGAGGATACTATCCTAGACCATGTGCACATTCCTTTCTGGTTTTAACTTCCTAAAATTCTACAGTTCTTCTGGATTTATAAGTTTACACAATTACCTTTAGTCTAACATGACATTAAGGAAATGGATGATTTTAATATGAACTTGAAAGATATAAGATGTTGGGAGATTCAGAGAATTGAAGGGAAGGTGTATGTGGAGAATAGTGTATTAAAGACAAGATGCACCAAAATAGGTTTAATAACTCCACCAAGAAGTTCTCTTGATGATGATGGTTTTGAAGAAGACTTATCAAACCATAAGTTAAGAGTGGATTTATAAAACCGTAAGTTAAGAATGCAGTTTTCCCCCTTAGACTGAGAACTCTAAAATAAAATGCAAATCAATAAAAAGTTCTACTGTACTTTTTTGGGGGGAGCAAGGTGAACCATGGAGAAATGCAAATGGAACAATCTCAAGGACAAGAAAGCTAAGAACATCACTAAGTTCTCTCTCTTCCTTTTTAAGAAATATTGCACAAAGACAAAAATACAATGACTTGGCTAGCTAGAATTTTAGCAACTTTGTCAAATAAACCTAAACTTCATCTCAGATGAGATTGCTTCAGAATCTCCTGAAGTAAAGCTTGGCGTTAGTACTGGACACATTATTAAGTCATTCTGGAGGGTAAAATAATGTACTTTCCCAAGAAGGAGGAATGTGTTCCCTGCCCACTTAGAGAGATGTTCTTTCAACATATCTACCTTCCTGGTGGGAACAAGTTTCAGAAGTCTATAATCTCATCAAAGGAAGCCAAGTGGCAGAGACTCTCTCCACAGGAGTTGCTAATCAGCAAGGCTTCCTTTCTTTTCTTCCAGGCCCTATTCATTGTTTTCCTAGGGCCTAGTTTCCAAGCTATTGAAATTTTCCTTGATCCCTCTCAACTTTCAATCAGATTTGAGGAAGTGATGATTTCCCCTGAATTCTTTCTTTTAAGTTCCCTCTTTTGAATTAAAGGGTTCAGTCAGGTCTTAGCACAATGCTTGGTTAGCCTAGCATTTGACATTTTGCAGTCTTAGGCACTGGTCTGAAATGAGCCTGGATGCAGAGGATCCCAAATGGTTGTCTTCATTAAGCAAAATAAAAGTAATCTGATGCCTTCAGAATGTATCAGGAACCTACCTTCAAGACAGAGGGCCTCCTAGAGTAGGCTATACCCAGTTGGGATTCAGAACTGAAACTCTCCAATTCAAAACAAAGGGAGGCACTCTAGCAAACCCCAGGAATTTAAGCGAGTTTTTAGAGAGGTTATTGAGTCTGTACACTTTTATTCCACAAAATTCACAGGGAAGTCCTGACATTTCTTTTTATTCTATATAACAAATGTGGCATCCTCAGTTTTTTTCTTACATTTCTTTCCCAACTAACCAGAGGGATGTAGAAATGCTGTTCTTAAGTGAAGATGGGAGAGCAATGGTTTCTCAGCTTAACACAGATGGCTGCTAAGTAGAAAAATCAAGTCCCAATAACCCACCTCTGCTTCCTAGTCTTTGACTTCCCATTTTCACACATGCTGGAGACCAGACTGATGGTCATCTTAGGAGATGTGAAGTAGGTTGCTGGGAGAGTAGGTAAAGGTAAAGAGGAAATCAAAGTCTTTGGTTTTTAATGTTACTTTGAAAAACTGGTACTGCATGATAGTCATTTGGATATCACTTTCAGGGAGGAAGTGGTTCCCCAGGAATATGGTGGTGTACATTCTGTTCCTTCTATTAATGAAATGTGGAATTGTATTGTTTCTGACATAGTTATCTTGCTACCTGCTATAATGTCATTTACATTACCACACAGTTAGCCAAGACAGACCAGACATTGTGTGACTTCAAAGGTTTTTCTTATTCTGTTTTTCCAGTTCCCACTTAGGGGAGGTAGTAGCTGAAACCTAAGAAGGAGAAATACTTCTAACTTGGTTGGAAACTTGCAGAGACAGCCCACTTAATTATCATCTTTATAATCAGCACAGAGAGAATGTAACACTATCCTAGTCACACAATAAGTGTTAGCAGTAGTCAAATGATAAAGTTTCCTTTCCTTCTTCTCATAGGTTCCCTTATGCTAGCAAGGCATTCTGTTTTATATACACTTTTTAAGCAATATGTTGAAGACATATTGAAGTACTTTTATTGATGAGCACCAGAAACAGCTGTTCAGTCACAAATCATAGATCTTGGAGGGTGCCAGGGAAATAAACACAGAAGCATGAAATGATTCTCATAAACAGTTGAATTATCTCTTGGCAACTTTCCACAACACCTTCAGCTAACAGGGCACCCATGCGTGGAAAAGAAACAATTAAGCACATGCCCTTAAGTGACAAGTTTCAGCCAGCAACAAGAAAGCAACCTTTTTATTTCTCCCCATTCACCAACTTCCCCACCCCCAATGCCATTTGAGAAATCGGTCAGTGTACTGATTCAAGCAAATGTCACTTCCTCCAGAAGTGCACCCCAGGATGAAGTTTTCCTTCTAGCAAATCCTCTAAAGATTGAATCCAAATGTATTAAGGGGTTGTGGGTCAAAAACACCATGTCATTTTCATGCTCATTCAAACAAAATCCTTCCTAGCACTGTAGAAAGGTGGCCAATACCACCTTCTGGTTTTTTTTTTTTTTTTAAATCTCTTGAAACATGTATCTATCAATAGACATTGTATACAGATCTATTATAGAAAATCAGTAGGTATGTTAGGACTCTGCTGTGACTCTCATCCCAAAGAACCAGTTTCAGAAAGTTGATTGCCCTTCATTGTAGATTCTGAAATCAATAAGGAAAAGTTATGAAGAGCGGTGGACTATGCCATACCAAAATATGACTGTCAGAGTTCAGAACATGCACCCATAATATGTGGTATTGGGATATTGATTATTTTGCACTAATTAAATGACTTTAAAACAGAAAGAGACTCACTGGACTCACATTATGTGCCTAAAGACAGATCCTCCAAAAGGAACTCAATGGTCATAAGTTCCCTCCCCCAGAGTTTCATCAAGGAGAGAAAATTGATTTTTTCACAACTAGGAAGAGTAGAAGTCAACACTGCACTCAGGCTAACTTTGTTACAAACTGTCATCCTCCCATCTATTCATTTATCCTAAAAATAACTACTCTCCCTCCTCTAAGACATCTCTATTTCCTTCCCTCTTCCCTAATAAGATGATATTTGAACCTGAATTCTAAGCTGCATCAGAGAGTTAACTCATTTTCTCTGTCTCTCCCATGCATACATGAGGCATATTTGTTTGTTTTTCTCTTGTTAATCGATCTTTGATTATGGTAGTTTCAGCTAAGAACTCAGAAAGATGAAGAGAAAATTCCTTTTCCTCCCTTATAGTAGACACAAATGGCAGAGAAGAATTTATGGCACTGTAAGTTCAATGGCATCAGAATTCTAGACAAGTTCTGTGGCAAGAAATATCAGATGTCCCATCACCAAGGTTAACAATGATGCCAGTGTGTCACAGGAAATGACAAGTGGGGAGTGCAGAGAGTGGGTTCCAGCTGACCTGTGCCCACTTTCTTAGGAAAATGAATCAGCTTTTAGTGTTTTTAGATCTTTTTCAGAAAATTTATGAATTATCTTAAGTGCAGTTTCTAAAAACTCTACAGCTAGCATTAATCTTTCTGAAAGAGGGCTTTCTATTGCCATTTTAAGATTTTTCCTCTAAGTGCTAACACAGAAGGCCTGAGCTATACTATGGTGACCATTTTACTGATGAAATAAGCATTACCAGGAATTTGGCCCTACAACATAGTTTGGGGAAATCTCTACATCCCAACCAGGATATCACCCAGCTAAAGTATCTTGTCTCCATGAAAATGCTTTGTCCTTGTGGTGTTTTCATCACAACCACAACCAAGTAAGGTGGGGATATCATCCAAATGAAGCTGAGACAAAAAGACTAAGTGGTGGCCCTCCCTGGTGGCACAAGGGGTTAAGCACCACACTAAGAGGCAGCCGCAGGCACTGCAGCATGAGTTCAATCCCCAGCCAGAGAGGGGACCCACAGGGCAGAGCAGACCTACCTAGCTCGCTGCTCCCCTCAGCAGTGTATTCACGCAATCTTCCTGTTCTGTTCCCACTCTGTCTCTGGTGAATCCTCTCACCCCATACTTCTGGCCTGTACCCCAGTTCTTGTATGAATAAATAAAAAAATTTTTAAAAAGAGCACATGGAAGATTAAAAAACAAAACAAAACAAAAAAACAAAACTAAGTGGTGAGTAGGTTACATAGCTACTAAATGTCAAAGGTAGGCAAGAGCTCCCAATTTAGTACTATTTCTATTACCATACAAAACTATACTACATTTGAAAGTTTCGGTTGTTTCTGACACATAGTAAATACATGATAAATAACCAATACTTGTTCTCAAGCATAAACTTAATGCTAATAATTAATTTTTATTTTTTCTCTAGGAACCAATCCATTTACCTCTCTACCTATTATATTTTTTAATATAATTTTCTCATTATACCATTCTACATCTAATTGTGTACCTCATTAAACATAATAAAACATTTAATCTGACATTTATTAAGATACTAATATGTATATCATTTTCTTAATATATATAATTCCTATGCCTCAACACTATACTTTTATATGTGTGAATGGACTCAGCTGATGTGACTTTGCACATAATCACTGGTAGAATATGAACTTAGGTCCACCAGAGACAGCAATGCTAAGGAATAGCATTAATGTTAATGTTTCTGAGTTTCAATAATTCCTGTATCATAGAAATAGTAACTATGAAGTCCTTGGCTTATTCTTGGCATAGAATACAACTCTGAAAAGTAGATATAATTATTATATTAAAACCAAGCACAGTATATGTGAGTATACGGTACATTTGTATACTAATAAAATGTATTGAGTACTTTTGCCAGAATTGTGTTAACACCATCACATATCTACACAATCTCATGTAAACACCATAGTCCTAAGAGATGGAGCCCATGATTATTAGTTATATTAGCCCCATTACACATACAGAAAAACTAAGGCTTAGGAAATTAGGCAAATTAATCAAGGTCATTTGTTTAATAAGTAGCACAGCAGTCCAGAACAACATCTACCTGACCCCTTAACACATATTTTAACTACAATTTCAATGTTCTTCTAATAGCTTCTTAGAAAGAAAGAAGAGAATGATTCGGTAACTGTATTTGGAGGAACTATGGTCTTTGCCTGAATAAACATGGTTTTTGACATTGGTTTGCCAAGTCCTACCTAAAAAGGTGACATCACATTTAAGGTTTGGGAGAATAATTACAATTAGTTTTAGTAAAACATGGGAATTGTCTCCTGTGACATTTTCTAAACAACCAAACTAGTAACTTGGTGGGGTGCAGTGGGCGTGGGGGATAAGCATTATGAGGAGAGAGAAAG
Source organism: Galemys pyrenaicus (assembly GCA_019455555.1). Lineage (NCBI taxonomy): Eukaryota > Metazoa > Chordata > Mammalia > Eulipotyphla > Talpidae > Galemys > Galemys pyrenaicus. Next base: position 622,328 of record JAGFMF010012185.1, on the reverse strand, counting down.
GTCTCCTCCTGCCACCCCCTCACCTTCTGGTGAAGAGCACAGCTGGTGTGTTGGCCAGTGTTCCAGGCAATATGCTTTCTCTGACCTTAGGTTTTGGTCCATATGGCATTGCCTCCCTAAGTAGAAAAGGAAAGCTGTTTTGTTTTATTGAAAATTAGGTTCATATATACATAGTGTTGACAAAGGCATTATAGGAGTAAGAACCATTTGTTAACTTGTAACTTAGCAAGATGCCCCTTTGGAGACAGAAGAGGGTTTCAAGGAGCAAGAAAAGTGCCTGCTTGCTGTTTTCTCAGCATTAATCCCCCAAAATCCACTGCCTGAAACCAGACAAAAGACAAATTACATGGCTGTTGAGGAGTTTATTTTTCCAGATGGCCAACTTGAAGCTATAGTTCACTGGCAAATTAAGTCTCCTAATACAGAGAAATCCAGTCCAACCATGTGTTTAATAAAAAGCACAAAGTGTGCTTCTCAAACACATTTATTTGAAAACGTGGAAAGCTGGAGAGAGTGTATAAAGGGAAGTCCTTGCCACATATTGAGTTTCATCTTTCATGTTTGGTCAGTCGGTAAGAAAACAAAGCTGTGAAAACTATTTTCCAATTGTCCCAGTGACTCCTGTTGATATTGGTCTAATTCTTCAAAGACAGCCATTTGCCTTTCTAACTTGATAAGGTCAAGCTGTTTCTGTGTTTCTGTTTCTGTTTCCCCACGATCTGGTTTTCCCTCTTTAATACTTCTCTATGGCAAGGAAATTGCTGTTTTCTGTCTATTTATCTATCCCTAATATGTACAACAACATACATGTAGGATATATAAGTAAAGATATAGTAAATAAGTGTATATACATATATATCATCTATATAAGATATGGTTATGACATATAAGGTATTTTAGGTTATGTAGCTGGGAAAGACAGAGAAGCTACTGGGCCTTTGTTTGCATGAAGGCAAAGAGTAGAAGAGTAAGAATAAAGAGAGAAAAGAAAAAAATCAATCTATTCTACCATCCAGAACTTTAGTTAATCATCAGTTTTACTACTTTGATTTTTTTTCAGATCAGAGAAGCAGGGAGTAGAGAGATAGATGAAAATGGTTAAGAATGTAGAGTTCATGTGTCGTCATGATAATAGTACATAATAGTATGGTAGCTCTCTTTTATTTAAATAATGCTTTCGTATATCAGGGAATATATTCAGCACTTTGCACATATTTGTGCCATTTAAACTTGCTGCACTATGATATTGTCATTTTCATTTCAGAGAGGATAGAACAGACTTAGAAGGTAATTATCCTGCTAGAAACTCATGGTGGAATCAGAACTCAAAACTTACTAGCTTTACTCCAGGGATATTATGCCTAACTACTATCTCTCATTTGTTTACTCATTCGTTTATTCAGTTAAGCGTTAACAGAATGCATACGCTATGCCATACATTATATAAATATTGGGCATTCAGAAAAAGGACTTCTTTATTCACTTAGTTCTACATCTAGTGAGAGAGACAATCATAAAAATAACTGTGGCATGGTGAGATATGTGGCAGAAAAGAGCTGTACGTGGGTCCCAGTGGATCACAAGAAAGTGACTTTTACTGACCCTTGTAAAAAGGAGATGATGAAAGTTCAAAGGTAGAAAATTAACTTACTCAATAATTATTTTTTGTCTGCTTCAAAACCAAAAGGAATGTTTTAAACAGGATTTATCTTAAGAGAAAAAAAGACACTTGTTTTCATCTAAATGTTCCCTAAGTTTCCATTCTCAAATTCCATAAAAACAGCCCTACTTAAGATATAAAAAAATAGATTCTATCTCCCAAATTTCTCTTGTGTCTGTCCCAAGCCCTTTCTTTACCTTGTAGGCCCTGGTCCTCTATTTTTTGGTACTTTCCTGATAAATTTCCTGCCCCTTAGTTTAGTCCCCAAGCAATCCAACCTCCATCCTGCTATCAGGATGAACTTTCTATTTTTTTTTATGTTATTTATTTTTGCATAGAACTGGGATGTAGACCAGAGGTGCAGGGCCAGGTGGTGGCAGAGTTGGGGATTGAGAGAAGTCACCAGAGACAGAGTGGGGAGCAGGAAGGGTGATTTACTGAAATACACTGCTGAGGGAGCAGCAGATGAGACAGGAGAGGTCTGCTGTGCCATGTGAGTTAGCTACCTGACTGGGGATCAAACTTAGGCTGTAGCCAGCCAGGATAGTGCTGACTTATTCCCTAGGCCACCAGAGAGGCCCCAAAGTGAACACTCTAATACGAAGATACCTGAGCATCTCATGTTCAGGCTAAATATCCTTTAGCCATTCCTTGTTATACCCGTTAGTGTGCTCCTCTTTCACAACTAAAGCTATTTATCAAGTGGTGATTTGTTTCAAGTAGTTTATACAGCTTATCCCTACCATTTACAGAAACATTAGAGTGTAGATATTATTCTTATTTATAAATGATGGAATATAAGTTCAGAGCAACTGAGCAACTCACCCAAGATCATGCCATTAGCAGATGGCAGAGTGACAACCAACATCTGGTGCCTTCCTTACTGGTAAGTGGGCACCTTATGAGAAGTAAAAAGCTGAAACTTGGAGCTTCCCTGGTGGTGCAGTGGGTTGAGCAACACACTGTGAAGCAAACCACAGCCACTGCAGCACGAGTTCAATCCCTGCCTCAAGCCAGGGAGGGGACCCACAGGCATAGCAGACCTCTTCTGCTTCGCCCGCTGCTCCCCTCAGCAGTGTGTTTCAGTCAGTCTGCCTGTTCTGCTCCAGATTCTGTGCCTGGTGAGTCCTCTCACTTCCCATGACTCTGGCCTGTACCCCAGTGCTTGTATGCATAAATAAATAAATATTTTTAAAAAAGCTGAAACTTTTACATCTCCTTATTGTTAGCATAATGTCTGATGGCAAACAGATGGAACATGTGAATAAATAGGTACAGTTCTGCTGCATATAAAATTTGGTTTTAAGTTCTATCTTCCTTGTTTCTTATTCTCAGACTGACAGCATTTCACAAACTTCCTCAAATGTCTGTTAGAAAATTAAACCAGCCTTTGGTCCCTTCCCTCACTGGATTCTAATTGGGAACCTCCAATCCATTTGTAGACTCCTCTTACCTACCTGTTATTTAGTATTTGCAAAGTGCTGTCAAAACCTCTACAATGTCGCTATTTAATGGAGCCAGACTGTCTCAATCCATTCCAACTTCATCATTAAGAATGGCTATAAATGGCTAAATGTGTAGATTCTTGGTTCAGTTCTTTGCTGGAACATATAAAGTGAATTTGAAAATGAAGATGTTGAAACTTTTCTATTGGGACATGTGGTAGTGCCATCTTAAAAGGGTTTTAGAGGAATAGATGAGTTCATATATATGGAATACTCAGAGCAGTAACTGGCACAGAGTCAACCTTCCAACTGTTTTCTGTTACTAATATAATTTCTTCTTATCCCTATACTCACACTGTGGTGGCTCCACAGTCATGTCAATTTACTAGAGTTTTCCAATTGTTCATTCAGTTCAGGTTCTGAAGACCAAAATAATACGAGTTTTGGAAAGCATTTTATTTCATAAGTGGTTGTCATTAATCACAAAATATATTATGAACACGTAGATCAATATATATCAGCATCCTTTCCTGACTAATGGTATTTACAAAGCCTTTTATACACATTGGCTCACTTAACCCTGTTTGAAGAAGAGTAAGTTGAGAGACCATAGCTCAGTATGAATGGAAATAGAATTCAAACCTGGGGTTGTCAGACTGGAAAGTCTCTGTCCCTGAACAGTTTTCTATCCAACATATGGTCATAAAAGTAGCTCAAAGTCCATGCTTAAGCACGAAGAACTAAAAAGCTTTAGCTATATATATTTTTTAATTTAAAGATTCTATAAGGTAATAGGCCTCTTTTTGATAATGAACCATATGCCATATCCTGCTTGATCTAATTGCTAATTTTCAGGTTTTAATCAAAATTTTTCAGATGTATAATATAAAACTATCAGTTTATACTAATTCCCAGGCTAATAAGAATAGTCAAAGGAAAATAAGGATGTCATTTGGAAGGAAGAATATGGTGATATGTGATTTTGCACTTACACCATCAAAGACATTCTCTACACAGATTAAAAGCTGCTTGCCATAAACAAAATGATACCTATGATCAAAATCATGATAAACTGAGGTTATTTTTTCATCTGTTAATATATCTTCCAAATCAAGATTTTTAGCAATAATTATATATGCCATTTCTGATTATTAAAACCTTCCTGGCAGCTACAAAATTACAATGGATTCTTCACCCAATTGCTCAGTAATCTTTATAAATGCTCATTTCCAGAGTCACTTTGCATGGATAAATTATTCTTAAGAAATAAAGGGTAAAAGTCCTAACAGAGAACACAAGATTCTTTTGAACTGGTAGCAAAAGATTCAGTATATGTCCAAAAAGAAAAAAATCACTGCACAGTATTGCAAACTTATCTTCCCTATCAGAAGACTTGTCAACGCAGAGGTCAAAACTGCTTCTGAAAGACAAATTATCAAACCTTTATCCCTTTCTCCTACCCACTGTGTCCACCACCAATAAAGCATGAATCCATCTTCAGTATTATATTGTTTACATAAGATTTCCCAATCTCTGTGGTCCCACTGCAGTAACCAACATTTGATACCTACTTATTGAAGGCAATAATGAGGTAAGAATTGGTATTTCACCTTAGGACTCTTAAATAAGAATTAGGAATTCAAATGCACATTGTGAGATTCTATTGGCAGCAATGCTTCTTCACTTAATATAAAGACAAATGTCCTCTCAAATCCAGATTGTGTCTTTCTTTCTTTATGTTGCTTGTTATCCTCCCATCCTAACCATGCTATCAATCAAGATTCTCTCTTAACCTCCAACAAGCTTTTCTTAGCTTCCAAGAAATCTTTAACAACTATTGAAACCAACTATATGTCCTTTCTAGATTTACATAATATTTAAAATCCAAAACTTCCACAAAATGTATCATGTTTCTTAGATTAGAAAGTTGTCTGCACTAATTTAGGAATCTCTTTCATTCTTCTCTTGTAGCCTTCACTATATGGATAATATCATACAAGGTAAAAGAGAGCCCTTAATAAAAACCTAAAGTTGAGAATTATTATTTGATAGAAAAAGACCTATTCAGTAATCTCACCTAAACTTTCATAATGCTCAAAGTTCCCACATTTGTTTTACACCTCATTAAAAGAATTTAAATGATTTTTTATGTAGAAGTAGAGAATCCAATATTATGGTCAATCATTAAAACTTCAATAGGATGTATTTATAAGACTCACTAATTACTGGTCAATAAGGAACTAGGTAACTAAAACCCAGAAGCGGGGCCTCCCTGGTGGCGCAGTGGGTTAGGCAACACACTATGAAGCAAACCTCAGCCACTGCAGCACGAGTTCGATCCCTGCTGCCGGCCAGGGTGGGAACCACATGGCGCAGCAGACCTCTCCTGCTGTGCCCACTGCTCCCCTCAGCAGTGTACTTCCGTTGATCTGCCTGCTCCCCACTCTCTGTGGTGAATCCTCTCACCCCCCCACACTCTGGCCTGTACCCCAGTGCTTGTATGCATAAATAAATAAATCTTAAAAAAAAAAATAAAACCCAGAAGCAATAATTATAATAGTTAAAAACTAATAAAATGTACTTGAATTAATGACAGCAACAATTCTAGGTTTCTTCACATGCATTGCTCATTTAATCTTTACCACACTTTTCTGTGGTGGGTTCTGTAACTAAATATTTTATATACAAGTAAATGAAGTCATAAAGACAGTAAATAACTTTCACAGGTTTACACAGATTTTAAATAAGGAGATCATAATTTGAAGGTAGACAGTGTGATCACAAAACCTATGCTTTTAGCTACTACATTTCACTGCTAAATAAGTTTTGGAGAAAATAAGAGATATTAATGTCCTGAAATCTTGAGTTCTCCACCAAAAAGAACAGACTTGGCTAACACCAATACTTGATAGAAATTGCCATTAAAACTCTTATGTGAATAGCCAAGGATGCAAAGCCTGCTGTTTTATAACTTTATTACTCCACAATTCTTGATTTTCATTAACATCCATGCAACCAACAAGTATTTACTGAGCATTCACCATGTGCCAGGTCTGTGCTCCACAATAGGGGGAAAATCAATAAAACTAGATCCTTCTCTCAAAACTCTTGTTTTAATAGTGTAGCAAACTGTTTTTTAAGACTAAAACTTACAATAAAGACATGTGAACTAAATCTGGGAGACCAGTTGATGGCTTTTCTATCTTAGGGAATCCTGAAGATAATATACCTGCAAGTATTGCTTTAGAGGACTCAGAAAGTGAGTCTAAATTCTCTGAAACAAGGACAGAAAAATCAATCCTGGTAAAAATAAAAGGAAATGCTAAAGAAAAAATTCTCAAAATCTATCCCAAGAAATATATCAAAGTGTACAGTCCATAGCAGGGCCTAGTGGTTGAATATCATGGGAAAGGCAAGCTCTGTCCTGATTCAGGAGCCTGGAATCCCATTTAGATGACTCTATGCCCAGAGGCAAGTCATCAAAGTTGATAGTCAAGGAAATATATTCTGTATTTTAGAAAAGTTATCTAGGAGCAGTGTTGACTATATGATAGAATTTAATAGAGTTGAGATGGAAAGTTGGTTAAAAAGCCATTGCATTGAAACAAGACACTGAATTAAATCAGTGAGGGTGGGAACAAAAAAGATCAATTTTTCAGATTAAAATTAGAACTGATGGCAGCCTAGAAGTGGTGATTAACTGACAGAAGGTACTCAAATATAGTTCTTAAATTTTTAGCATTTATGACCAGGTGAATGATGATGTACATTGACATATGAAACAGTTTGGGCAATTGATAAAGGGAACATAAATTACATCATCATTTACCAAATTGTTATTCTGGCTTTTTATATTATTCCAGATAGAGATTCAAACTGTTCGCCTCATCAGTTTTTTTGAAAAAGAAAACTCCAGTGACATGATGGTGGCTCATTAGCAAAACAAAGCTAACAATTCTTGGTCCTTTGTGAGCTGGACCCTCATTGGTCCGTCCTCTATTCCAGCCCAAGTATCAAAAACGAAACTGGGACAAGACGAAACTGGGACAAGGGCATCCAGACCCCAACTCAGGTGGTTTTGCCTCTATGGTGGCCCCTGCAGCAGGGCAGAGACACAGGTCCCAAAGGCTGGCACACAGCCCAATGTTCAGAGCCCACCAGATTGGCCTGATCTTCCCTTGACTTGTGTTGTGTCCAAACAAGTTTCACCACACCTGGAGCTGCCCCAGAGGCTGGCTCCACAGGCTGACTGAGTGTTGAGAGATTACACAGTCCTCTGCTGTCTCTCACTCCATGGTTCCGTGGGGGCAGGCCCTCAAACCCAGTTTCAGAAACACTGATGCCCAGGAGCTCCAGGAGCCCACAGTTTTCCTGTTAAAGTGACACATAAAATATCTATACAGAGTAACAAGTAAGTAACTATATCCGTGCATATATAATAAACAACTGAACAACTCATGGGGGCCATTTTTTAAGGTAACTGTGGTTTGCAACACTGAATGTATTTTAAGGGTACAGAGTCACACCTCTAGAAATGTATGTTACACCATACCCACCACGAAAGCACTATTAATCCTCCACCATAAGCATTAAAGTGTCTATTTAGTGGGTTATTCTCTTGGTTATATGAAGTCCATTTCCATTATTCTTACTCTTTTACTTCATGTTAAGACAACAAACCACTGTCACCAGTGGTAGAGACAAACTGAACATCGTAATCGGGTTAATAGGTAAGTGAACCTTTTTTAAAGAATATTTCTATAGTTCTCTACCAATCCAGGAACTATAAAATGTGTGAAAACATTGTCCTTTTAACCAATTCATCAGAATTGACTCCATGACATGATAAACTATCTGCTTCAAACAGTTCTCTATGAAGATTAAAAATACATTGTCTCAAAAATGTAATATGTAAGTTTTATTTCCCAAAATTCAGAAATTTGCCTTTTCTTATCAGACAAGTATAATGAAATAATAAACAACTAAAGAAAAACCAAAGGAGGAATGCAGGAATAATCTTCATTGTGAACAATAAAAATAATCCTAAAAAGAGAGCTTAAGCAAATGCTTATGGTTCTTTTGTCTCGTTTCTAAAGCTGTAACACTTTTGGAATCTTGTTGGGATTTTCAGTCTTCTTTTCTCTCACAAAACAAAAGCAAACAAGGCACCTATAATCTATGCTTTAATTTTGAAGGAGACTAATGATGAAACATTCTTTCACATAGATATTTCACTGTGAAAACAACATTTTGATATATTTATTCAAATTGAATGTGTTTTCTGAAAACAGCATTATTAACTCCTGGTGTTAATATCTCAGGATGCTTTTAATTGCATGTAACTCAGTAGCATTCAAGATCATTTGCCAGCCAGCCAACACAGGCACTTTGTTTTCCAAAGAATAATGTGTGCTCTGATAATCTTTATACCTAATTGTTTACCTGATAGAAAATGAAAATATATACCTGTATCTTTTTTTGTGAGTTCCCTGTTGCTATTTCTGTTCTGGATAAACTGTCCCAAGTTAACCAACAAATTGGCAACCCCACTAGCTCAGAAATAACTCCCCTGGGGTGATTTGCCTTAAATTAACATTGCTAGTAAATGCTTTCAAGAAGACTATACAATTATGGCCAGATGAACACATTCCTCATACAATTTCAGGATTAATATTAGCTTCTTAACAACCCAGAAACCATGATCATAATTACTGACTGCCATTTCCCCCTATTGTCCAGGTAACTGGCCCTCAATATATGACCAATTTGAAACCTGGGAATCTTGGGAGAAAGCATCAGGTCTGCTGTTGAGAAATTGAATTCAAGTGCAGCCTTGCTCCCTGAACACTCATATTCTTCTTTTCTCTTTGTGCTATTTGTTCGTCTCTATTGTGCAGAGCTATCGTTTGTGCACACATTCTGTGTTAGATTTTCTACCCGATTGAGCCTGAAAAACCAAAGCTTAAGTACTAAATGTTTCCCTAAGGCCTGAATGGACTTAAAAGGACATAGGTGCAAAAAGAAAAGAAAGGAAAATAGGGGGCGAAAACATGGCTTGTTAAGTTGTTGCAATAATCTCATGCTGAGAATAAAGACCTTCAGAGTTAAGAGAATGAAAAACACTCTTCTAAATAGATTGCTTGCTTTTGTTGCACAGGTGGCAAGGCCTGGAAATATAAGATACAGGGAACAGCAGGGCAGCCTGCTAGCATTTCATTAAGCTGAGAGAATAGCAGAATAATGGAGTGGTTTCTTCCCACTATAAGAGACACAGCTTCTTCACAACTTGGAGGTAATAGTTTGCTGGTATGTTTTCTACCACTAAGGACTTTTGGGAAAGCATACATCTCCCTAATTTTATTAAGATTTTGCCTTTATCGCCTTTACCAAAACAAAGTTTTTTTCACATGGAACATGGGTTGGAATCATCAGTGCTTTGGACTTTCCACCCCTCTACTTAGTATCACGTGTTAAATAATACAACTTTAGAGAAAATATTATCTCTGAACACTACCACTTAAAAATATAGAAGGGTAGTGTGCCATGGCATTGATCAATCCCTTTGATTAAGAAACTAAATCACTCCTCTCAGTTAGTGAACAATAACTAAAACACTTCTTCACATCAAAGAAAACAATCAGAGAATGAAAATGCAAGCTATGGAATGGGAAAAATATTTGCAAATCATATATAAGGTATTACTTTCTAAATATAAAGAACTCATGCAATTTGACTACAAAAAAGTAAAACTATTTAAAAGTAACCCATTTAAAATGGACAAAGGACTTCAATAGACATTTCTCCAAAAAAGAAATTCAAATGGTCAACAAGTATATGAGAAAGTGATCAACATCATTCATTTTCAAGAAAATGCACATAAAAACTACAATGAGATATGACTTGACCCCTATTGGGATGGCTACTATCAGGAAAAAAATAAAAGATAAGTGTTGGTAAGAGGTGGAAAAATTCAAAACCCTTGGACAGTTAGTGAGAATGCAGATGAAGCCACTATATAAAAGAATATGGAGTTTCCTCAAAAAAATAAAGTTAGAGCTGCCATATGATCCAGCAATCTTACTTCAGAGGATATAGCCACAAGAATTGAAACCTGGATCTCAAAGAGAGATCTGAACTTCTTCATCATAGCATTATTCACAATAGCCAAGATACAGAAACAGCCCCAGTACCTACCGATAGATGAGTAGATGAAGCAAATGTGAATCTGCATTCCATGGGCTATTGATCAGCTTTTTAAAAGAAGGAAATTCTGCTGTTGGTGAAAACGTGAATGAATCTGGAAGACATTATACCAAGTGAAATAAGTTGCAGGAGGAAATTTATACTACATGATTCCTTGTACATGAGTTATCTAAAATAGTCACACTCCCCAAAGCAGAGAATGCAATATTGGTTGCCAGCAGTTCTTGGGTGGGTGAGGGCAAAAAGAGAGCTATTATTTAATGGATATAAATTACTGAATATGCCAAATGAACAAGATGTACAGACCTGCTGTACAACATGGTGCCTATAGCTAGTTAACAGTGCATGTATTCTATACATCAAAACTTGTTTAAAAGGTAGATTTCATGATTAGTGTTCTTACTACAAAAGAAAAACAAAGATTAAAAACAAAACAGGGACAAAAGGAAAGTCTAAGAGGTGCTAGCTATATTTATTGTCATGACTATGATGATGGTTTCACATATGTGAAATGTCCAAATTCATCAAATTGTTCATGTTAAAGGTATACAGTTCTTTGCATATAAAATTTTATTCAACAAAGCTGTTAAAATACAAATTATAATAAACAAAACTAAAAGCTAATAAACACCATTGACTGTAAAGAATGAAGGGAAATATTTTAAAATAACCCCATGTGGACTGCTTTTATTCATTTTGATCACAGTGTCAAAAATAACATCACTTGACCACAATTAATAAATCTTCTTTTTTCGCCCCAATTTAAAGTGTTCTAGGAGGATCTTAACACTACCCACCACCGATTTTATTTGATGATTATTTCCAATCAGTTTAAACATTTGTGTTAAAATGTCATTTTATTCTCTGTATAACCATTTCTAAACTGTGGAAGTTCACCTAAAACTGGGAATCTAACTAGGAAATGAAATAACAGCTAACAGCTAGTATTTATTGAAGGCTTAACTAATATCCCAAGATTCTTTGTGAAATTAATTTCAAAGCACTGTTTTATTTAATCTTGACAACAACTTTATGAAGTACTTAATCTTATTTTCCTTTTTTTAGGAGGCAGAAACAAGTGTGCTAAAAGAGTAACTTGCCCAAAGTCACTGATTTGATTGTACCTTCACCACCCAATCCCAAGCCTGTCCCCATGCTCACCTACAGTTTAACAAATCCTTCAAATTCCAAAAGTTTTCCCATATATTAGAAAAGTATAATATACCTGTCCTTAATTTTAACATAATTTAATATAACACTCATGTATTAAATTCTCACTGAATTACAATTGTAAACTTGATGATGTGCTTACATTACATTATTTGATCTTCCCATCAACATTATGACATAAGTGTCCTCTCCACTTTGAAAACAAATAAAGTAAGCCTAAAGGTTATGAGGTTCAATAAACTTCATGGGTCCTCACATTTTGTAGAGAATCAGTCTATGAAGCCAGGTTTTTCTTTATCCGGCCTTGCCACTTACCAGTTCCCCTCCTCAACCAATTCAATTCTACATAAGCCATTTTGCTTCCTCCCCTCTCTGAGCAGTTCACTTTATTGTCATTGAGTCAGAAAAATGTCTCTCTCATCCAGTCAATCATTCAGAAGAACTTACTGAGGACTATTTGCCAGCAAGAGGCTCATGTACATTGCCCCCTTAGTCTTCAGAATAATCCTCAGTCCTCTATTCATCATATTTATGCAAAACAGAGGTTTGGAAAGTTGATTATCAGTCCCAAAGTCATATAAATAATGACATGTTGCATCCACATAACTATATCACACTCTCTTCTTTGGAAAAATAGTCAAAACACATCCACAGAAAAACTCTATATGAAACACAATGTCTCCATGTGGTAGCTATTATAGCATTGCTTTATGGATAAGAAAAACTGTGGCTCAGAGAAGATAAAAGGGTTTCTTTAAACAGGTATTTTAAAGATCTAGTGGGAATGGGGACATTATTGCTCTCAAGTTTCTGGTTAGCTGTTAAATTCATGTTCTTCAATGTTTACAGACTTACATATCTCTTCAAGCTGTCAGAAAATAATAATTCACAGAAGTGCAGAAATAAAGTATGAGGACTATTTTCAACTTTATACACCTCCCAAGAATGATTAAATATATGACTCATGGGCAATAAAAGTTTAACTCACATAAAGCAGAAGATTGTGACTTTAGTTATACAGAGAGGGAGAAAGGGAGAGAGAAAAGAAAAAAGTATAACCTTGTACCAGAAGACTCCCTCTCAAGAAAATCTGAGGTTCTGATTCAAGTCCAAATATTTGAAGCTAGCTGAACTAGGAGTCTGCCTCCTGTGGTATCTTTCATTTATTTATGCCAAATTAGTCATTAACAATTTACCACATGCAAAGAACAAAGAGTCATAAACACTTTTTCACACTAAACACTGCAAAGTTGATTTTGTTGATCATTGCACAACTCTGGAAATAGACTTTTAGAATTTCACACTCAAAATGGGTGCATTTCATGGCATGCAAATTATATCTCAGTTCAATAAATGTCATCCCTCTCTGTCAGGAGTCTGGGAAGAAAGACTTTAGAGAGACATTATTGCTTACTATAAGAACATAGACTCTGGACTAAAACAGATTTACCCTAATCTTCACTTAATTTGATCTTGTGAAGATAAAAAAAATATATTGATAAGTGCCTACTAGAACATAAGGTATAACACTCAGTGAGTATTCATTTTAAGAAAATGTACTTTCTGGAGTGGAAAGAGGGAAACCCTTGAGTCTCATGTTCTCTCCACTTCTGTCAACACTGGCCCAATCAACCTTAGTCTTCAGGAACTCAGTGTTCCTTAACTCCTTTAACTTTTCATGCACCTAAGCCAATAGTTCCATAGGTTCGTTATCTCTCACCCTTAAAGAAGTGTTCACAGCAATGTCTCTGCAGATTCTACTATATAACTTCTAAAGCTGGGTCTGGAAAATGAATGCTCCTTTGAGCATCAGACTTGATGTCAAGCCATTTCCAGCCATTTCCCATGGCAGGGTTTAGATCTACTGACTCTGATTCAAATGAGCTCTATATATAATAAGGGGGGCTCCTAGTAGTTACAATACAGGAGCTAGAGGTTCTCTCAAAAATATTCACATTATTCCTATGAGCTTACCAGCAGATTTTCTTTCTACAGCCCTCTATTGTTTCCAAAAAATATAGGCAAAAAGAAACTAAGAGGTCTTGAGATGTCTTCTTTAATATTTAAACATTAAATTTCCAATTTCATGATACAAGAAATACGGCACAATTTAGAAAAAAATCCCCAAACCAACTGAAGTAATGACATTCTCTCCCAAATTTTGGCATCTTACTTACCTTGTTTTGGAATATTAGGTGTTGGATGAATTAATAATGAATTAATAAGTGGTCCTATTGCTAAAGATGAAAGGAACTACTTAAGGAAGACAGCTATTTTAGAAGGTTGAATCATACTTACACTATGTGAAAAGACAAAGTCTACTGTCTAATCATTTTGAAATCTGATAATAGCTTCAGATTTTTTTTTAATGTCCCTGCATTTACAACCTTTGAGTACTACTTCCAGTAAAATTGCTTCGAATATTTAATGTTGGGAAATAGGAAACAAAGTATATACTTACCTTCTCACTGTATATCCTTGAATAAATACCTGAATCATAAAAAAGCAGTTGGAAAATTATGTATCATCTGCACTGTGACACAAATATGATGATTATTTTCTCATTCTGACTTATGTGACCAATAAGTCACTTTACCTCTACTGCCTTTTTCATTCCTTTTGGTGTTTTTATCATTATGCTTGTGTTCCTTTTCCCCAAGTTCTGCATCTACTTTTCTCAAAAAAATAGTGTTTTTCATATTGATTTCATGTATACCTCTAATTTCAAATAGCCCTTAGAACTTGATAGCTATAAATTTAGATATTTCACAATTAATCTTTCTTTTGAGTTCTTTATTCATATATAACCATTTACCTAATCACAAACTTCATGGCCTAATACTATCTCAAGTCAAGCATCCCTCAAGTTTAACTGGCCATCTTCTCTCTCTTTTCTCACACATGATTTTCTTGCTACAATATGTTCCATATTTTGTCATATTTTTCAAGTTGAAACCTTTCAGGCCAAACTTTTCTTTTTTAACCTCTCAATTATATATTCATGCTTCTTCTAAATCTGTATCTTAAAATTCACTGAAATACATCTCTTTTCCTAGTCCCTCCCTATTCCCATTTACTCCCAAATTCATCATTTTTTAGATAAACTACAAGAGCTTCTGCCCATGTCTACAAATTGCAATACCAGTTCGTTTGAGTCACTCCTTCATACAACTACCCAACTGATCTTTCTAAATACAGAAATCAGCAGGTCGATTCTGGAGTCTAAAATGCTATAAAACTCAGAACACCGTACACAGGGCTCTTTGCAATCTGCCTAAATGTGTCATTTCCACAAGTGTCTCTCCAACTGGCTCCTGCCACACTGCTCCCCACTCTCAGGTCACAGTGGGTTCCTCTACATTCTCTGACCAAATTGAGTATTCAATAAATCACTGATGATAGCACTTTATCTGCAGATGTGCTAGTGGCTAAAACAATTGTGTTATTTGAACATTCAATGTGGTAATTCTTATACTACGCTAATTTCTACTTTTAATTTTAATTTTAGTTGAACAAACATTTGTTGAGCACTATAGACCAGACAGTATATTATGTGGTAGGGGTACACTGTGAATAAGCTGTGGTCACTTGACCTCAATAAGCAGATGTGTCAATGAGTTACCATAATCATCTCTGTACTAGATGGCACAAATCTCTATGCTATTAACCAAGTGCCTGCCAGGGGACTTAACAGAAGCAGAAGTCTTACGGGAGAATGATATGGATCCTTTTGCCAGTTTTATTTTTCCAAAAAGAGTAGATGATGACTGGCCAAACATCCCAGCAAACAAGCAAGTAAACACAAAAACAAAAATTTCCATTGGACTCATCAGTTTCACAAGAAAATTAAAGTATGCTTCCAAAATGTCTGGTATCTATACTACTTCAATGAACAGTTCAAAATACTAAGAACTTAGCTCCTATCTCAGAAATGAGTTGTGAATAACCTATGACCCAAAATTTACCAAAGCCTCATTTTATACATCTAATATTTGAGAAAGGAGTACATAATAGACACATTAAACTTTTGTTGCTCTTAGTTCTCTGTGTTCTGGATTAAATATGTGGCCCTGAAAGAACTGTCTTAAATAACCAAATAGATATCAATCAAGAATTAATATTATGTTTTCATGTTAATAAAAAAGAAAAAGACAACTTTTTGAATAAAGTTTCACTTTTATAAAATCATTGTGCACTGCTTTAATTTCATAGACTATTAACTGCTTGGTTAGGAGACTTCGTCTTGTCCATAAACCTCAATATCTCACACAGTGCCTTATTACATAATAGGTGCTCAGTTAAAAAAAAACCAATTAAGTAACTTAGGTTTGTAAATATAAACTGAGCAATCATTTACCTTCAGTTCAATGCCAATAAAAACACTAAATAAAAACTCAGAGAATTGTATGTTTCCTCTTATCTGACAAATAGCACTACATATTCCAACAGTTTTTACTTTTTGTCTTAACTGTCAAGAAACTCCATGCTAAATCTCTGACTCTACCATAATTTTTGCAGGAATGTCAACAGCACAGAATTATGAGGAAATTACAGTTCTCTCTTGTTCATTCATCAGAGCATGCAGAGGCAAACATTGTAAGCCTGACTCCCATTGCTTTAAGTTTGTCAGCCTCAATCTCAATGTACTTGAATGCAAAAAAATTGCATTTCACTTAAAATAATCTATACATCTCAGTGACTTTCCTTCCTCCCCTTTTCATATTTCAGGCCATGAGACTTTAGTATATGTCTATTCCAACTTACTCTGGCCTTAAGAATCAAGTCCAAAACAAAACAAACAACTCTAAAAACCGGTGCGTTAAAACAGGAAGAAAGCATTCGTTCAAAATGTACAAATCTCCTTTGGAACCAGATGGACTCTATGAACAAAGCCGGACCTCTGAATAGCTTACTTGTGCCCCATAGTAGGGACATGAGATGGGTTGTAACACAGTGGGTTTCCTAATGCAATTTAAAACCTTGATCCCTGCGGTTTCTTGTATATTAGTAACATGCTCTTTTTTCCGAGGAGAAAGAACTATTCCAACAGAAGCAAATCCAACCATGGGTTCCAAGAAGCAGACAGATGGTAGTGCTGTTCTTCACAACATTAGTCTCACAAAAGCATAAGGCTCAAAATAATTCTGATGTTAGCAGCTGTATATAATTCAGTACTTGTGCTGGCTCACCGATAAGGAATGATAATCTCTTCTCCCTTATAAAAGGGATAAATCTGAGTATGTTTGCACAGACTAAGGTTACAGAGAAGGCCTGAAGTGTAAAGGGCTCATAAGCTTATTTGGTTACAGATATGATCTTTAACTTTCCCTAGGCTAAGAAGCCAAAAATAAACATTTCATAACTTTTAATGTGTGGTTAGCAAATATAGCTGGCCCATGGTCATGTCCCCACAGCCTGGAGTCCTGGACAGAGTCAGCTTAGCTGGATGCCTGTGGCTGCCTGCTTAGAGCCTTCCCCCATAGTTTCAAAAGAACAGGGTCTTTTTATCTGCTTAGCTCAGTTGCTGTAAACACTTGCTGTTATGTTAAATGACTTCTTGGGTCCATCCAAACCGACTTGCACATCATTAGTCTGTGCAGGATGAAATGGATGCCAATGGATATGTAATTTTGCTAAATACTGAGACCTTTGTAAGTGAAAAGTCCTTCATATAAAAATATTACATCAGGGTTGGCTAACATTCCTATTTCATGAATCACTGGTACCTCCAAGTTGTCCTTGAAATTTCAAATTCGCTGTAGACGCTTCTAGACACGTACGGTGCTTTCTGGGGTTTGTTTTATTTATTTATGTTTTGATTTGGATGCCAAACCTGCTAAGAAAAAATGTGCAAAATTTAGCATCAGAGCAAATGCCCTTCACCTACATCAAAAAGGGAAAAGAAAAGCAGCAGTGCAGACCCAAGAGAAAATGTTAGTCTAAACACAAGAAAAATTCATCATAGATCCATGTGCTTTACTCTGACTTACCACACTATTACTCAGGGACCATCACTTACCTGTTCTGTTTCTCCTTGATGATGGCCATATTAATAGCAGCTACAAAACTCCACTTGTTATGTTTGCTCAGGTTTGAGTTTTGCAATAACTGCTTCTGATTACAATTAGGAGAGATAATCACTTTAGAAAAACTAGATTTTAATTAGAAAAACCAACCGTCAGAGCTTTCAAAGCTGCTGCTGTGCTAGGAGCACACTGAAGCGACTGTGATGTCTCCAGGCCTTTTCTGTGAGGATGACTTAACTGCTGCTTAGGGACCAGCTTTCCCTGAGATGTCGCTGAGGTAATGAGTGACTTGCCACAGAAGCAACACCACAGAGAAGCAGCTTGACAGTACACGCAGAGTACTAGGATTTCTTGGGAATACCCCAAGCTCATTTTCCTCATGAAGTCTCATGTTGATAACAGATTAAAGCCATGGGTCCAAACACATCTGGCTGCAGTGTTTCTGGTAACCAATTTTACCTGAAACACTGAAAAGGCTGCAGATGTTATTTTTATACAATGATCCATTTTGCCCCAATAACCCTTCCACAACACTTGGGCTAGAATTTCTTTTTTATGAAGGTGAGTTTGTGTTAAGGTTAAATTAAAGGAAGATTCTTTGCTATTTCCTGAACTTATTTTATGGCGATAATGTTCAGATAATGTACATGTGTGTTTCACTTAAATTCAAAAATAGCCCTCTAAAAGAGCACGTTATCATCCTTGCTTTACAAATATAGAAACTGACTGATTTTTCCAGGAGCCTTGCTAATTGCTTGCTTCCAGAAAATATTTTAAGTGATGCTGAAAGTGTGACAAGGAGGCTACCATTCCGAAAAATTATAAAAACTGTAATAGAATAATTTTAATCCATTCTTTAGAAGCAAGAAGTAGGAAGCATTCCTGAATGATAAAGTAGATGGGATTAGGCCTCAGGAAACCAAAGCCAGAGAGAAGCACAGTTCAAAACAATTGGAAGTGAAAGCTCTCACAAGCCTCACAGTGGTTGAAAGATCCTTAGGCCAGAATGAATGTAGGCAGGACTTCACATCTAGCCCTGGACAAAGCAGCCCATGCATCTGTGAAGAACTCTTGGAAGCACTGCCATTTGCACCCACACTCAGGCCAGAGCTATGACCACTGAGATGTAAGAGGTAGAATAATGCTCCAGGAAGCTGTGACAACAGGTTTCAGGCCTGGAAGATAGCTAGTGCAAACCCAGAAGCATATTCCATATCTTTTCCGCAGTATGCAAACAATAAATAGATATATTGTCCATAGACAAGTGAATGGAAAATTTCAAACATAAGAATAACTGCATGACTAAGAGTCACTAAGTTAAACATTGAATAGACCACAGTTATCCATAGAATAATTGTAAATTCTATATGACCCCAGCTAACTTCATAAGGCTATTGGAAGGGACCATTGAAATGAATTTCTTTTTTATGAAGGTGAGTTTGTGTTAAGGCCATAACAGACATCAAACATATAATAAAGTTACGAACATGCAAGCAGTATATGAGCATAAGAATAGACAAGTAGGCACTGGAGAGTCCAGAAGAAAAGGTACATGTATGAACATACATATGTGTGCATATGAACATAGGAGAGAAAATATAATCTAAATTAGAAAAATAATATCAGATTATTTAAAAATGATAACTAGCCCTTTAAATTAAAGGTCATTTAGAACCTGACTGAACACCACACACAAAATAAATGATAGGATGATTAAAGTAGAAGTGTAAATAACAAAACTATAAAATATAACATAATAAATGATTTTAAATCTTGAGAGATGAGAGTCTCTCACAAATCAAAACAAATAATAAAAAATCAGCTACATAAAAATATTAAAACCTTTTAAGGCAAAGAGAAATATTTGCAAGATGTTTAAGAGACAAGTAGTAAATTACCATTGTCTATGGAGAGCTCTCACATTGTTAGGAGGCGATTTCTAAGAAGTTGGATAAAATATACAAGAAACATGTTTAAAGAAATGAAAATTGTATACTAAATATATATACATGAAATAAAGCTAAACCTTACTATCAATAATAACCACAAAAATTAAAAGAAAAATCACTATATACCTTTTATTTGTCAGGTTTTATAAACTATTAAACTATATATATATTAAACTATTTAATAACTTCTATTTAAGGGAAGGTACAGAGCAACAGCTAATTTCATAATCCATTCATAGGAGTTTAAAGTCAAGCTATTTTTAGAGGGTATGTTAGCAACATCGAAATTTAACATTTCTATAAACCACATGCATGGATTTTACTTCTATATATTTAAACTACAGAAATTCATATTTGCCCAAATATTCATACAGAACTAATTTTACATATGTATTGTTTAAAAGCAAATAAATCAAATATATCTAATTTCTGTCAGAGCAGCTAAATAAAGCATGGCATTTCAGCACTATGGATTACACTGCCCTTAGGAGATAATGATATATGTCTATATAGACTGACACAAAAGTGTCACCAAGGTAAACTCATCACAAAATAATCCATCTCATAACACTTGTAGTAGAATCTCACTTATATTTTTCTATTGTATGTATATGAACATACATTTATGTATATGTGAAAGAAAGAGTGTATGTGTATAAACTCAAGACATAATAGATTATTTTGAACAAAACTTTCAGTGGCACAGAAGTGGCTAAAGTTGAGAAAAGAAATATATAAGGTACTTGTTTACAACAAATGTTTAAGTCAAATCTTTATGTGCAATAAGAAGTTAAGGTACATAAACTTTTTTCTATAGGTTTTATATAAACTTTGACAATCAACTAACAAAAATTCTCTGATTTTATAGGTTTCACAAACCAAAAAAAAAAAGTTATGCCTCCTTTTCCCCCATGCAAATTTCATAAAAAAGAAATTACAACCCTTTGTAAATACCTAGATGAAATCTAGATAATCAATAATTTTGTTTAAAGCATAACATTTGCAGTTTAACTAGTAATTCAATCATGTGGGATCACTTCTCTTTCTACTTTCAAAATCAAGACAGCAAAATATTTAGAGAAAAAAAAAACAGAAAAACATTAGTCTGCAGGGAAAAGACTGTGTCTCTTTTGAATTTCACCACTGCTTGTTAGTAGACCTTAAATCATTTTGCCACTCACTCCATGTATAAAAATTCTAAGTTTACTTCAGTTACTTGGCTATTTTAAACCAAATGAATTTAAAGTATGAATAACAAAAATAATTACTATAAACTTTTGCTCTGTTTCTGGCTGGAAAAAACCATCAGGTCCATACTTGACAAGATTTCCCAACAGAATCTAATAAACAGCCTGTTGATGTGCTTGGCATTCTTCTGTAAACAAAATTTGTTCAATATTCATAACACTAAAAATGGAATAGTCTTAGCATCCTTTAAAGATGGGGTGGTCACACAGTTTTAAAAAATTAAACATGGAACAATCTCTTTATCTTGTTGCACTTCTTCAGAACTAACAATAGTTGAAAATAATTTCTTAACAATTTCTGTACTCAGTGTTAAGTAATAAGTGGAAACAAAACAACAGAAAACGTAATGTTCTTCCATTATAAAATCTCTTCGAGAAAGATTTTTTCCTCCCTAATTCTAATCGGAAGCCATGAAATCCTCTTTTTGTTTGTGTGTATTAGCTTTAAAGATCTCCACAATACTCATAAAATGTCTGGAATTAGGAGACACATGGTAACTTTAATAGAACTTGTCGAATTACTTCTCTTCTTGCATTTAAATTTTGGAGTCTTTGTAAAAATCATTTAGACACTATTGAACATTGCATTTGGAAGCTGCAACTAAGAGGACAGTCAAGAACAGGTTTATGTGTGGATGGCAGAAATGGGAGGATTTTGAAATTAAAGCTATAGACTAAGAGTTTGGAATGAGGCTAAATGATCTTTTAAAAGAGATGGATAAAGTTAGTTCATTCAGACTATTTTTCTGAGGTTTCATTTTTAAACAGCATATTTTAAAAGTAATTTTACAATGTTCTAGCAACTCTACTATGATCATTTAGACCTAAAAATACACGTCGTATTTTCCATCATTATCCACTATCAGACTGATTTCCTCGGGGCTGGAGAAAAACTTTTAAAATGTTCTGTATCCTGAAGCCCTAGTATAATAATTACAGAGTAACTGTTAATAAAGGGATGAATAGTTGAATATATTAATATTTTAATCAGTCAGTCAATAGAGAGCGATTCTATATGCTACTTCCAAATTCTTAACAATGATTCTATCTTTAAACAAGTTAGTAAACAAACTGGTACTTACTGAGGGTCAACCATTTATTTTGTGACACCCTTTACTAGCTATGGAAGGATATTTTTAATTTTTTTAAATTAAATTATTTATTTAATTATATTTGACATCATTTGTATTCCCCAGTGAGTTCCCAGCACCATTTCACCCATGCACCACCACCTCAGTCCCTTGTGCTCCTTCTGCCCTAATCCCTGTCTTTGCCTGCCCCTTCTTCCCCTCCCCCCTCCCATGGTCCCTTTGATTTATCTTTGACCTTTTGGTCTTGTTGAGTTTTTTGTTTTCTTTTGGTTGTAATTGCCCATCTCCTTGAGCTTGAGATTCTTCTTCTTCTTCTTTTGTTTTGTAGTTGTTCTCTTTCACATTCCTCCTAATAGTGAAGCCACCCAATATTCTTCACTTGCCTTCTGACTTGTTTCACTGAGTATAATTCCTTCTAGCTCCATCCATGTTTCTATAAATGTTCCTAGTTTATCATTTTTGATTGTTGAATAACAATCCATTGTGTATATGTACCACATCTTCTTGATCCAGTCATCTACTTTTGGGCATTTGGGTTGTTTCCAGGTCTTGCCAATTACAAATAGTGCTGCAATAAACATGGGGGTACAGGTGCTCTTTTGGATTAGTGTTTTTGTGTCCTTTGGGCAGATCCCTAGGGGTGGGATTGCTGGATCATATGGTAGTTCCATTTCTAGTGAACTGGAAGGATATTTTTAAAGTGTAAACAAAAATTCTTATTCTCGTTTCAATCTAATGGGCTGAAAAAACAAGGACAACACCATTAAATAGTAATGACAGAGAAACCAGCAACAAGTGATGAAGTAAAAGTGTATAAAGATCCAGTTTCAGTGAAGCTATGGCCCAACAGTCTATTAGCTCAGCGTGGGCACCCAACCCCCACCAACGCCCATGATGTATGCCATTGAGGTTGGGGATACATGTCATGGAGAAATGCTTATTCTAAGCACCTACAATATCCAATCTACCTTAAAATTCCCTTACTATCCTACTCTAAACAACCTTTACATCCAACAAGAGCTGCTGCCTCATTCAGTGGATCTTGGATCTCACTAGGTCCACTTCCCTCTCTTGTGTTTTTGTCACACTTCATCTAGAATGATCTTTTAAAATTTAAATGTGTGTAGGCCCTCCCTGGTGGTGCAGTGGGTTAAGCAATGCACTATGAAGTAAACCACAGCCACTGCAGCACAAGTTTGATCCCTGTCGCCTGCTGGGGAGGTGACCCACATGGCGCAGCAGACCTCTCCTGCCTCGCCCGCTGCTCCCCTCAGCAGTATATTTCAGTAGATCTGCCTGTTCTGTTCCCCATTCTGTTTGGTGGGTTTTCTCGCCCCCCACACCTCTGACCTGTACCCCAGTGTTTGATGCATAAATAAATAAATCTAAAAATAAATTAAT
Source organism: Galemys pyrenaicus (assembly GCA_019455555.1). Classification (NCBI taxonomy): domain Eukaryota; kingdom Metazoa; phylum Chordata; class Mammalia; order Eulipotyphla; family Talpidae; genus Galemys; species Galemys pyrenaicus. Next base: position 599,136 of record JAGFMF010012185.1, on the reverse strand, counting down.
AAATAAAAATTAAATGTGAATTCAATTCTACCTGCTTAAATCTTTCTATGGCTTCCCACTGAATTTAAGATTAAGCCCAAGATTTTTAAATGGACTACAGAAGCCTAATCTGTCCCCTGCCCTGTGTCAGCCCCATCACAGACCTCTCTTTCTCACTCACCACCCCCCAGTCACACTGACTTTTATGTTTTTCTGTTTCAAGGATATATTGTCTGTCCTTCTTTTTCTTCATGTTTGCACGAATTACCCCTTAGCTTCCAAATCTCTTCTGCAAATCATACTTCCCTTATCCTGATTAATTCATATATTTTAAATGTAGTTAAAATGCCACTTCTCTGAACTTGTAGTCTGATAAAACCCTCCTACTATGTACTGTCAGGGTATCTTATATTTTTCTTTCACCTCACTTATCCAATTACTTAAATATTAGAGTAATTTAGATTAATATCAGTCTTTTCTAGCAAACAGGAATGACTGGCTCACGAACTTCTTATTGACTACTGTTTATTTAGTATCTTTATACATTCTGGGCCATAGTAGGTTCTCTGTGACTGTTGGCTTAATTAATCCTGAGATCTAATGGGTTTATGTTCATGAAATACAACCAAACTATCTGAAACATCACACAAATGCCTGTAGTCCTTGCTCCTTTGGAACTGGAACAAACATTTTTATAAAGGAAGATGTATACTTGTGTTAAGAATGCTATAACTTTTTTCTGTCTTCTCTCTACTTATAGTCCATAGGAGAGTGTTAAAAAGTAAAATCTCTTGTTACCTTGTAAGGAATTATGATTCATAAATATTTCAAATCTTAACAAACCTTTAACAAGTTCTAACAACACAGTTTGGGGGTTAAATAGAAATAAAGATATGATGGATAGATCAATAATTATGGATGGATGGATGGAGATAGATATAGATAGATACACAGAAAGGGAAGGAAGGTGAGAAGGAAGATAGAAAAGACTGGCAGGAGAAAGGAAGGAAGGAAGGAAGGAAGGAAGGAAGGAAGGAAGGAAGGAAGGAAGGAA
>JAGFMF010012185.1:487173-598053 GCA_019455555.1 Galemys pyrenaicus | reverse complement strand
GGGAGGGAGGGAGGGAGGGAGGAAGGAAGGGAGGAAGGAAGGAAGGAAGGGAGGGAGGGAGGGAGGGAGGGAGGGAGGGAGGGGGGGGGAGATACACATACAATATGAGTTTGGTTCACTCACATTTCTGCAGTTCCACTGAAAGTCAGCTGAACTGTGCTAGACATGGTTGGAGCACACACAAGTTCACTTAAGTCTTAGGCTAGAGCTGAGACACTATCACCATTCTATCATCCAGAGCAAGTCACATGGAGGAGACATAAATCAAGGACCAGAGAAACATGCACAGCCTCTTTTATGGGAAAACCTGTCACATACACAACCACATGTACAAAGCGAAGAGTGAAGGAATGGTTTGGGACAAGTATGCAATGGAGTATATATGGGATATAGAAGAGATATATTCTACCAATTAGAATTAGAAGATGGATGTTTTATAATGTATTTGTAAAGTATTTATTCCCTATATCATTCTATTTCCTGTTGATCTGCTTATATCATACATAACATTTTGTGTTATTTTATTTGATCCTTATGTCATAAGAAACTTTACACTGACAACTTAGTGTTCAGTTACACATGGGAAGACTTTTTTCCCTGAGTTTTAAATCCTAGAAATAAAGTCAACTCTAAAAACTACTACTCTTTGTTATAAAATGCCTTCAATTATATATATCTGTATGTGTGTATACAGTAAAAATTAACTTTAAATAGCAATCATCTTATGATAGGGGGAATGCTTTTGTTTCTATGATGACAAGACTCAATTTTCTTGACAGCCTATTTGGAGGGGTCTGTAAGGAAGGTGAGAGCCACTGAGCTGCATGCCTCATGGAGTGCTGCCAAGCTCGTTGATTTTCAATTTTTAATTAATTTCCCAAATCACAATGATTTCTATATTTTATGATTTACAAATCAATATGATGTAAGTCACTACATTATCTGTGTGACTTGGCTGTATAGACTGTTTTTTCTTAACAGTTTTCAGTTCAATAACCATTTTTGGAATTTACTTATCGTTTGCAGCACAAATGATTATATTTTCATCAAAAAACAAGGAAATCTTACCAACTTTCATTAAATCACTTGAAGTAGGAAACACTATAGTTTGAGCCACAGAAATTTATAAATTGAACAAGAACTGCCATATTTTAAAGACAAATGAATAGAAGAGACGCTGAAGGAAGCAAATATGTAGAATATTTAAGGATTTTAACCTGTGGGAATATGAATTAAAGTTCAGAGGAAAGTAAATAGCTATAATTAATACCTGTTAACTGCTTTGGCCTTCAGGCTCACCCTGCCCAATGATGCATAATAATTAGAACACATTTCATTACCAGCTGGCATCAAAGGATTAAATGTGTGTGAAAGAGTTTTGCAAACTATAAAGTTATAAAACAGGGTTGCTCTTATTTCCATTATTAGTATCAAATGATGCACTAAGTAGGGAGGTTGTTTGAAACCTCACCAATAAATATTTAGTAATTGATAAAGTTTAAATATTGTAAGGTGATCTATGGTATTCTGTATTTGACTGAGAGTCTAATTTCTAATTTTGTGATATTAATGGCATCAATTTATTTTCAAAAACAAATTCCTCATATAATTAATATGAAGACAGACAATGCTTTCCTTAATTTAACATAAATTTAAGGTTAAGGGAAACTTCAAATCAGCCCCATATATCAATCATGATTATGCCTATTTACAGATTTAAAAACATATTTGAGCTTTTCATTAATATATGCACATGTTGGGCCTCCCTGGTGGCGCAGAGGGTTAAGCAATGCGCTATGAAACAAAATGCAGCCCCTGCAGCACAAGTTCGATCCCTGCTGCCGGCCAGGAAGGGGACCCACATGGCGCAGCAGACCTCTCCTATTGTGCCCGCTGCTCCCCTCAGCAATGTGTTTCAGTCAGTCAACCTGTTCTGCTCCCTGCTCTGTCTCTGGTGAATCCTCTCAACCCCACCCCACATACACCTCTGGCCTGTTCCCCAGTTCTTGTATGCATAAATAAATAAATCTTTAAGTATATATATATGCGCATGTTGATTTTCAATGATAGACACCTGAAACTTATGTAATGTTATAATAAAATGTTACTTTAATTTAAAAAATGAAAATTCATGATCAGAGAGTATCAAATGTTGTCATGCAGCCAGTAAATATTGGATATGGAATTTAAACAAAAAGTCTGTCAGATTCTGTAGTTCAGTATGTTTCTCTGATATAAAAAATTGATTTAGAAATTTAATTTCATTATTCAAAATTATTACTAACTAAAATTAAAGTTCTATACATATTTGTTCTATGAGCATTAAAAGAACTCAGAAAAATGGAGGAGAGATGTGAAGCGACAGGCTGTCTGCTAAATCTTTATGTCTTCAGAATTACCCCAGTAAAGAGCAGATCAGTAAGTGGTTGCAACAGTTGGTTTATTTAAATTTTTTTAAACATTTATTTATTTATGCATACAAGCACTGGGGTACAGGCCAGAGGTGTAGGGGGCGAAAGAATTCACCAGACAGAGTGGGGAACAGAACAGACAAATCTAGTGAAATACACTGCTGAGGGGAGCAGTGGGCGAGGCAGGAGAGGTCTGCTGCGCCATGTGGGTCACCTCCCCAGTAGGCGGCAGGGATTGAACTCATGCTGCAGTGGCTGTGGATGCTTCACAGTGCGTTGTTTAACCCATGCACCACCAGGGAGGGCCCAATAGTTGGATTTTTTAATTGACATGTTTTCCCATATGACTTGATAAATGAAGTACACTATTTCATACTCAGCAGTTAAATATAATCTACTGATTTGCTCATCCAAAGTGCTTATGATAGATTTCCTCCATTCAATCATCCATCTATTCAATCATGCAGTATCTCCTATCTACCAAGTATTTTGCAGGATTTAGGGATACAGAAATGAACAAGTCATACTAGCTGCCTTCAAAGGGTTTATATCCTACTGGGAAGACATGCCTGTATGTAAATAACAAGTAACCAGAAGAATAATTGTTTTAATGCAGAGTAGGTCTGCCAAGAAAACAGAAATTCTTTGACCTGAAAATTGATGGATGTATTTTTTCAGGAGTGTGCCAGGTATTTAAGGCAGAGATATGATAGTATGGTTGTTTGGCGAGAACAGTAGGTGGTTTCCATATGCCTAGAGAGTAAAGTACAAAGATTATATGATATGGAAAGCTGACAGGTCAGACAAGTCAGATGACTATTTATTCAAATGTAAAGGGTAGAAAGTAATTCATCTATTAAATATACAGGGTACTTGAGGGTGATATGTTGAAATAACAAAGGCATCTTGCCAGGCCTCTATAGATAAATATAGGGTCTACAGAATATAAAAAAATAAGCAGTAAATATATCAGCTGTGAAAATGAGAATTGTATCCATCTGTTATAAATGTAAGGAATTTCTGCTAGGTATAATGCACATCAAACTAACCAAAATATGATACAGAGATCAATGTCAAGGACACAAAGAAACTCAAACTGATACTCACTATATAACTCTTACAAATGAGAGATTAGAAAATGTCAGACCAAGGCCAGCTGGGTGATGTTTCCATTATTCAGTGACAATAGGCCGGAAAGGACTAGAATGGCAGATGTCTTCATATTTCTCAAGATGGAAGAGTCAAAAAATGTATGAACAACTGTATTTGGAAAGGGGAGAATGGCATTAAGTATCAGGGAAAAATCATCGAGTGTCAGAAAACAGGAGAAAAATGCAAACAAGGTTCTTTTCATGTTCTCAATAATATTCAAGAGAACAGCTTTAATATCAAAGCAAGAAGTCACAAAAATAGGTAGCTTTCTGAGATCAGAGAAAATGACATGGAAATTAAAATCTCAGTTGTAAAATTATCAACTATCATGAAGCTAGGACACAACATACAAAAATGTAGACAATGCATTTGAAATGCATTTTTATTAGAAAAATTGTAGAAATTTGTCCAGAACTCAAAAATATTTAATAAGCAAATGAAAGAATAATGAAAGAAAATAATTTGGAGACTTATGAAAAAAGTTCTGGAATAAAGCAATACTTGAGTCTTCAGATAAAAAGGGTTTATCAAGTAAGAACATTTCTTAGCAAGCAAAAGGTCACCTCCTAAGATGTATTCTGGCAGAGAGGGAGGGTCGTGTTTTTTAAAGTCTTTTTTAAAAATAAGGTTTATAATTACTACAGTGAAGAAAAAGCAAACTAATAACTGAAAAAGGGCAAAAAAGGAACCAGTTTAGATCAGACTTCTCATCTACAATGCAAAATACCAACAATCAATGGTTTGGGGAAGAAGGGCTTCTGAAACATATAGTACATGTCTTGTCAATTGATCTTGCAGTCTAGAAGCCACTAGAAGTTTGTTTTTTTTAGAGAAATAAGGAAGAGACTGTGACATTTCTGTTCCTATCCTGAAAATTTGTTCGAAGATACACTGCAGTGTAATCCCAAGTAAGAATTGAACTACAAAAATTTCAGAATAGAAGTGACAGTGACAAAATAATAATCCAAGCTAATATTCTGTCATCATAAAGATGGCTAATCCTGTAATTATAGTATAATTATTTATAATAAATCCTTAAACTTCAAAGTACATTTAAAAAATGATATCTATAAGTTAGTTTTCAAAGACACTATTTTTAGTATCTTTTAAGACTGAAACTAGGGCCTGCCCTGGTGGTGCAGTGCATTGAGCAACGCATTATGAAGTAAACCGCAGCAACTGCAGCACGAGTTCAATCCCTGCCACCGGCCAGGGAGGGGACCCACATGGCGCAGCAGACCTCTCCTGCCTCGCCCGCTACTCCCCTCAGCAGTGTGTTTCTGTCAATCTCCCTGGTCTGAGTCCTGTACTGTCTGGTGGATTCTCTCACCACCCCCACACCTCTGGCCTGTACCCCAGTGCTTGTATGCATAAATAAATAAAATCTCTAAAAAAAAAAATTTTAAAAAAAGACTGAAATTAAATCCCAACTAATATACAGAAATTTAGAGGACAGACAAGGAAGGAATGAAATTATAACATGCCAAAGGTTTTTTTAATCAAATTTAACACAAATCATTATTTTCAAAACTTTCTCACAAAGAAAACATGCTATTTATAACAGTAGAAAAATTAACAATAACTGCAAAGTTATTTTCTGCAGTATATGCTATTTAAAAATAAAACAATCATCACCATACCTTATATTCCTTCATCCTTTCTCCCACTATCTTCCCTCTTCCCTCCCGTAACTTCAGTTCAGTTATCAACATCCACTACTTTATTTTCATTTGGTTTGTTCATCCACATTTTTTCCTTATATTACCCAAGTATGGAAATCATCCATTGTTTGTCTTTATCTTTCTGGCTAACTTTGCTTCACATAATCTCTTCAAGTTCCTTCCATTTTGCTCCAAATGGCAAAATTTCATCTTTTCTTATCTGAATACTGTTCCATTATGTACATAGACAACACTTCTTCATCCAATCTATGTGTTCTTTGGTTTTTTCCCACAACTGAAAAGATAATAAAATTAAAGAAAAAACAAAAGTAAATAATTACTCATTTTTCCTATTATCTATGTAATAATAATCTGCTTGAACTTTTGTATGTCTTCAGATTTTCTTCTTTGCTTCCATATTATTAAACATTACATGAATAAACCTTGAAGAATTTAGGAAATCATATGGTGTTTGTCTATTTCTCTTTCACTTTGGATGATAATGTATTCATAACAGTAATTTTTGCATCTAAATAAATAAAACATTATAATCAATTTAAGCATCATTAGCGTTTGAAGAAGTACTTTGAAATTCTGTTATGTAGTCTTAAAGCAATGTTAAATCCAAAAGAAAAGATGTTAAAAAGAATATATCACATGGAAAAGCTTAAGAGGCAGTTAATTAGCTTTAAAGAGGTAAGGAGATAAAACAGAAGGATGAGAAAGCATGGTGGTGGCATGTAACACTATCCAGGGGCTTGTGCTACTATATTAAACACACACCTTGAGATCTCATGCCTTGCTCTGAGAATTGGGATGCACTACCTACAGCAATGTCACTGCAGGGCTAGCAACCTTGGGGCCTTAATGCATTCTGCATCATAACTCTTCCCAGGGGTTCCACTCCCATTTGTTTAGAATGTTAAACACAAAGTCATAAGCAAATCAGTTGTCTCCATCTATTCATCATAGACTCATTTGTTTGTCCAAAGCTCTTTTATTTCATAAAGGAAGAATCCGCTATTCAGAAGTACAAGCCACAGCTCTGAGGGTTACTTTTCACCTCTGTAAAGTTAAGATGTTGGATTAAATGACCTCTGAGTCTCTCTCAGAGCCAAATCCTATAATTCTACCATCTGGTCACCTCAGGCTACAGAGTTCAGTAAAGTACTTTTGACAGAGACTAATTGAAGAGTATTTCTAGCTAAAATAAAAGCATTTTCACATTTAGATTTTAACTAGCATGAGCCTAATTTTTAAAGCCAGTAGTATGAGGATTTCACATTCCTTTTTTTTTCTTCCACAAAACAAGGTATTATCTCGAATTAAATAAACATACCTTTTCTTCAGTAAATTTGTTTAAATTGTAGCTGGCAATTTGTCAAAATATTTAAATCTAAGACATGAAGCAAGGTTTTTGCAGAAAATATAGAAAAATAATTATAACTACAAATACTGTGTCTGTATCTGCAGGTTTTGAGCTAATCAACTTCAGTTATCTTCGTAATGAAAATGCAAAAACATGGCAACCCTCCATCAGAGTATACTGAGCTCGATTATAATGGTGCCAGGCATGTTTTAACTTGTATTTCAGAAGCACTTATACAACAATTCATCTAAACTGCTCTACTTAGAGATTTTGTTGCACTCATGATCGTCTACTCTGCTCAAAAAATGTAACTAATGTTTTTCTTAACATAACATGTCAAATGCCAGGAAAATCTGACTTTCTATAGCCCACCTCCACCACCTTGTGACTCCCACATTAACTCAAGTCACCAAAGCACCATATGTTGTAATGCCATGTGTTAATGAGATGTCAAGTTCTGCAGTTGAGACTTGCTACTTTGATGATCCCATGTTAGATTCTTAAAAATGAAACTAATTAAAGCATACTCAGTGTGTGAACTTCACTAGGTATAAATGGGAAAAGAAAATTTTACATATTGAAATGGAGTCCAGAGCTTCATGTCCAAAGTTCTTGGAGTCATAAGCTAAGTTGACTACACAACTTTAGAACTCTTCAGTACAAAGTAAAACTGGAGAACAAGATTAGAACTCTCACAACTCTGATTTCCTGTATCCCAAGAACTCACAGTTAGCAGTTATAAAGAAAGCAACACTGTGGTAATGGTTTCATGGGTGTGTGTATCTAGCCAAACTCACCACATTGAATGTAAATGTATCAACCCTAACTCATCATATGTATATCCAGTTTTTGTATGTCAGTTTAATATCAATAAAGATGTTTAGGAAAAAATGGATGTTTTAAATGGTTCTCATTTTAGGAAATATGGAAGCAATAGAAGTAGATAAGAAAATTTTCTTCCTCCCTGTCTGTATAGGAACATCACAATGATAGATCTTGCTTTAGTGGGAAGATCAAAGAATCATCTTGAAGTAAGGGAAAAAGCAATAAGCCTTTCAAAGTTCCATTAGATTTATAATATTATAAATGAATATATAGCACTACATTTTCAAAAGTTTTTTAAGGTTAAACAACATTGAGAATGAAATGGTCAAATGTAAACATACTTTAAGATGAGGAATTTTTAATAATATTTTGCAGAAAGTATGACGTACATTTTTCTCCTGCTCTAGGATACATCAAGTTAGATCCTAAACAAGAAGTTACTATATTTTCTGAAAGGAGAGAAACCAAACAAAAGAATCTAAGTGTACTTTTGCTTCAGGTACAGAAGAAAGGGAAATAGATCAAGAAATGTGACAAATTTTGCCATTCAAATGGCACACTCATAACCACCTAACAAAAATGGCCAAGTCCCCAGGACCAGACTTTATTTGGAAAGTCCTTTCAGTTGCAACAGAACATGGAACACTTAAAATATTTGGGGAAGAAAAGCAAATGGAGGGGCTACCTCTCACCAAGACCTGTCCTGTGTCCTGTGTCCCCTAGAATATTGGGAACTTATCTATAAGATAGCTGATCTTCTCAGCACCAAGTGAAAGAAAATAACATAATTTTTTAATTTACCAAATAGACATATGGAAAATATATATATATTAGACTTTCCAGTTACAGAACTGGGACAGCCAACAAAAATAAAAACAAAAGACACGAGAAACAATGTCATTTCTTTTCAAGAAGCATAGTTAGTGATTATGCAGCACTTAATGAAGGAACCATATATTCAATATAGAAATCACAGAAGTAAAACCATACAACTATGGACAACTGACCTTTGACAGAGGAGCAATGAATTTGCAATGGAACAAAGAAAGCTTATTCAATAAATGGTGCTGGCAAAACTGGTCCACCATATGCAAAAAAATGAAACTAGACCACTATCTTACACATGTACAAAAATCAACTCAAAATGGATCAAAGACCTAAATGTAAGACCCAAAACTATAAAATATATAGAAGAAAAAAATAGGTAAAATGCTACAAGACATACATCTCAATAATGCCTCTGAAGATGCATTCCCCAAAGCAATAAAAATGAGAGAGAAGATAAACAGATGGGACTACATCAAGATAAAAAGCTTTTGTACGGCAAAGGAAACATTAAATAAAACAAAGAGACACCCCACTGACTGGGGAAAAAATCTTTGTGCTCCACACAACGGACAAGGGTCTGATCACAAAGATATACAAAGAACTCATAAGACTCAAGAAAAACAAAGTTAAAAACCCAATCAAAAATGGGCAGGAGAACTTAAAAGACACTTCTCCAAAGAGGACATACACATGGCCAACAGGCACATGAGAAAATGCTCAGAATTCCTCATAATCAGGGAAATGCAAATTAAAACCACAATGAGGTACCACCTACACCGGTAAGAATGGCACACATCAAAAAAATCAACAACAATAAACGTTGGCAAGGATGTGGAGTAAAAGGAACTCGACTACACTGCTGGTGGGAATGCAAGTTAATCCAACCAATATGGAAGGCCGTATGGAGGTTCCTCAGTCTACTAAAAATAGAGCTACCATATGATCTGGCAATCCCACCCCTAGGGATCTACCCAAAGGACACAAAAACACTGATCCAAAAGAGTACTTGTACCCCCATGTTTATTGCAGCACTATTTATAATTGGTAAGACCTGGAAACAGCCCAAATGCCCAAAAGTAGAGGACTGGATCAAGAAGACGTGGTACATATACACAATGGAATACTATTCTGCAATCAAAAATAATACACTAGGGCCACTTATAGAAACATGGATGGAGCTCAAAGGACTTATATTCAGTGAAACAAGTCAGAGGGCAAGAGAAATATATCAGATAGCTTCACTATTAGGAATGTGAAAGAACAACAACTACAACAACAAAAAAAGAAGAGTAAGCTGAGTAAGCTCAAGGAAATGGGCAATTACAACCAAAAACAAACAAACTCAACAAGACCAAAAGGTCAAAGATAAACCAAAGGGACTATGGGGGCAAAGATGGGGATGAGGGCAGAAAGAGCACAAGAGACTGAGGTGATGGTGCATGGGTGAAATGGTGGTGGGAACTCCCTGGGGAATACAAATGTTGTCGAATATAATTAAATAAATATAATTTTAAAAATATGTAAGATACACTTAAAAAAAAGAAACATACATTCATCAAAACAAAATAATAAAAATTTGAAATTTGGATAATATTAGCAGTGTGAAAATAATTTGCAACGAATATATGATCCAGTGAAGGAAGGAGACATAATAAAATTCCACTGAAATTATAAAACAGTAAAGAATTATAATACCTGGGGAAAAAGGAACACAAACTACAAGAGAAGTACTTCATTCATCTCAATCATTGAACTTTCATACCAACACCACTTTCTTTGAAAGAACCAGAATATATCAAATTTCTAATTCATAGTATGATAACATATCTATCTATCTTTCTATCTATATATATATATGCTAAATGTGTCCTACGTGTAGATCCTGTTAGGCAGTATGGTTTCCTTTATCTCAGTTGACTTATTTGTTACCTTCAGATGGTTTGATTTAAGAAATTCTATCCACTATTTTTACAGATGTATGTGAACTGAGTTGCCCAAAGGAGATTATTAACTCTTAAGTATGATGTCCTGAGTGAATATATTATACTTAAAAAAGTTTTAATTCTCTCCAAATATTTTAAATGATCACAAATATAATCAATTAAATATATATGATATTGATGGGCTAGATATTAATTCTACTTTATAATATTACTATTTAAGTGACTTATTCAAACTCACAGTTTATATGCATTATAATCTATTCTATGCTAAGTGTTATAGGTCAATAACTAGTTGTAAATCTGGAACTCTACTCTGGATAATACCACACAGAAAGTCTAGAAATGTCTCAAGTAAAAGCTATTTAAAAGCTTTTTATTCTTCCATTTAATTTTAACTCCATTGTTCTTAATGTCTAGACAAATTCCAGTTTTTATTTAATTCCAATGCTTAAAATTTTCTGATTTTTATTTCATTAATAAAATTATTTTGCTTTAAAATAAAACTAATACATAGAACAATAAGTGAAATTTATATGTGTAAATAACAGAATTTTTTCAGGTATTTTTCAAATTGATATATCAGAAAGCTTAGGTTAAGGAAACATCACTGCCTACCCAACAAAATGACTAAAATTTAACAGCTAAAAACTTCAAATGTTGACAAGAACATGGAGCACCTGTTTGTGACAATCACCTTGGAAAACTAATCTGTTTCCATTCTATTTTTCAGGATCCCATTCCTTCTCAATTAATTCTCTAACTTTCACAGAAGGCATCCTGAGAGGTTGAGAATTTACAGTTACAATTCAACCTCCTGCAAAAACAAATTCTGGATTTGATTTTCAGAAATTTTGACTCCATGGTTTCTGGAGATTAGTTTCACTAAGGACAGATGTGAAAATTTAGGTCATTTTATGTGTAGTTTAAGATAGCAATTTGAATTGCTATCTTTTTCCACACATAGTGCTGGACCATCTGAATATACACATGCACAAGAATAAATTTGGGCATACCTAATATTATATACAAGTACAGACTATAATGGATCGACAACTTAATGTAAGAGTGTTGAATTCTAAGAAGCAATACATATGAACTTGTATTAAGCAATGGTTTATTAAACATGACACCAGAAGCACAAGAAAGTAAAGAAAAAATAATAATTTGGATTTCATCAAAGTTAAAAACTTTATGTTTCAAAGTGAAAAGGTAACCACAGAGGAAAATAGTACTTACAAATAATTTATATGCTCAAAGTCTAACATTCAAAATATATACATAATCTTACAATTCACAAATAAATCATTTAGTCTCATTAAATACATATCTACCTAGGCTTACCATGATATTATTGTAAACTGAAAATAACATTAAAAGGCAAATGTATTTAACACACCTAATCTACCAAACATCATAGCTTACCTAACTTACCTTAAATGTACTCAGAATACACAATTCTGTATTCTGTGTACAAAAATGTATGCAGAAGCCCACAATTCAGGAAAAGCATCCAACATAATGCCTATTTTTATATTCAATATAATATGATGGATTTCCATGTAATTTATTAAATACTGTACTGAAAGTGAAAAACAGATGTTTGAATAGATTCTCATCCTTAACACACACCGCTAAAAGATATTGGGCCCAACGAATGTTTACAACATTAAGCTAAAATTAATTGCTGGATGATAGGGATGCTACCATAACAGGGTCTTTCTTCTGATGAGACTCAAGGATTGCTGGTAGACAATTGCTGGACCCATGATCATTGACTACTGGGAGCTGCTGGCTCCCACTGCTGGCTTCCACTGCTGCTGGCCAACATTGTAAGAGTATTGTACTTCATGTCACCAGCCAGGGGATAGGTCAGATTCCAAGAACGGCATCTACTCAATGTGTATCACTTTCACACCACAGTAAAGCCAAAACTCATGAGTCATCAAGGAAAAAAAATAGTAATAATTATATGAACAACAATAACAAAAATAACTATAAACCACAGACATTCTGCAAGGAAGAGGGAAGGATGTGATCAAGGCAGGGGTGGGAAGAGCACAAAGTATTGTGATGGTGATGGTGCACAGGTGAATTCATGGTGGAAATTCTATGAGGACTACACTTAGAAAAGAAAACAAACAACAGCACCTTCGACGTGGCAGTCTCCAAAGCAATAAAAATGAGAGAGAGGATAAACAGGTGGGACTACATCAAGATAAAAAGCTTCTGTACAGCAAAGAAAACAATAAACAGAACGAAAAGAAATCCCACTGAATGGAAAAAAATATTTGCACTACACATAACAGACAAGGGTCTGATCACAAAGATATACAAAGAACTCACAAGACTCAAGAAAATCAAAGTAAGCGACCCAATCAAAAAATGGGCAGGAGAACTTAAAAGACAATTCACCAAAAGGGATATACAAATGGCCAACAGGCACATGAAAAGATGTTCAACATCTCTCATAATCAGAGAAATGCAAATTAAAACCACAATGAGGTACCACCTTACACCAGTAAGAATGGCATATATCAAAAAAACCAACAATAATAAATGCTGGCGAGGCTGTGGAGAAAAAGGAACTTTACTACACTGCTGGTGGGAATGCAAGTTAATCCAACCACTATGGAAGACTGTATGGAGGTTCCTCAGCCTACTAGTGATGGAACTACCATATGATCGGGCAATCCTACTCCTAGGAATCTATCCAAAGGACACAAAAACACCGATCCAAAAGAGTACCTGTACTCCCATATTTATTGCAGCACTATTTACAATTGGTAAGACCTGGAAATAACCCAAATGCCCAAAAGTAGAGGACTGGATCAAGAAGACATGGTACAGATACACGATGGAATACTACTCAGCAATCAAGAATAAAAAACTAGGGACATTTGTAGAAACATGGATGGAACTAGAAGGAATTATACTCAGTGAAACAAGTCAGAAGGCAAAAGAAAAATATCGGATGGCCTCGCTTTTAGGAGGAATGTGAAAAAAAAAACAACAATCAAAACAAAAAAAAGGAAGAAAACGAAACAAACAAACAAACAACAACAAAAAAAAAACAACTCAGTAAGATCAAAAGATTAAAGATAAACCCAAGGGACCATGGGGGTGGGTGGAGGGAGGGGAGGGCAAAGACGGTGATGAGATGTAAAGAGCACAAGGGACTGAGGTGATGGTGCACGGGTGAAATGGTGGTGGGAACCCACTGGGGAAAACAAACAATGTCAAATACAATTAAATATAATAAAAAAAAGAAAAATAAAAAAGAAATTAAAATAATAAAATATAAATTAAAAAAACTCATAAGTCAAACTTTATAAGTTGTAGACAGTTTATAATAAGCAAAAGGTTTATTTCTCCAAAAGAGATACAAAAATGGCCAGCAAATACAGGATAGGATATCTATCATCATTAGTCATTAGAGGAATGCAAATAAAAACCACAATTCAATACCATGTCATACTCACAAGGATGACTATCATCAAAATGGTGGATAATATCACTTTGGCAAGGATGTGGAGAAGTTAGAATTCTAATAAAATGGCAAAATGGTGCAATCACTGTGGAAAACAGGTTGGCAGTGCCTAAAAAATAAAAAAGCAAAGCATGGAGTTACCATATGGCCCAGCAGTCCCACTCTTAGGTATATAACTAAGAAAATTAAAAACATTTGTCCACACAAAACTTGCAAGTGAAAGTGTAAAACAGCATTGTTAATAATAGACAAAGAGCAGAGACAGCCCAAATGGCTATGAAGTAAAGAAAGAATAAACAAAACATGGTATATTGCTGCAATGGAATGCTAATCAGCTATAAAAATGAATGAAGTACCAATATAGTCTATAATATGGATGAAACCATATATAATATCAACAAAAAAAAGATAGTGTGCATATGAATAAAATTTGAATGTTTAGAAATAAACTTTACAACACTCCTAAAAAATATAATATGAACATATGGAACATATGGCAGGACATCCTTTGTTTAGGAATAGAATAGTAATGTCATAAATATGTCAGTTTTTTCTAAATTAATTTATAAAAATGTATTTCTATCCTAATAAAGTCTTTTTTGTGAGACTAAACAAATTGATTCTAAACTACAAAAGGGAAAATAAACATGCAAAAATAGTTAAAAAAAACACTAGAAAGAAAAACTACAAGCCTGAATTTCTGTAACATTGCACGTAGTAATCTTTTACAAATACAGTTCATTGTGTGTGATTCTAACATATCGGTTTTCTCTGAATAGGCCATACGTTTTGTTAGAGACCAGCACTTGCACACTGCATATATATGGATTTGGCCAGTACACTTTTCTAGAAACTACAGAATGGTATTCTAGTTTACAACCATCAGTGAATTCCTCTCCAATAAACTTGGTATTTCTACCCGCCTTTCTCCACCTTGTTTTTTAAAGCAAGCTTTGCATGGATCACATAAAAACTACCCCTATTCCTACAGCCTACTGGCAAGGAATTACATAGAAAACACGATCACAGCTTGCATTGGAAAGTTTGTCAGTTACATTAAAATTAAGCAACATCTGATCTTCACTGAGACTAAAGGTACCTTACTAAAGGTACGCTCTCAGAGGCACCAGCTAAGTCTAAAGTAAACTTTACATATGCTGAGTCGCAAAGGAAAAGGACCTTGATAGAAAGATTTAGGCATTGATAAGTGCTACCTCAATTCTCCTTGTCACCTTTATTTTGTTTCTCATTCTGACCTGATACATTTCTCCAGAAGTCAAGTGCACCTGTGACTGGAAATAAAATGATAGAAATTTTTCTGTAGACACCAAAATGATGAAAGTTAACCAGAGACCAAAATTAAAAGTTGAACTTGCACCTAGTGTCAAACCTTTAAGGATACTAACACATTTCAACAACTGCAACACAGAACAAAGGAGTTAATATTTTGAAGGTTTTTGAGTAGATGATTCTTTCTGAAAGGAAGGCTTCTCCCAAATGTGTTCTATGTTTACAAACTATGGATTCTACGTAGGTATCACGGACTGATTGACACATTAACAAATTTGAAAGCTTTTCATTTTCCCGCCTTTACTGTAAATTGCTAAAATTTGTGCTGTGCTTGGTGAACAGCAATATTAACATGAGTTTAAAACCATTCTCTCTGGTTCTGTGAATCAATAGTTCAAGTGATAAACTACTTAACAGATGAAGATTTACTTATGGAATTTTCCAAAGTTTATGGGAATAAGAGTAGTCTTATCTATCCTACTGACCTTTGGAAACTTGTAATAAATAGGATCCATGAACAATTTGAATATGATAAAGTACCACTGGAAGACAGATATGGCTTTACCTTCTAGATTTCCTGGTTGATATTGCACAAAATAAGAAAATTAGGAAACCATGACATATGAACTTTAATTTCTCTAAGACATTAAACAGAGGACTTCACTTTTTGAATTTCATTTATCTCTGTGAGAACTGAAACACAGTTTGTATTACTCACAATTGGGGTTTTTTATATAGTTGATATTGTTTTACACAGATTAGTATGTTATTTGACATACTAGCCCATAAATTAGTGATTTATAACTGTCATGTACAGTTGTTTTGAGAATTAAAAAGAACTTTGTAAATCTGTAAATTTCCTACCATAGGGTAGTCCTTATCCCCCTAAATTCCTGATATAACCAGGGACTATATATCCTACAGTTGCTTCATAATAGCATGAACTAAAAGTATAAAATCAAAGCTATCAAGAAGTGTGTACAATTTTTTCTATCTAGAATATCATCTATGATCACTTCTCCATCTCCCCAGTCAGGGGAGTTCATTCCCTTCTTGGAACTCTCTTTGTATATTTTTTTTAAATTGACCTGATTTCAGACATACAGAAAGGACAAAAATAAGATCACTAATATCTTGGCACTTCCACCAAAATTTCCCAATTACTAGCATTTAGCTCTGAGGTAAATACTGTTATTATCTCCATTCTACATATGAAAAAACTGAGACTCAGAGATCTTAATTTATCCAATAATACGGAGCTAATCGTTAGTAGTGCTAGTATTTGGAACCAGGCAATGAGACTCCAGGACAGATCCATATTCTTAACTGCTACACTCATAATTAAATAAACATTCATGAGAAAGTTGAGATTTAATAAATGCTAGAAAGAAGATGAAAGATAAAAATGTTACATGATAGATGGATATTTAGTTCAAATAATATAGCAAAGGAAGGACCATCTTAAAAATACAATATAACGAAAATACTGAGAAACAGCTAGGCAAGATCTTGGAAGGAATATTATAAGCACAGGAATAGCTGGTGTAAAGACACTGAAATGAAGAAAGATCTGAGACTTCTCATGTCAGAAAGCTTTGAGGCTATTAAGAAAGGTGAGGAGTGGGGTCTTTAAGACAGCAGAGCTCAGATCTAAGTGAGATCTTTTAGGCCACAGTAAGGTTTAAATTTTATTCTAAATGGGTTGATATGATTTTCCCCCATTTATAGTTAGTGTATAGAAGAGTTAGGAGGAAAGAAGAGTGAGAGGACATAAGATATGAACTGGTTGCTAAGGTCTTGGTAAGAACTAGGACTAGAGTTTTAGCAATGGAGATCAAACAAAGCAGCAGGATTTGGGATATATTTGTGAAGTATAGCCAATGGTACTTGCTGAGAGATTAGGAATAGATTACTCATGAAGGAAGAGAATCATGAATAAAGTCCTAGGGTTTGATTTGAGCAGTTGAATGGATAATGATGATGCCAAGGGTGGAGCAGATTTGCAAATAAATATATTGATGATTCAATCGTGGTCATATATTTGATATAATCCTTGATGGAAATTCCCTTTGTAGTACAAAATTTCATTTGACATTAGTAGTCAGATGTTCCTGAATAAGCCTTAGTCTCCTAGTTAACGGTTTCCTTTGTGAACCATTAATTTAAGTAGAAAACATAAAAACAAAGCTAAATGATGGGAAACACAATGGTGACCGTGCAGTAAATTGATATCTACATCAACAAAAGCCAAAAGCTCAAGCCAAAATTTGAAACACATCCAATTCAGGAGACTATGCCTCAACAAATGCTGCTGAGGCGAATTACTGAACAATTGTTCAAAGATCCCATGAATTCCAGATAAGCTAAACCTGCCCTCGCTTGCTAAATAATTGCTCACATTCTAAAATCACTTAGAAGGTAAAAGTTATGGTGAAATTGGGTTGATACATACTTGAAGACAGACATTTATCAATACTGTGCAATTTTCTGGTTAAAGCAAGAGCTTACTCATACTGTTTCCTCTGAAAGTATTTCTTGATCTTTCCCCAATCCGCTTTCTGGGAAGATGCTCTTTTCTTATGGACACACTGTCAACCCCACAACTAGACTGGAAATCACATGAAGACAAGAGGTGTGTTTTTCGATCCAAAGAGCATTCCAGAGAAAAATATGTTGACCATCTGGCATTTATTATTTTTGCCCCATTGGAAAAATTACCCTTGCAGAAGAGAACAGCATTCAGACAGTTTACCTGAATAAATCCCCCTCAAACTATCAAGGTTAGATCTTTCATTCTGATTTCATGCAACCCAACCATTCTTCTGATCAAATGTAGCTTCCTTAAAAGTTTCTCCTCATGGGGAATAAGTCTCTGGTTATATTGTTTAGAAAATGCAAGTAACATTTCTCATTTTTTTGAATATCCATATATTAATTAATCCCTAAATGATGGATTTGCTTTGAAAGGATTGTCCAACCCAGTTTCTGATTTTGCATAGCTATAGTGAACACTGTCCACGTAGATCCTTTGGGAGGCAGCCAGTTGGCCCCTCCTCATTGCATCTCATTCAAGTGACACTTCAACACTAGGAAATGACATTTTGTAGTTTCTTTCATGTTTGATTTACTAATGATAGTAAATGTTTGCTTATTAATGGCTTGTCAGAAATAATCATTTTTTTAATTGTTTGCTTTTAAAAGAGTCATTGCATTAGTAATTTTACTATGTATTGGATTAAATATATCTATAGTGGAATGTTCTTCCTATTTTATGATAAAATTTAAGGATAATATTCCATTTCATATATACCTATTCAATTTACACAAAGCTCTTCTGGAAAATAAGCATTCCATAAACGATTAATGCTTATAGTACATTGACTGAATTTATAATTGTTCCTACTTTTCCATTGTAACATAATACTTATAAAAAGATAATAGACAAAATTTATCTCTTCCATTGACTGTGCTGCTTCATGAGGGGAAGAGTTAGTGCTTTTTAGACCTTTCTCCTTTGATCATGTTTTGTAGCCCTTACAAATGTGACACAATAAAATGAAAACATCAAAACCAAAAACTTCACTGCCATTGTATATGCTGCTTATACCCACTCTAGTCACTCATTCCCCTCTCTCTGTGTCTTTTTCTGTTTCTCTCTGTTGTTCTCTCTTTCTCCTTCCTTCCCCACCTCTCACCCACCCACACCACACACTTTTCTAGTTTTTACAATATACTTCAGACAGTTGTCATGTTTTAATATGTGCGGGCACACACCTCTTGTTCTTCTTGCTCTCTGAATGTTCAACTGAATCAGGTTGTGATTACAAATGCCAATATTGTGATATTCCCGGTTGCCTCACAAAGTTGCCTAGACTAAGTGGAGCTGGGCATCACATCATTTCCACTGCAGCATCATTTCCCAGTGCTCTTCGCCTGGAAGAAATATTTGGGATAGATGTTAAGCCAGAAAAATTAATCTGAAATGAAAGCAGCTGTTCTTTTTCCTTTAAGGAGCTAGTTAAAAGGGATTCTGGCCAGAATTTTCTCAAGGACTTTCAAACACCCTGAAGAACTTAAGTTTACATCTTCCAATAATTTTTCTTGAAGGAGTTCATTTATCTTGATCATTTCTCCATCACACCTCACCTCCCAAACTACTGTGTTTTGAATGTGCTCTTGGAAAGCTAATCAGCAGTACCTAGGAAGTGAAGTGCATGAGCTCCCTCTTGTGGGTCTTGGAAGTCACTTCTGAAACTTGATGCTGCAGCCACTTGAAAGCCTTGATGACTTTGTAATTAAGTCTTTGTCTTTAAAAGAAAACTTGGTGCCCTGTCCCTTGCTCTCCAACTGAACAACCCCAATTTCAGACATGCTTAGCTGCCCCAGAGCCTTCTCTTCTTCTTTGAAGCACTCTAGAATTGGTATTATGCATTTATAATAAAAGTTTTATTAATTTTTGAAACAATACAGTTTTATTTTTATTTCATTTTTTAAAATTTTTGCATAGAACTAGGGTATAGGACAGAGGTGTGGGAATGAGAGTATTCACCAGAGAGTGTGGGGAGCAGAACAGGTGGATCTACTAAAATACACTGCTGAGGGGGCAGTGGGCAAGACAGGTGAGGTCTCCTGTGACATATGTGGGTCAGCTTCCAGGCCAGGGATGGAACTCAGGCCATTGTGGTAATAGTGCTGAGACTAAACCCTTAGGTCATTAATGAGGCCCCTGTAGTAAAAATCTTATAAAGGGCTTTATTTATGTATCGATTCATGAGATCAGTAATTAATTAAATTTAAATTTTGCAAAGAACAGTCACATATTATTTCATTTGAACCACCCAATAACTGTTCTGAAAATGTAGAACTATTATCTTCATTTCAGGTTTGGAAATCAGCAAAGGGCAAATATGAACCTTCATCTTCTGGCATCACATTTAACACTCTTCCTATCCCACCCAACCTTCGCCCATGCACACTTACACTCTTGAATTTCCTCCTCTAATGTGAGATTCATTCTCAAGTTGCTAAGTCTCAGCTCACTGCTCCAGTGCCTCCTTCAAACACTCATGCCAGATATATGATTGCAAAATCAAAACAGAAAGTCTGTCTTGGAAACCAGATGTTTTTAACTCTTAAAATGTGGGTGTTAATGCTGACACCTTTTTCCACAGTGGCATTATTTCTTAACAAGAATTTAGATAATTTTAGAAAGTATGGGACTGCATTTGGGGACTAAGTGTTTGAAAATCTTTTCTCAAAAATTTAAAATTTAAGGTTTCTACTCACATTAATTTTTGTTTGATTATACAGAAATAGCTACTGAATTCAGATGCAATTGCTTTTATCTAAACAAGGTCATTGAATCTAAATAAATGATAAATCATATCTGTTATTTACCAGGAAATTCACTATAAGGCTTAATGCAGAAAGATATGACATTTTACTTATCCCCTATTCACCCAGACCAGTTTCTATCTGTTTACAACCAGAAAGCAGTAGTGAGTCTGAAAATCAACTCACCCATCCACCTTGTCTTTGAGTAAGTTCACAACCTACCTAAGACGTATTTTCCTCATTTGTAAAATTAAAGTAATAATAAAACTTACCTCATAGGGCTGTAGTGAGGATTAAATGGCACAATGCATGGAAAGTATTTAGTAGTATCTGGTACAGATTTAGTCAATAAATTAACTATTAATACTGATATTAATATTATTGATCCATGAACTCTTTAAATGTCTCAATTATGAGTGACTGTTTTGTGTCAATCCTGATAACCAGTTTGCCTAGTTTTGGCCTCTCTCCACACACATTCGTTTACCCCAGTCTCACTTTGTTCTTGATATGTGTTGCCTTTTATCATACATTTGGTTTTCAGTTGTGATGGTGGATAGTGAATGCCCCAACCCCATCAAGCCAATTTTCATTTCCTTGGTCACTGGCCCTCTCACATCCTCTCTGGGATACTGAAACTCATAATCCTGACTGCACCTGGACAACCTTAAGCTGTTTTTCCTACGTCCTCTCTGAGACAGGACAGGAATATGGACAACAACTCCTGAATCCTAAATCTCTACTTGATACAAAGTCCTTTTCCATACTCTCAAATATCAACCGAACAATTTACAAATCAGGTCAACAGAAATCAATAACACAAGGTGTCGTGTAGTCATGCATGCATTTATTCATTATTTTTCTAGTTAGGCACAACTGAAGGTCAAAGAGCCTGTTGTAAATTAGTGACAACTACTCCTTACCTCCACACTGTGGCTCAAAGTAACAAGCAGGGAGAAGAGTGAATGCTTAGGACTCAGAACATAGAAGGGAAAAGGGAAAATTGCAAAGATGTAAGGGGATCCTGTGCACTTGTCTGATATGGAAGGAAAGATCAAAACCCAAGACAAGGAGGGACATGAAGCTGGAGCATATCAAAATCATTCAAAAGAGCTGAAATGCAAGAAATGATGGTGAGCATTGTGAGAAACAAAAAGGACACATTTCTGCATAATAAACATTCATTTAGGGATCACACAGAGATCTCAGAAGTGAACCCCACATTCTTTTTTAATGAATAAGAAGAAATTTGCTAGATTAAAGCCAGTAATGACTACTTTCCATGTTATTGCCTCCATTCCATTCTGATTTGGATTTAATCTCCAGGAATTTTGAATAAATAGTTATTTGTACAGGATCACAAAAAATTATTTCTATACTCACATTCATTTCAACATCGTGAGTGTGCACATGTGTATTTTCTTTCGGCTGAGACAAGTGAGCAAATCACAAAAGTCAGCCACCAAAACTGCCCCAAGCAACAACAGCCTGTAATGACACCTTTAGTGTAGGTGTCAAAGAATGAGGGACATCTCTCATGGAGATAATATGCTGCAAGAAATGAAGAATAATCCCTTTTTCCTCACTGCACAAGGAAGAACTTACATGCACTTACCGTGGACCACTGATAGAGCACTCAGTGCCAATCTATGAACATCAAAAAACCACATCCCGTATAAGGTGGTAGTCCACTTTACTAACGGGGACATTGTAAAACTACTTTGTAAAGGATAACAGACTTTTCTAAGTTCTCCACCGAGGCCAAATTTTATTGTTTCAGTATGCCATATTAAAAGTTTTAGACATCCATCCCTCCAAAATCTTCTCTTTCAACCTCTCTTTCACCCTCACCACCCCCCCACCCCCCCCACACACACAATCCTAAAGTTTAGCATCTCAGGAAATGAAAAAAGAATCTTTCACCATTGTGATTATATTATTGATGACTTTATAATTTGGAGACAGTTAATTGAATAAAGGTTCTGTACATTTTTGTTGATGTTCTTACCACCCATACTAATGTCACACTTGCCAAATCACTTGATATAATGACACAGTCAACTCATTCAATGTCTGTTTCATCTTGAGTCAAGACAGCAGGCATGAATGTAACTCATTTTCAGTATATATCACAGACTGGAATCTTTGAAATGGAAAAGGTCAGTTTGTAAATTTCTGCCATTTACATTTTTCTATCTTTATAAAGTCTCACCTGTAAACACCAGCATTTTCTTACTCTCTTTCAAGACAAATCCCACTTTCAGATGAATAAGGTCATAACACATGGCAGCTCCATGTAGTCTTCCTGCTGAGGAATAGATGCTCTACAAACATGACCAGGTTCATTCCTCACAGTAAGCCTATAAGAAAGGTATTATCATTATTAACTCTGACTTAGGAATGATAAAATCAGGATTTAGTGAGATTAAGTAGCTTGCTAAAGTTACATAGTAAGAAAAAGAACAAAAATTTTAATTCCTTGGAGTACATGTGCTTTAGTCACGGCTTTGCTGCCCACGAATCCAATATCCAAAACCAGCTTAACTCATTATTCAACAAAACAACACTACAACTTTCTCAAAACAGTGCAACCTTCTCAAAACAGCACTAGAACTGTTTCATTTTGAGTGCCCAGATGCAATCATTCATTTGTTCACTCATCATCCATTTGATTATTCATTCTATAGGCATTGTTCCATGGAGTAGGCATACAATCATGTACACACAGAGCACTACCCTCAAGGAGCTTAGTGTCTAGGCCACATTGAAGGGGCCTTGTGTCAGCATATATGATGAGGCTCAGAGAAGGAGACAGCTCAGGACTGAAGTCCACACACAGGGTGTACAACATATTTTATGTTGAATGTGAAGTATGATATTCTTTGTGAAGAATGATATTTCTTCTATTTCTTTTTGGATCAAGGTTTATAGAACCAATTTACTTAAGTTATGGGAATTTCCACAAATATTCCCAAATATATGTCCTATGGATATAGAGTTAGCCATGTATAGGTAAGTGTGGTTGTGTCCAAACTTTCCTTTAAATAACATGTCCTCTGACTCTTCAAATATTTCCTTCCATAGCTGTGATCTTAATCTTCAAAGGTCACTATACTAGGAGAAGAATTAGAATGACTAATAAAATGATTTACAAATACATTAAGTAAAGTGTCTTTACTTTTCATTTACCCAAGATGTTCTATATCCAGCACATGATCTTGCACAAAATATGTCACAGTTGGAAATAAAGCCAATAACTTGACAAATGGAGATTTATTTTGTCATCACAAGAAACTTATTTTTCTACGAAGGTTATAGTCTCCAAGTGGCAAATCCTAGAAGGGCAGCAACCATAAGTTCATGAGTCTTAAGATCTCAGAATTGCCAACTGGGCAACTTCCATGCCCCATTAAATGTGCAGACTCGAAAATCCTGGATTTGCCCTTGTTTTATTTAATAAGGGTTGATTAGCTTTGCAATTAAGCCATATAGTTCTTAGGCTTTGCTCTGAAAGACTACCCATCTACTTACTGCCACTTAAAAAGTCTTACTTGCAGTATAATAGCCTTTTCCGTTAGTTTCAATTGGAAAGAACAGACAATATCTCACAGCACCATTTAACACAAACTCAGTCTATGAGTACACCAAGGAACAAGCAACCCTCTCAGTCTGCAGTTAATGAATCAAAGTTTAAGACGACAAATTGGCTCGCTGAGGCAAAATAGTTAATTAACTTTTAGTCAGAAATATTCATCCTGCTTTCCTGGCATAAACAAGTCTCATAAACTCTGTTTACTTACTCAAGTGTTTTTCTCCTGTTCTACATCCCTAGGCATCATTCAGAGTTCTTAATATATCATGTCAGAGTAGCTTCATAATTTTAATCCAACTTTTTTATATTTTCAGCCTCTAAGACAAAAGTAATAAATCTCTTCATCATTAATTTAGGTTCTGTAATGCTGTAGTAGAAATTTTATTTTAAAAATAAAATGAAAGAAAGCTTTCAATATTAAATTCTGTAGGTCCATGACTTTAGATGCTAATTGAATCAGACTTTGTGTTTCTTAAAGTAAACACATTAATTCCAAATGTTGGGTTTGCTCAGACTGTTTAGCCTGTCAGGTACAGCTTCAGACTAATGGTGCAGCAGTGGGTGGCATGTCCAATTAGCAAAGAGGTTTAACAGCAACCACTCCAGACCCTCTTGCTTCTGGTGCTTTACAGATACGCTATTTCCTTAAAATAACATCTAAAATATTAGCTAATAAGAGAACTATGTCAACAGCTTTGATGAATATATACCCAAACAGCCATTACATTATATACTCCCTCGCCACTCTTCCAAAATCACCTTTTTCTAATTTTTTCCCCAATTATCATGTTTCTTCTGGAGAGAACACTCATACTTTCACAGAGAATGGCATGTATTTGTTATCTTCTGTCACTGGCCTGTGTTTTCTAAAGGAAGGCTGTCTGCCACTGTGAATGTGTATATTTAACAGCTACTGACACTAAACGTTGCTTACATTTTGTTCTTTGCAGCGTTGCCACAAAGTTTACTTTTTTTTTCTAGTTCTGTGCCAGGTTTCTTAAACCTCAAGTCATCATCATTTCATGAGATGATTTTTCCAAAAGCAAATTACAGGTTCATGAATTTAAGTAAGTGTTGGGCCAGAAATGCTGCTTAATTTTGGAAGTGACTCATTTTGTGTGTGTATAAAATGTCATGCTAATACCTTTCTACATATATTGAGGGATAAATACTGTGTCCTAGAAAGGCAAGCTTCAACTAAAAAATAAATTATTATCCAAGATTTTTTTGTAAATTATTTTATTTCCCATAACTGAATTAAACATACATTTATGCAAGTATTTCACTTTTATCACTTATTAATATATGTAAATTAAACATATTTTCCCAGAAAACCAAGATTGACATTATTCAGTTTAATAGACCTATATTTAACTCCTACAAGACATCAGGTGAGTTTTTAAGATCTCAGGTGTATTGAGATGAATATGACAGAGTACTGTTTTCAAAGATCCACAGATAATGAGAAATAATTCATTTTTATGAAAAATCCAATAGTAGCTTTTCCTTAGAAGTCTAAATATGTGTCATCCTTCACTCTTTTGGTTGAGTCCTCATAACCCTCCACCTACAACCTGAAACAAAACTATTCGGTGTGATAAGGGCATGAGGTATCAGTGAAACAAACAAAAAAAAAAAGGTTCATTCAATGTGGGGTCAAGTGATGAATATGAATAGATAAGAAGTTTTCCTTAAGGTGGTTATAGATCAATTAAGTTAGGAAGGAAGGGCAAACTTTATGAAACACATAACATTCTCAAAAAATTGAGGATTCAGATAAATGCCATCAACATAACACAGAAACTTGTTAGAAATATAAATTACTGGGTTTTATCCCAGAGTTTCTGAATCAAAATCTCAGAGAGCAAGAGTCAGCATCCTGAGTTTCACCAAGCCCTAAGCTGATTCTGATACATGCTGAAGTTTGAAATTCACTGTAACAAGGCATGTTTTTAGGCAGTAGAGCAAGAAGGGGGCTGATAGTTTCTCAGGGGATGAATTACTTAAGCAAACACTTAGAGTAGTTTAGTCAATGTCCCAGCAGCTCTAAGTATTGGTTGTTAACAGCTCACAGTGGCACTTAGCTTCCAGCAATTGGCTGAATGTAAGGAGGGTGTCTCCTGTGGGATGCCTGAGGGCTTTTGCCTTCCCAAAAGAGAGGACTGTCAATGATGGACTGATTTGGAGATACAAAAGGAAGAAATATTTGGGGATATAATGCACATTTCAGAAATTACCATAATATCATTTGACCACACATCTTTCCTGGCTTTTTTCCTGTCCTATCCTGCTTCCCTCACTCCATCTCAGGTTTCTCCTGAAAGCACTTCTCAGTCAATCATGTGACCTTCATCTCAGGCTGTTTCTAGGAAACTCAACCCAAGACAGAGTACACAGCATACAAATGCCTAGAGAACTATAGGAGGTTTGCACTGATGCAACATAAAGTGTAAAATCTGAGTGTGATGAGAGAAAGCTGGAACGGTGGGGGAACAAGTTTATGGGGTACAACAATCCTTTATGAAAGCACCAAAATTCAAAAAAAGAGAAATAGAGAGGAAGATGAATCTCAATACATATAAAATATTGACATGGGTAGGCTGAAAGAAAGTCACTCAGATTACCATCTTAGAAAAACTATTTCCAATTTACAGTAAATAATCACTTACTCCATCTCTCATCAAGCACTGGAAATAAGGAGCTTTCTAGATCCAAGTCACAAGGTCAGGGGCTGTGCAATCATGAGTAAAAACAGATTGTGAGAGATCTGGAAGGGAAAGAAGGATGGCAGAGTGAAGGGCTGGGGCTATCCTCTAAGGGGTAGGAGATAAAGGGAAAACAGACACGGGTCAGGAGAAATGATTAGAGACCAAAGGAATGGGATTCAATAAGAGTCCATCTTGTGCTTCTTTTTTCCCTTGTTTTCTTCAGCTACTTCTTTCTTTGTTCCAAGGAGCTCCTGCTAGGACAGACTTAGTAGGGGCACATTACCAGTATGCAGGCACTTGACAATATCTGCTTTCCTTTCCACTCCAATGATGACTTCTAGCCAGGGTGTCTTTCCAACTTGTTCCAGAGCCCTGTAGGAATCCATCAACACTCCAAGCATCAATCCTTCTGTCACTCAAATAAGTACACAGACCGTTAGAACGTGTTCTTAAGAGTTGTTGTTATTGTTGTTATTTTCTCCTGTTTGAATATTAGAAAAGCACATCAAGGAGATACACTAGATTGTGTTGTAACCCTTTGATTGTGTGTCTCCCCAGACAGTCAATCCGCAGAACAATCCTCTTTCTTAGGATCCACCCTGCTCCCTTTTCAAGTTCTCCACCACAAGTGCCACCAAAAAGGAGGTCTTCTTCCCATATCACTCTTTCTGAACACACAAATGACTGGAGATTTCACAGCTATCACACCACGGTCCATAAAGAGAACTGGCTTCCACATTCTATACAAGGCTCTGAGAACAATGGGAGCAAGGAGGTGGAAGAAAGCACTGCTTGATTACTGAATTTAGCAGTGTCTGAAGTCAAGTCTACTTTGGATTTTTTGGTATTGTAAAATGTTAGGTTTCCTTTTTTTTCTTTAAACCATTCTGAAGCAGTTTTCTTATCCTTTTCAACAGTCTTAAATGACATAAGAAGCCTTTTATTTTTTCAAAAAGTAAATATGACTGAATCTCATCTTTCTCCAGATGTCATTCACTTTTTAGCTGAAGGACCTTTAAACATCTCATCCTCATTCTTTCATCTATATACAATATTCCTAAAAACACGTTTCAAGGAAAATTAGGTAGGGATACTGGGCCATACAACATGTAAAAGGTCAGAAATTCTCCAAGGTCACATACTTCCTTCCACAAAGTTAAATTATTTTCTCTATTGCAGGAATTTTCAGCATTTAACGTATGAGCCATGTACTGCATCGTTGAGGGAGAGTAAGGGAATCCTTAACTACTCACGGGGTTTGGCTGTGGAAAGCTTAATTTCATTGATTAAATATAGGAGAAGATTATGTTAAACATATTTCAGAAAATGAAAATTCAGATGGGATTTGAGACTTTTTTGGTTCCAAAATGCTTAGCAATTATGTGACAGCAAGTTTGGAGAACAAGGTAAAGGAGAATACTAGATAAAAAGAGAAAGATAATAAGAGTGCTTCCCACTTCCCCAATATGGAACAAGGTTTCATCACCTTTGGACAGATTATAGGTTTCCAATGTTATGGTCACATTATCCTCCATCATTTCACATGATGTACATTTGTTAAAAGTTAAGGTGGGCCTACTTAACCCTGCAAGGGGTTAAGTCTCAGCACTACGAAGCTATCAGCAGTCACTGAAGCATGAGTTCGATCCCCAGCCAGGGAGCTGACCCACATAACACAGCAGACCTCTCCTGTCTCGCCAACCACTCCCTTCAGCAGTGTATTGCAGTCAGTCCATCCATTCTGCTCTCCACCCTGTCTCTGGTGAATCCTCTCACACACACTCCCCAACACATGTACCTCTGGCCTACACCCCAGCTCTTGCATGCATAAATAAAATAAATCTTTAAAAAAAGTTAAGGTGAATAGATCAATGAAAATTTCTGAAACATACTAATGTAAAAAGAATAAAAACCTCTCTACCCACATATGGCAAATACCACACCAGTTAATTATCTTGAATACACCTGAGCAGAACAAATTTTAGAAAGTCACTTCCAAAATTTTGGCTGTATTTCTGTAATGTTTTTGATGGGTTTTTAATGTTTTTAAAATCTGACAACTGCTCCTGAAAATGAAATATTCTGTCAGCAAGCTACAGTTAACTTATTTCAATAAACAGGTAATTTGTTCTTGTAGAAAACAGTTGAAAGCATTTGCTGACATTTGAGTAAAAAGAAAAACTGGATGATCTGTGGTTGGGAAGGATAAAATCTTGCATAGGATCTCAAGTGCTCTGAACGTAAGAGAGGGATTGGACATTTGAGAGCAGACAGACTGTTCAGTGTCTCTAATGAAAAGGGTCAAATTGCAAAATTTCCACTTTACCACATGACTTTAAAAAAAAAAGGCCACAATATGGAAATTTGATTCCTCTGTGTGGCCCTTTGCTGGTACTTTAAAGAGACATGTCGTGTAGAAATTTTCTTGGGACTTTGCACTTAAAATAAGAAATGTTCTCAATATGGAAAATATGGAATTCAGACATTTTTTTTCCAAGAGCTTTTTGGCCAAGACAATCCGTCCTCTAACAGATGATGCAGCCAGTAGTTCACTGAACTGGATCATAAATGGTTCAATTTTTCCCTAGTCTTCACATGCCTGTTTTTCCACTCTGCAGGACACACAAACACAACAACTGGTCAGGAAAACAGAAATCATTGTAACATTTTAAAGTACAAAGACCTAATTCAGGAAATTGGTTACAAGTGTTGGATTACTAAGAGAGGAAAAGGGGGATTCTGAGAGCCAAAGTAAGAAGCAGTTGCCACCCTTAAGGCTCTAAGAACAAAGGAAGGAAGTGGAGTTGAAGAACCTAAGAGCTTGGACCAGAAACATGTGGAGTTGTCACTCAGGCCTTTGAAGAGAGGACACACCATTGGCCGTGACTAGTACCTCTCAGTAGGTAGGAAGACATTGGATTTTTAGAGGTGGAAGTTATTAGAGACTGAAACTAATTTTTATTGTTGGGGCTCCACACTGCCTCTGAACCGCACTGCAGGAACAGATACTTTTGTTCTTCCTCCCATTTCCCAATCTTTTTTCAGACCTCCTTTTGACCAGTTCTAAAAAGAGAACCACCCTCCCTAACAAAGGGCCTTGCAAATAGTTTGCAGAGTCCTGCAGCAGTGTCACATAATTGGACATAGGGGATTTGACCAGAGCGGAGTGAATTTAGGTAAAGAGCCAATCCTACACCAAACTGCTTCTGTCCTCTATAGCTAGTTCCAGGTTCTATTCTCCGCCCTCCTAGTGCAAATATAACCAAAAATGATACAAGTCAATATCATCAGGACCTTTGCTGAGGAACAAACAGGAAATGATTTTGTCCTGGGTCACAATGCAGGTTTCATTCCCGCAAAGATGAGATGACAGACTTTGGGTAAATTTCATAAACTCAATGACATTAGTTTTCTCTTCTGGAATAATTAAATCTGCCTTGATCACACATACAAATAGATCATCTGAATAAAGGGCTTAGCACAATGCTAGTCCCAGCAGACACACAGTAAATATTAGTTGACTTAATTGGTTTCTTCCCTATTCCTCATTCTTCCTTGTGGGATGAAAAGATTTGCTCCTTTTTACTAGAATTTCAAGTGTCAGTAAACACCTGTAAAGCAGGAAAATATTTCCTTTTAGCTACAGAGATTTTACTAGTCCAGAAGGTCAGCTTCTACCAAGTTCACAAAAGAGAGAAGTAAATTGTTTACATGGATGAATTTATTATAAGAATGCATGGGAGACAGAAAAGGAGGCCTTTCAGGAACAGTTTTCTGCTCAGGAACATGAGGCAAACTTCAACCAGGAAATTCTGCCTAGCTTTGTGAGGAACAAGAAAATTAGCTTTCATAGCCTGTCTTGTCTTTGCTTAACCGGCATTTGTGTTTCCTCCAAATTATGACTCTGAAAGACTTCTTTGCCTCTCTTAAGTATGAAAGCATTGCTATTGAGCAGAATTCACACATCACCTCAAATATTATTGACTTCTGAAACCCAGTCTAGATGTGATCAATTCACATGCTAAGCTAAAAAGTTTCAAAGTGGAATACCCTGTCCTATCTATTCACCACCTCAAAACTAACAGCTGTTGAGGCATTTCCCTACGAACGAGAGCTCTCTGGCTTTCTCCTTCTATTAAGATATAAAGAAATTCTTTTAGATTCTCCCTTATAATTACCCCATGCCCAAAACATTTGTCATTGAATAAGGGCTTCATGAAGAAGCTGAGCAGGGAGACACCAAAAATCCATCATGGTAAGTGAGATTCCGAGGACAGAAGATACTTGTGTTTCAACCATGTCATTAAGTGGATCTCAGAAGTGGGGAACAATGGAAGGAGGAAGAGCCAATGCCTAGATTTCTAAACGAACAATTAGGCGAATGGGATCTTATCAATGGAAATGGGGAAAAGAGGGCTAATTTGTGATGAATAGGTGTAAAGGCACTTGTGGAGTACGCAAAGGCATGGTTAGGCTTGACATAGAGATAATAGCTGAAAACCAGAAAACAAAGAAGTTCAATTTTTTTTGTTCAATTTTTAATGCAACAAATCTTAAATCTTTTGGTGCCATAGATCACTTTGAGTGTCGAATGACTGATAGACTCTCTTTTCAGAAGAAAAAAAGAAAAAAGAAAAACATACAGATGTATATATGGTTAAATCATCTATGTATTTTTGGAAGATATTTTGAATTCCCAAGTCAATTTCCACTACCCTGCCACATCTGGCAAAAAATGTATAAATGAGCAAAGTCCAGGCACTGAATCTGTACAATATTAAAACTCTATATTTTCTCCTCTTATAGTTCACCTTCTTCCCCATCCACAAACAAGCTAAAATTCTACATAGGTCAACTAGCTCTTTGCCTAGCAATCCTTTTGTGAAATAATGAGAAACAAAGCAAGGCAATTCAATGTTAAGTTTCTAACCATTGCTAATAAGAAAATGACCCAAAGGTGTTCATTTTCTCAATTACAGTAATGCTCATTTTCTTGTTGGATAGACATGTGCTCCAGAGAAAACCTGAGGGATGATCATACATATCCTGGCATATACAGTGTACCCCAAGCCCAGAGGCAGCAGCTAGCAATTATATTCCACTGATTAATGTGCAGTCATAAATTTACAGGCTTGATGGTCCAAAGAGGCTCCCTGCTATGTGAAATAATGAATAGGAAATTGTCAAAATAATTAGCCAAGTCAGACATCACTAAGTCTACCTGTGAGTTGAAACTAATGAAACAAACAAACAAAAAAATGCCTGTCCTTTCAACAAATAGAGTTTGAAAGATGGAGTATGAAGAAGAATGGTAGAGGAAAATATTCCTTTGTATTAGTGTTGTTTCATTTAATTCACTGGTCATAGTGTCTGTGTTGAACATAATGCTGCACTCTTCAGATCCACCTTCAGGGTATCAGGACATATTCCTGTTACACCAGCCACTAGAAGTTCTGCTGTCTCTGCAGTCAGCCTTCTGCAGAATTTGCCCCATCTGAAGAAAGCTGCATTGTCCAAGGAGGGGGATAGCTCACATGCAATGGCTGGTCAATGCCAGACTGTAAAACCTGACTCCTCACATCACATCAAGACACAAATTTGAAGGATCAGCCCATCTTTAAAGACTCCTGAGCCTGAGGCCTTGACGAAGACTGCATCACAGACAAACCTCTCCTTCTAATCAGTCCTAGCTCTTTCACACAGAACACTCCTTAATAATCTTCCTGCACACTTGTCATCTGAGTCTGCTTCCTGGAGAATCCAGCTTGCAGACAATGTCACCTAACATCAGTGTCAAAGTCACCACAAAGAAATATCCTTGACACAGGAATGGTATATTCAATTTAAGGTTGACACATTTTTTATACCTACTGTGTGCAAGGCAAGTCTGGAATTACACCAAAGTGAATTTTTTTCCTTTAGATTTTCTTTTGGGGATTGTTTGGTGGTATTGTTTGTTTGGTTTGGTCTTGTGAATCAAAAATACATACACACTTAAGGTGATTCTTCTATGTAAATTTACCTCCTTTTTTTCAAAGTCTCAGTTGGGAAAATAATACAGGTTTTCAAAAAAATATCACAGTGGCAAATCTATTGGAGATAAAAGGAAATAATATGCTTATGTTACATATGAAGTAAATAATTAAAAGTTCAGCTTGATGGTACACTCAAATAGTCAGAAGGAAGCATTTAAGACTTGATACGATACCTCTACTTGATATTTTAGTCTTCAAAGACCAAGAATGGAGACTGTATGGAATGCATCAGTCAAGAAGTCTCACTTTTCAAGCATTAGGTGGCAGTCATTCCAAGTGATGCAGGCAGAACAAGCAAACCCGATATATGAAAACCCAAATTACTTTAGGACAAAGATTTTAAAAAGAATTCCTTACAGGATTTTAAAATTGCTTTAATAAAATATATCTGAAAAATTTTAATTTATTTTCAATTTTTTATCATCATATCTTTTAAATTGCTGTACTTGGAAATCCCCTTTTCATCATAGCAATTAGTTTTAATTATATCATTGTTTTCATTTCTATAGACTCAACTATAACAGTCACTGTCCCGCTGCCTGTATCATTTACCCATCTAGTACTTCATTTTCTTTTCCTGTAAAATGAAGTCAGAATAGCTAGGAAACATTGAAAAAAATAATGAGAAAATGCTTCACAGACATCTATGGGTCTTTTTTGTTGTCAAATTATAAAATATTTGATAAAATTTTCCACATAGATTTAGAAAAGAATATGTCCAAATAATGTGATGATTTTGTACATATCAAATCCCTTTTATATATTTTTAACAGAAAGGGTAGTTTTTATAAATAAATCTTTTAGTTCTGCATTTATAAATAATGCCCTGATACAGAACTCATTATCCATTTTCAAAACGGTCTAGAATGAAGTAAAGTGCATCAGATTAAGTGTATTTGCATGAGTCTGCATTACCCAGATACATAATATTCCTTTTATGTTTTGGTACTGGAAAATGAAGATCTGTGAAGAGACGACAGCCTCACTAAGCACCCAAGTATTTTGTAATATAAGGATCTAGCAAGTGTAATAGGCCTTAAATAATCTTTCTAGAGGAAACTCTACTGTGTTTAGTAAATAATTTTGACTACTGGGATCATTTGCTTTAAAGCTGAATTTGCTGAAAAGCCTCAGGCAAAATTTTCAGTATCCCAAAGCAATGTAATTGGGCAATTAATGTTTAATGGTAGAGAGGAAGGGTGTAGCTCAGCCTACACAAAATTGAGAAAAAGGTATTGCTTGAGCTGTTAAGGCCAGGGAGGCATGCATTTCCTACTGTCAGCATTAGATTTTTTTTTTTTTGCTGTTTTTTAACTTACAGCATCAAAAACATATTTACTTCAAAGAAAATCAATTTTTAAAAGCAAAGATATGCAAATAGGGAAAGAGAGGCCTTGATTTTCATATTCATTAAGAAGTCTAGTTGAGTACGTAGCATATTTATCTGTGTGGTGAACTCACTAATTTTTGCTAGTCTGGTTTCATGCATGACTCCCAGATTAAGTATGTTTTAGAATCCTATAGTTTTAAGATTTTTCCAGTTTAGGACTTTTCTCCCTTAAAGGATCTAAGATTTCTGTACAATTTAGTAACTTTGGGAAATGTTTTTTAATTCAAACTTTTCTTCCACAAGACCTTTGGTGTGACATTTTGAAATATTCTATTAGACAGACATTCACCCAGTGTCATACACTTGGTATGAACAAGAGGCATTCTCTCTGGCCTTTTTGACAATGGGTTTTTATTGTAACTACAACTCTTTATACAACTAGTTCATATGAAATTAAGGTTATTCTTTTGGAATCCTGATGTGAAATGACCTTTCATGGATGAATTGTTCTTCAGCAAAGTGACATCAAACAGAAGTAGTAATTCATACTAAGATCATAAAAAACAACAAAACTACTTTCCTCGTGAGACACTGGTTTGGAAACAGAAATCAGACCAATTTTATCTTAAAATTCATTCAGCGGATAACTATCAAGACTTAAAAAGGGGTCAAGAATGAACCTAAGGTGATATTAAATCTTAATGATAGTGTTGTTGAATAGTTCTATGCTCCAAGTAAACATTCTAATTACTAACATAAATATAGATGGCTGAAATGAATTTTTCAACATACGTTTGAAAACTAGTGCATCCAAATAAAGGCAAGGAGGTCTGGGGAGGGGCCCCAGCTCTGTTATTTGCTAACTCTAAGTCACAACTCTTCGTAAGTCTCAAACTCAGACATCCTAATGTCTGTCCCTTGTGCAAAACACAGTATAAAAGCCTTTTATTAATCATCAGTGCAACTGACTGCCATTAGGAGTATTGCCTTATAAAACCACATATATTTACTTTTAAACAATACAAAGCTGCAAGACATATAAGTCATCTGAGGGATGAAGTATTTGTCCTCAATTTCATTGACCCAAACTTCAGATAGTGCTCACTAAGCCTAATGAAGAAAAATAACGGATTGAATTTTAAAATAAAATCAATAAATTAAATGTCTAGCCCAATTTTGAGGCAAAATTAGGAAATAAATTTCTGAGTTAGAGACTATGCACTAAGAAAATATTTTTTGGAGACCACACACAGTGCTCTAATCCAGACCTATTGCACTGCTCCTTAGGTGGAGCGTTCAGGTGCTCATTATCCACCGCGAGCTAGGACACACAAGGAAATATTCTCCATGACCTCTTGCTCCTTGACATCATTCTAGAATCCATACACAACTCCTGGGGAGTATGATTTTTTTATTAATTATTGTTCTTCAAACTAATTTTGAATAGAAAGACTGTTTTCTTCTTTTGAGAGAGTAGTAAAAGTTAGTAGAAGCAGATGGATCTCAGCCAATATATAGATCTCATCCTCCTTTGAGATTCAAACCCCTTCAAACAAAAGTGTGATATAGTTTGATCTGTTATCAGAACTCAGAATCAAAGTAAAAAAAAATGTCCTTCAGATGACTATCCTTGGGAACCGAGTCCCTAATCCCACAGTAGTGGGAGGAGACGTGTTAAAAATGCTCCAAAATATTGTGTAAAATATTGAGAATATGAGCATTTTTCCAAAGAAAGGATCTGTTTGTATACATTAGGCTCACGGGATGGACTAAATTTACAAAAAAAGTAAGAGCACTATCTGAGGTTAACCAAGAGGAAGGATTTGACCTGTCAAAATTCCTATAAAATTTTCACTTTATTCTTCAAAGGACATTGATAAACATTCTGCAAAAGCTGTTCTTTCCTATTGTACCTATTTTTTCAACTTGGGTTTGGCTCTATAATTTTAAGTGATGATCAAGAATTATGCAGTAAATGGAATCAGCCAGTAATCTACAGTCAGCAGATACAACCTTGACTGGATCTCATGACATTGCTTGACTGAATCTGTACTTCTTGGCATAAAGAAATGAATGGGATGGTTCTTGTTGCCCTAATTTTAAGAGTAAAGGATTTTTGAAGTTATTCCTTCAGATTTTTGAAATTATTTCTTCGATTGATTGTATATTGACATTATAGCATTTTTTAAAAAATATAAACTCCTTGTTTCCCTAGCAAAGAAAGCAAACTAAAATGAAAGAATCCAATTAATAAACCTGTCTCCATTGCTTCAGTTTATCACTCTAATAACATTTGTAAACTAAAGGTAAAATAAAATTTTCTGGCACTGAAGTAAATGAACCGATTTTAGACTGGAAAAACATTTCACTGCCTTTTGAAGGCATTTCCTTTCTTGTCTATACTTGAAGTTTCATGGAGCATAAAAAATATTATTATAACTCAAACCTATGAGTTTTAAAAAGAAACTATTTTCAAATTAAATATAAAGAAAAGTAGGTCTATAATTCAATGTTTGTCTTCAGAATGCCAGGTTGCTATAGCGATGGTTGGAATAAGTAACATTGATATAAGAATTTTCTATGAGAAAATCCTCCTCTAAAATTGTATCTCTGCTCAATATTCACAGTGGCAATGTGATAATATTGTTATCTTTTATTTTACAAAGGAGGAAACAGATTCTAGCTGTGGTCTGAATCCTACAGTCTCAGAAAACTTTATCATTCAAATACTTCTGTCAGCAATGGTTTATTCCCCTCAATAATAAGAGAGTGGTATAGTCAATTAGGGGATAAAATATCCAGATAGAGAAGAAGGAGGAGGAGAAGGAGAATAAGGATGAGCGAAAGAAAAAGGGCACACAATGAATTATCAGAGGCAGAGGCAGATTAGGTAGCACTAATTGCAATAACTGATATTCACTATTTTTTTAACCTATAAAAATGCTAAAATAATTGAAGGAGGAGGATGGGCAGGTGGAAGAGGAGGAAGGCAAAAAGAAGAGGAAAAAGAAGAGGAAAGAAAAGAAAACTCCTTATTGTTAGTCCAGAGCTTTTCTTTATAACACGCCAGTCCCGTGGTGTCTGAAACACAGTGCACTAAAACAAAAGGGCGGAGAAGTGAGGGGTTGAGGCAGAGAAAGATCTGGGATGTTGAATCTCATTTACCAAATTGAGTCTTCACCTAAATTGAAAATTGATTCTAAGTGTTGGGAAACTAGAAGAAATAAAGTTTAAGATATTTCCAATTTAAAAAATAATAAGATAACCAGTGAAGCAAAAGAAAAATGCATTGGATCACGAAAGTAATTAAGTAAGTGACTCGATTAATGTACCAATTTGTGTAACTAAAAAAACAGTAATCTTTAAAATTATTTTAAGCACAGTCTGAAGGTTGGTAGAATCACAGATCAGGTTTCTTTTGAGATTCCCTGCAAGGCTCCTTGGCTCCATCTAGTGCCAGCTAGTCAAAACTGACACATAAAAGGACAAAAACCTAGTATAACCTTACTACTGGTTCCTTCTTTTCCTTAAAAAAAACAAGCTCCCACCTGGCAAATTATTGGCCTCTTCTCCTATGGATTTTGCTCATCACATACCTCAAGACTCATGACAACAATTCATGACTGGATATGTTTACACACTCATATCTTGAAAGAAATGCAGTCCAACACACGACTTACTGATTCATTTCCCCAGACCTTCTGGAGCACCCACTTTGTGCCAGGTCCTGCTCAATGATCCAGGGCAGGAAATAATGCCTAAAGTTCTGGTGGAGGAGAGAAATAAGTAATCAAATTCAATAGAGTGTAATAGGTATTTATTGTCTAAATTAACTCTTAAGGTTAATAGGAGTTATCCAAATGAAAAAAAATCAAGGGAAAATGCACCCGATACAGAATTAATGGTCTATGTTAGCTTGTGAGCAAAGATGCGAAGGCCTTTGAGATGCTGAGTATAGTAGGGAGGGGACTCTGAGAGGCGCAAAGGTTAAGAAGCAGACTCTGAAGCCTGAACAGACTGGTTGAATTTTGATTATCCTATTCTACTTCTCTGTACCTTGGTTTTCATATTTCTGACACTGGGATAATGACAATATCTCTCACACCCAGGAAGTTTGAGGATGAAGAAAGTTAATACGGGGTCTGCACTAAGAGCGCCCCACACACAGTGAGCATGCAGCACAGCACAAACTGACTAAATAGTTCACCTGCAGTGTAAATGATAATGGCCTGGAAAGGAAGGCATTGGCCACATCATGCACAAATGGTTACTTTGTGCACACATAGGTACTAAGAGTCCTCTTTCCTTCCACACACGTGTGCTTTAGTAGAGTCAGCCAGGAAACTTTCCTTTATCTACAGACATGGTCAGAGAGACTGGAGAGCCAACTGCTTCACAGGTGATTTCCTTCTCCTTTCAACCACAGCATAAGCTGGTTGTATTGCTAGTACCTCTCTCCAGCTCTTAAGATGACCAGGGATTCTGTGGAGAATAAAGCTTACAGTCTCATTGTGGGAACTTGGAGGCTTCTCCATGTCAGTTCAGAAGGTAGATGACAGAGTGGACAGAAAAGTGTGAAAGAAAGTTCATGGTTCAGTGGAATGACCTTTTTTTAACCTGTGTGGCTTCTTTTTCTGATATGTTTTGGCATATCCCATAGATTCTTGACCTCTATCCACCAGGCACTTAGGAGGAAAATAAAGAAGAGGAGCAAAAGAACAGGCAAAAGAAGAGGACAAAAATTACTATTTATTGAGTGCATATGTCCTAGCATTTTGCATGTACTAATTGCATTTCATTTAACACTATGTTACTATTATTCACATCTTACAAATGAGAAAAGAAACCAAGGCCCAACAGAGATTAAATATTTTAGCCAAAGTCACTCAGCTAATAAGTGATGAAGTTATAATTCTAACACACCCTAACCACTACACTGATTATCTCTTAAATCTCCCAATGTTTCATCATGATAGGTCAACAGACTCGTCTATTTCATGAGGTGTTCCTCAAGCCTTCTCTTTCCTCTTTCCCACCCAGACCCTTGTGTAAATAGCTACTCTTTCAAAATAGCTGAGTTCAACTAGATAATAATATATAATATCCTAATATGATATAGGACATACATTAGCTATGCATGTGTTTGTGTTTGAATAAATTGTCATTAAGATAAAGAGAATTATAATTCCCCCCCAGCAGTATATGTCACAATGTGTTCATGAGCATGCACATGTATATATCATATACTTAATTCTCCTCAAAATATTTTACTTTTAAAAAATTCTTCAGTGAAATATTCCTAGGCAAAACATAGAAAATTAATCTTTCTTAAAAATATCTTACCTTATTAATTACTTTTTAATGTAAATGCTTTGGATAAAGTATATCCAAAGATAAAGTGTTTATCTTCACTATTCTCACACAGAGTACCATTATGTATATTTGATAGTGGAAGACGGATCCGACCTTATAGATACTATTTGTCTGAGGATATTGAATATGAACAGAGGTGGAAAAGTCCTCTACAAAATCTTAGCAAACTAAATGCAGCAATATATTAAAAAGATCATACATCACGGCTAAGTAGGATGTATTCCTATGATGTAAGGATAGTTAAAACATATGCAAATCAATCAATGTAATTCACCATATCAACAAAAAGAAAGACAAAAATAAATGATCATATCAATAGATACATAGAAGTTAGTTGACAAGATTTAGCATCCATTTGGAAAAAGGAGGAACATAGCTCAAGATATTCAAGGCCATATGTTCCAAATCCACAGCTTCATACTCAGGTTTTCCTTTAAGATCAGGTAACAAGAATCTACTCTCACTTTTATTATTTCAACGTTGTACTGCAAGTCCTAGCCAGAGCAGTTAGGCAAGAGCAAAATATAAAAGGAATCCAAATTTGAAAGTAAGTAAGACTATCACTACTTGTAGATGACCTTATAATATACATAGATTCCGCTAAAAACTATTAGAAACAATAAATTAGTATAGTAAAAATGGCAGACTACAAAATCAATGTATAAAAGTTGTTATATTCATACTGTAGAGTTAACCAAACAATTCACATGTCATATTGAAAATGATTAAGTGAACAGCAATGTCTAATTTTGAAAAGGAAATGAAATGCAAAACCAAGCTCAAAAGCATACAATAACTGATGATATGTACTTCTGGAAATTCCAGTTACCTGCAAGCTTTGCAATTACCAGACAATGTGTCAGCCAGATATGTTAAAAGGAGAACTTCAAATACTCAATGAACTTTATGAATGCACAGATTCTTATGATTATCAAATTTTAAAAATACTTAATACCGCCCTTCATATTCTACTAGTTGGTAAGGCTCAGTCACAGGTAAAGAGTAAGTAAGTTCTAAAGAATTGTGCATTATTCACTGACAAGAATCTCAAGGACAGACTTAGATTTTTTATTATTCTCCATTCATGAATCTCAAGGACAGACTTAGATTTTTTATTATTCTCCATTCATGAACTAAGAGCATGAAATATCTTTCATTAAACAAAATTATCTGTTGTGATGGGGATGATCCCTTAAAATGGAATTTGAGATATTATAAATTTGTATAAAAGATATATAATTACTTGACTTGCCTGCTCTAACAGGGAAGACAGGTTTTTCCAATAGTTGAAAGATAAAGACTTTTCTTAGGAAACCTTTGGAATCAATTTGTGTTCATTTGAAACTATCACTAACTAAGAATCACTAACTAAGAAGACTGGTGAAAAAAACAAAAGCTTTGTCACAGAAAATGCAGGGCATGTTAGTGTGTAGAAATGGCCCAAAGATTTTTCTCATTAATAGGGTTGGTTTTATCCATTTAAAATTGAGTGTCCTGCATTAACCAGACATCTTGCTAAACACAGTAAATCAATAAACAAAAGAGGGCCTCCCTGGTGGCACAGTGGGTTAAGCAAAGGACTATGAAGCAAACCGCAGACACTGCAGCACGAATTAGATCCCTGCCACCAGCCAGAGGAGAGACCCACACGGCACAGCAGACCTCTCCTGGTTCGCCAGCTGCTCCCCTCAGCAGTGTGTTTCAGTCCATCTGCCTGTTCTGCTCCCTGCTCTGTCTCTGGTGAATCCTCTCACCTCCGCACCTCTGGCCTGTACCCCAGTTCTTATATGCATAAATAAATAAATCTTTTTAAAAAATAAACAAAATGGGCATGTCCCTATTTTCAGTAAGTATACATTTCTCAGGGGGACAAAGGCAATAACCAATTAAATAAAAATACAAACATGTAGCTAGAAATTATGATAGGTATTAGGAAGGAGAAATATGAGAGAGAACAAAGGAAGAGACCAAATTTATGTTACGGTCAGGAAAGAACTCTCTAAGAAGCAATATTTATGCTGAATCTTAAGGAATAAGTAGGAAGAGGTTAGCCAGATGAAGAGTAGGAGAACAAGAGAACCAAAAAGAAGACTTGTATGTAAATATCACAAGGAAAAGAGCCCAGTTGGTTCAAAGAAGAGTTATTTAAAATATTGAGTAAGAATATGATAAGCAAGACCAAGAGGGACTCAAGATGAAGTTGGATAGAGACTAGATAGATAACTCCTTGAAGACCATGTTAAAGTGTAGACTTTACAGTAAATGCAATGAGGATTGTAGATACCATCTTGTCTAAACAAGATTGCTGGGGGTGGGGTGGGGTTGAGGTGGGGTGGGGTTGGGGGTGGGAAATAGATATCAACAGCTTCCCTGGCAAAGAAGTAATCATGTCATATCTTCTTGAACTCATGACTATCAGGGAATACTACTAAAACAGCCAATTTTGCTGTTGTTTTCTATTGAAGTAACATTTCTGTTGAAGTAACATAACCTTATGTATGTGTCAGGTGTATATCATTATAAATCAACATGTGTATATATTATATCACATTCACCATGAAAAGTCCAATTCTACCTTCACCATCCTCGGGACTCCTTTTGCCTGCTTTACCCACTCCCTCCCCTTTCCCTTTTGTAAGCATTTATTTGGTCTTATTGATG
This sequence comes from Galemys pyrenaicus, assembly GCA_019455555.1. Classification (NCBI taxonomy): domain Eukaryota; kingdom Metazoa; phylum Chordata; class Mammalia; order Eulipotyphla; family Talpidae; genus Galemys; species Galemys pyrenaicus. The sequence goes on along the minus strand of JAGFMF010012185.1, from coordinate 556,054 downwards.
CAGAGATCATAACAGAAAACTCTGCCTATGCCTATTTCAGTTGTGTGATATACTTTGATCTAAACAATCAGGGTTGTAAGGAGGACCTGAAGCAACCATCAGATCTGAGTTGCAAATGAGCACAAAGCTGCATCATGTGCATGTTTAGCTCTCAAGACTCAGAAAAGTAAGTAAGAAAGGTAAGTTTCTGAGTAGCAATGGCAGAGTTGGGACAGAGACCACTGGAGATCACATTACATCTACCATAAGGTCATGTCCAAGGCACGGGGGTGGATTAATGAGCAGGGAAGGTAGGCTCTTAACCAATTGCTTAGTGTGTAAAGATACCAGGCACACAGACAGCTATGTGAATTGTCTGATGTTTTCATGCATTCTCCACAACTCACCTTCTATTTTATAGATGAGAGAATAGGTCATTGAATAAGCACACCACTGGGAAGGAGCATGTTACTTCCAGAGTGAAAGAAGAAAAAAGAATTTTATAATCTTTTTAATACCCTCAAAATGTCTGCCCAAAGCAGACTGTCAACATCTGTTGATTAGTTGATGAATTGACCAGGTTGTGGCTTTTCTGCAGTCTTTAAAAAGAGATCTATTGGGGCCTCCCTGGTGGCACAAGGGGTTAAGTCATAGGAAGCTCTAGGCAGCTACTGTAGCATGAGTTCGATCTGCAGCCAGGGAGCTGAGCCACATGGCGCAGCAGACCTCTCCTGCCTAGCTCGCTCACTCGCTGTTCTCCTCAGCAGTGTATGTCAATAAGTTTGCCTGTTCTGCTCCCCACTCTGTCTCTGGTGATTCCTCTCACCCCCTGCACCTCTGACCTGCACCCCAGCTTTTTTATGCATAAATAAATGAAATAAATCTTAAAAACGTAAAGAACTATTGATGTCAAATAAACAAGGAGCTTGTAAGAAACTACCATGAAATGATTAGCCCAAGGGAATTGTGTTTGCAAGCTATGAAAGATGGGATTGTGATTGGACTGCAGGATCTGGTTGGAGTCTGCTCCTCATCCAGCCAGAAAATGATTTTGGCTTCAGGCTTCAGTGTGCAAATGGGAAGGTGTTGAGGAAAAAGAGATTCCCTGCCTTTACTATGTTCTGAAGTTTCTTCGAGAAACTTCAATAAACGGCCACTAGGTGTCCTCAAAGTAAAAATAATGAGAGAAAAAGTACTTCTGCACTTCTAAGAACTAGATTGACTTACTTGTCTGGATGTCCAGCTCCCTGGACTAGAAGGGACAGTCACAGTTAGTAGTTAAATCTGAACACGGACCTCAGGAAAGGAAATGGGGGTCTGAAAGGAAAAAGACACTTAAGCTGTTCATTTTTATTCTTAATTAGGATTTGTATCACTCTGCTTCAGTAAGGCAGGCCACCATCATTTCCAGTGGCCAGCATAAAATTGTTCTCACCAGTCATCTTGGAGTCAGGGCACCGGGGGTCAGCTTGTCATTAGCCCTGAGCTATTCAGAATTTCAAATGTACAGAAACTTCTCTGGCAGATTTTTAAACACCCGAATATCTTAAAATTTTAATTAGGTGAATTGCAGCAATTGCCTTTTCCTAGGACAGCAGTTGCAATAGTCTTTGTTTTCTTAGTTATGACATCGGTAAATAGAAAAGCACAATTGAGGCAAGCTTGTCCCCAGTTCGCCTTTTAAGTAACACAGACTGGACCTCCCTTCTCACCGCTGGTCTCTGCAAGCTCAGAGTCCTCCTACCTTCACCTGTTACCTTCCCTCATCCCCTTCTCGCCTCTCCCCTCCAGTTCTTTTTTCCATCCCCACCTCCTCTGGCTCTCCTCTTTCTTTGCATCCCTTTCTAAAATCTTTAAAATTAATTTGTTAGTTGTTTACATGTCTAGATTACTTCAGTCAGCCTCCACCAGATCTCTGTTGCCCATGCTCTATCCACTTCCTTCCCCCATCTGTTTTTCCCTCCCCCATTCCCTCTGGTAAACAGTGTATTTTTCACTAGATCCATTATTTTGTTTTGTTTTGTTTTAAAGATTTATTTAGTTATGCATACAAGAGCTGAGGTACAGACCAGAGTTGCCAGAGGTGAGAGGATTCACCAGAGACAGAGTGGGGACCAGAACAGGCAGATCCACCAAAATACACCGCTGAAGGGAGCAGCGGGCTAGGCAGGAGAGGTCCGCCTCGCCATGTGGGTCCCCTCCCTGGCTAGGGATCGAACTCACGCTGCTGTGCAGTGGATGCTTAACAGTGCTCAACCTGCTGTGCCACCAGGGATGCTGTTGGTTTTTTTGCAAATATTTTTTGATTATTTGTATTCCATAGATGACTAAAACCATCTGTGTTAGCTGTGTTTTGCTTTCTTATTTCTCTTAGCATACTCACCTTAAGAGCCATCCATTTTGTCCCCAAAGCCACAATTTCATTCCTTTGCATGCTTGCATACAAATCCACTGAGTGCATATTCCAAAATTTCTTAATCCAGCCATCTGTTGTTGGGCACTTAGGTTGCTTCCATGACTTGTGGACAGTGCTGCCGTGAACATAGAAATACATAAGTTTTTTAGTATTAGCATTTTCATGTCCTTTGGTGAACACCAAGCAGAGGTATTGCTGGATCACATGGTATTTCTGTTTTTGCTTTTCTAAGGTCTCTCCATATCATTTGAACCAAAATACACTGCTGAGGGGAACAGCGGGCGAGGCAGGAGAGGTCTGCAGCGCCATGTGGGTCCCCTCCCTGGCCGGGAATTGAACTTGCACTGCTGTGCAGCAGATGCTTCACAGTGTGGTGCTCAACCTGCTGCGCCACCAGGGAGACCCAGGCTATCTGAGTGTCTTGTTGTTGTTTTAAGTCTATTTAGGTCCTTTGAACATTTTCTTATTGAGTTGTTCGTTTCTTGTTGTTGTTGAATTATACTAGCATTTTATATACATACATATTTCTTTGCATACACCAGAGGTGGAACACACAGTGACCTAGGCTGGTTCTGTGCCCACCTCACACATGTCTTCACTCCTTTTCTGAGAAGTCCCTCCAGAAAATCACCATGACCTGTGGGGACATGGATAACTGCCCCCTTATCCGTTCTGCAGGGATATCTACTTTCTTGGTCACACCCCCTTCCCTTCCTCCATTTCCTTCCCTGAAGTGAGTCACCAGCCTTTGTGTTAGTACTCTGATGAGTTTCCCCTTGGCAGGGTCCCTGAGCAAGCCAGGGCTACACCTGCAGCCAGAGGCAACCCCTCAGTTTAAGACTACCAGTGGGGGACCTCTTCCCAAAAAGATTCCAGAGTGAAACAGACTTCTATGTTATGGTACAAGGTAAGTTGATTCTACGATGGAAACAATATGAAGTACATGTGCAAGTTTTGGAGGTCAAGTGCACAGATCTTAACTGTTATGACGTAACTGGCTTAAGGGAGTTTGAAGGAAAAGTCAAGCACCAACATTAAGAGTCTGCACTCAGGAAAAACTTCCTTGTAATGCAACTAACAACTGATGCCAAGACTATATTATTCAAATCCAAGGCCTCGTGCAAGTCCAGCAGCCCAGAGTTACCCAACTGAGATCTACTATAGTAGATTCAACCATCAACTTGTCTTTCCTAAAAATGAAAGGTGAACTGTAACAGACTAAAGACAAACTGGAACACATCCAAAATGACCTGAGTGTCTGGAAGTTTATGCCTGATAGTCAAACAGGCAAAAAGCTAATGATAAAGGCTTGAATACTTACCCAAGAGAATCAAGAACTTGGACAGAGCTGTCCCAGGGATGAATTATACCACTTGGAGTAAGCTTAACAGAAGAAAACTAAGGAGGAGCTTAAAAGCAGTCAGGACAAATGAAAAGACTTCATCATCCAACTTGATGAAGAAGTGGAGAGTATGCAGGGTGCCACTGCAGTTTTTTGCCAACAGCTGCGAAAGAGGCACCAGCACTTGAGGCAACAGCAATAGTCTCAAGCCTCAGCCCCAGGTCCCAGAGGGACAACATCTTCTGAACTAGTGGAACAGCAGAGGTCACAGGTAAGGACTAAAGTTGTCTGTCCAGTGGACCAAGTAATGGCAGCTCTGACTGGTAGAGGATTTCACAGGGAAGGGACACAACCGAGACGACTTTCTTTCTCTAGGAGTGGTGATAAAACCTCTAGCAGCTCAGAGGAGAAAGCTGGCAGAGGAAGTAGTCCAGAGACCATCTCAGGGCAGGTAAGAAAGTGCAGACCCTCCCATGGCAGAGAAAACTCTCACATATCACTCATCTGACACAGATTCCAATCACGACCCTCAAGAGAATGGGAAAGGAAATCCCACTGCAGGTTCCCATCGTGTTCAGAATGACTTCGGCTCAATTATAAATGTACTGGGTTCGATTTTTGTAATGTTTTACCAGCAAATTTTTATAAGGTCATTTAATTTGGGGGAGGATTCTATTCAGAAAACTAACACATGTTTCTGTCACAACCTGCCATTTTTATGAGTGTGCATTTTCTTTTCCTTTTGAAAAAAATGGTTTTTCTTTTTGCTTCAATACATTTACCACTTTAGGAATTGTACCAGTTAGTTACTCTGAACATTGTTAAAAGGGCATTTTCTAGAGGGTGATTATTTTAGGAGTTAATGTGAAGTTGTAGGTGGACATCTTTCTTTTCTTAAAGTATAGCAGGGGGTGTCTATATAAATCTATGACTGTCTAAACCCCATGCTGCCTAAGGGCAGTCTCACTCTCTCACTCATGTTGTCCTTGTACTCACACTCCATTCAGATTTGTCAGAGGAGCCGTGAAGTGATGACTGCCAATTTTTATTACTGAAAGTTGGACTTGTTGATGGAGTCCTATACGAGCTTCACACTAGATATACTTTTCCACCATACTTCTGTATATTTTCTGGTTAAGTGACTAAAAGTTTCAAAAATTTATGCATAGTTAATCAGCTTTATAATTCGTTGTATCCTGGTAATGCATACTACTCTGTGACTCTAGTATACCTGACCTATACTGATCAAATCTAAATAAACAATTTTTTGTAACTCAAAAAGAAAACAGTCGTCCAATGGGAAGTCATGATATTCTGCCAGAGAACTTCTGAGTCTTTTTGTAAGCCAATACAATTCCTTATTGTTGTGTTTAAGAGAGAAGGTGACCCAAAGCTCTATCCAATGTGTTGTGGGTGAATACCCATTGATTCCCTCTGTTAGCCATTTTAAGCACACACAAAAAAATCAAGTCCATGAAAATAATACTAATAACATGACAACAACAACAAAAAACAAAAATAAACAGACAACTATAAATCAGAGACATTCTATAGGGAAGAGGATTGGGATCAAGACAGGGATGGGAAGAGCACAAGGGACTATGGTGATGGCACGGGTGAATGGGTGGTGGAAATTCTATGGGGACTACACCTGAGAAAAGAAAGCAAACATTATAAGAAAAAGTAAATAAAATAATTTTGTAAAAATCAAGTTCATATTCATGATCTTATATACATTCAACTTAAATAAATATCATGACTTTACAGAATCAGAAAAGGAAAAAGAAAAACAGAAAAGGAAAGGAGAAAAAGATTAGAAAACAGTGTCTCTATCTGCACCTTCCCCACATTAGGAAGGAAAACTAGGCCACCAAGGCTGGGAGGGGTGATTAAAGCCAACGACGGCTGCTCCCCTGCATTTTCTCTGCCTCATTTACTGGGCCCATAGATCATGTTTTAGGAATTTCTAATCTTTCTGCAGCCAGATGACTCATTCCCACTGGCTGACTTGGGCTTCTACAAAACACCTGGGAAGATAAACCTAACAAAACAATCCCTCACTACAGTGAGAGAGGTGGGGAGGTACAAGGTAGGGAAATTTTCAGCTTTTATTTTCATTTTGTTCATCAGAGATACACAGGCCTTAATTGTGATTTCAGACATAGTTGTGTCTGACAGCAAAAACCACTTCCAAATTGAGTAATAAAGTGGCATGACTAGGGAGCAGATTTACTTCTGCCTGGAGAGGGAAACCAAAATAAGTCACAGATGACTTATTTGGGGCCAGAAAGAATCGAGAATTCTGTGGAAAGGTTCCCCATTTGCTTGTTGAAGCTGGCTCCTCAAACTCCCCCTCCACCTCGCATACCTCACTGGTACAGGTTGCCTATCAGGGACATGAGTTCTTTTCTCTCTCTCTAGCTATCTAAGATGATTTTTTTTTCTAATTAAAGTCTGCATATATAAAGCAGAAAGGAAAGAGAAAATGGGGTACAACTCTAATTCAAAATGTAAATGATAACTAAACCCATAGGAACAATCATAAATTAGCAGGCCTCTTCTTTTAGTATAAGAACCAGAAGGGGAAAAAAACCAAGAAAATACTTTCTTGAAAGTGTATACTGGAGTCTTGAATTTAAAAACCTTGGACATAGAAGGAAATTACACATACAATGAATACATTCTCAATTCTTATTTCTTAGATAACAAGGACTTAAAATATTCTCGGCTTTGTGCTAGGGACTCTACTGATTAATTAATCCTCCCAACAATTCTAAGAGGTGTTTATCACGCTTACATTCATGAACAGATAAGAAAACTGGAGAGAGAGGTCTGACATTTTCCTTGAAGTGAAAAGCTATTTCCTGCATACAATTTAACACAGGCTGTGACTGATAACCTAAGGAAGATAGGAATTAGGAAAATCTTAATTAAAATTTTAATGGGAAATTAGCCCATTAAGTTTTCAATCTTCAAAAGTGAAAACAACAATATTTCCTAGTATACAAAGGAGGGAAACACACTCTACCCCTTTCATTGTTCACTTTCTCTCTTTTAGAAGAATATCCATGTTCTCTCTATCCCAACAGGTTATCTTCCACTCAAAGCCACCTTGGGTACAGAGCCAACAGGCAGGCCAAGATCAGAGCCTGAACTCCTATTAACTGCCAGGGGGGCCTCCCTGGTGGCGCAGTGGGTTAAGCAACGCACTGTGAAGCAAACCGCAGTCACTGCAGCACAAGTTCGATCCCTGCCGCTGGCCTGGGAGGGGACCCACATGGCATAGCAGACCTCTCCTGCCTCGCCCACTGCTCCCCTCAGCAGTGTTTCAGTCAGTCTGCCTGTTCTGTTCCCAGCTCTGTTTCTGGTGAATCCTCTCACCATCCTGGACTCTGGCCTGCACCCCAGTTCTTATATGCATAAATAAATAAAATCTTTAAAAAAAAAAAAAACTTTGCCAGGGGAACCAGGAATTGTTGATGCCCCTCAAGTCACTGCCAAGGAAACCAAGTCTGAAGGGAGGAAGGACTGAGACTTAGAAGTTTGAGTGACATTTTTTTATTAGTATTTACTGTTTTGTTGTTTTTGTTTGTTTTTTCATTTTTTATGATTTATTTATTTACTTGAGGTAACATTGCTTTACAACACTGTATGGGATTCAGAGGAAGAGGTTTGCAGCCCCTCAGATGGACATTACCACAGCCCCCATCCTAGAGCACTCACATCCTTTTATGGTATACCATCAGGCCCCCTCCTCACTTGATTCACATCATCCCCCTTTAGTGGCCTCAATTTGGTAATTATTTCTAGACTTTGCTTTGGTTTAGTTCCTTTGTTTTGACTCTCTATATTCCACATATGAGTGAAATCATCCATTTTGCCTTTCTCCCTCTGATTTATTTTACTTAGTATAATCTCCTTAATTTAGCACTGTTTACAATAGCCAAGTTATGGAAACAACTTGAATACCCAACGACAGATGGCTGGATTAAGAAGATGTGATACATATATGTAAAGAAATACTATTCAGCACTAAAAAAGATGACTTCTTGCCAATTGCAATATGAATGGTATGGGAGGGGATTATTCTAAATGAAATCTAAGTGTCCTTGAGTTAGAAAGGAAAGGAGAGTAACTGTGAAATGCCAATGGAATGGAGGAAAATTTACTATCACAGTGAACGCTCATTAGAAACTAGCTTGTCTCTCATACATCTCAGTAACGCCTTTGAAAATGCATCCCCCAAAGCAACAAAAATGAGAGAGAAGATAAGCAGATGGGATTATATCAAGTCAAAAAGCTTCTGTACATCAAAAGAAACATTAACCAAAACGAAAAGACTCCCCACTGATTGGGGAAAAATCTTTGCACCACATACAACTGACAAGAGTCTGATCATAAAATATACAAAGAACTCATAAGACTCAAGGAAATCAAAGCAAATGACCCAATCAAAAAATGGGCAGAAGAAGTTAAAAGACACTCCACCAAAAGAGGACATACAAATGGCCAACAGGCATAGGAAAAAATGCTCAACATCTCTCATAATCAGGGAAATGCAAATTAAAACCACAATGAGGTACCACCTACACCGGTAAGAATGGCACACATCAAAAAATCAACAACAATAAACGTTGGTGAGGATGTGGAGAAAAAGGAACTCGACCTCACTCCTGGTGGGAATGCAAGTTAATCCAACCACTATGGAAGACTGTATGGAGGTTCCTCGGTCTACTAGAGATGGAACTACCATATGATCTGGCAATCCCACCTCTAGGAATCTACCCAAAGGACACAAAAACACAGATCCAAAAGAGTACTTGTACCTCTATGTTTATTGCAGCACTATTTATAATTGGTAAGACCTGGAAATAACCCAAATCCCCAAAAGCAGAGGACTGGATCAAGAAGATGTGGTACATATACACAATGGAATACTACTCAGCAATCAAAAATGATACACTAGGGCCACTTATAGAAACATGGAAGGAGCGAGAAGGAATTATGCTCAGTGAAACAAGTCAGAAGGAAAGAGAAAAATATCAGATGGCTTCACTTTGGGGAGGAATGTGAAAGAGCAACAACTACAACAACAACTAAAAAAAGAAGAGTAAGCTCAAGGAAATGGGCAATTACAACCAAAAACAAACAAACAAACAAACTCAACAAGATCAAAAGGTTAATGATAGACCAAAGGGAATGTGGGGGGTCGGAGGGAGGGGAGGGCAAAGACGGGGAGGAGCGCATAAAGAGCACAAGGGACTGAGGTGATGGTGCATGGGTGAAATGGTGGTGGGAACACCCTGGGACTACAAATGATGTCAAATACAATTAAATAAATAAACAAACAAACAAACAAATAAATAAATAAATAAATAAAAATCCTGAAAAGAAGAAAAAAAAAAGAAACTAGCTTGTCTCTGTCTCCTATTAGTAAGACATTTCTTAAGATTGTTTATCTCAGTGATACTTATGATCCAAGGTCTCCCAACTGAGATCAAAACAAATTGATAGTATGTAGAAACCTTTGATAGTACCACATCATCCAAGCAACAGAGTCTACATGACCAAAAATGTCTAACTTGTATTGGAAATAAAAACACATAGCATACACATAACATCAATGAAAACTGGTCACATGTCAGTCCATAAAAAACTTAGCAAATTTCAGTCAATATCATTCAGTACAATATATTTGGAATCAGTAAAAAATATTTATTACAACAAAATAGATTTGGAAAATCATAAACATACTTTATTTGAAAACTGAAGGATCAAAGAAAAAGATGCTAACAAAATTAGAATAAACCTAGGACCAGAATGCAGCATTACTAATGGAAAGACCCATTAATGTCTAAATATTTAATAACTATGTTCCATAATTTAGCATGGGTCAATAATTGCCAAATTATTACAGAAATGAATCTCAGTCATAAAGATTTAAAAATTTTTGCATGTAGTTTTTTAAAAATTCTTTTATCTTTCGGCATTCTTCTGAGGTAGTAAAAAAAAGTCCCCTCATTCTTGTGGCATTACAAGCTGTCCTAGCTGAATTCTTTAAAGAGACTGTTTTCTGGCAGATTGGCTAGGCTATTTCTTCTCCTTTGGATTTACTGACATATAATTGATAAATAAAAATTGCACATATTGAAGGTGTAAAACTTGCTTTACTGTACCTATCCATTGTTAAATGATCACCACCAGTAATTAACATTCAACTATACAGTTATACTTCTGCATTTATAAAATACTTAAAATACACTCTTTTGGCAATTTGTAAATATATTTATTTATCTATATAAAATATGGTATTGTTAACTAGAGCCACCTCATATACAGTAGATTTCCAAAACTTATTCAATCTAGCATAACTGAAATTTTGCGTCCTTTAACAGAATTCTCCCCACTTCTCCCATGCCCTCATTCCATGGCAACCACTATTTGATGCAGTGTTTCTATGAGTTCCACTATTTTAAATTCTGTGCATAAGTGAGATGGGTGATCAGCATTTGTCCTTCTGTGACTGGCTTATTTCACAGAACATAATATGCTCCAGGTTTCCCTTACTGTCACAAATGGCAGGCAGAATAATATTCCATCATAGAATGTATGTTTATTTTTGATTACCACAAAGAGTTGAAGCAAATATTGTCATGAAATCCATTTGCAATTAGAATAAATTAAAATGTCAGTGATAAAATAAAGGAAAAATTGAAATCAATTTATTTCCCCCAAGATAACACTACACACATAAGATGCTATTGTCTCAGAGAATTAATCATATATTATAACAAGTTAAATGATGTGGAAATACTATGTTCATTCAAATCTCCACTCTATGCCTAAGACAAGTGAGGACCAGAGATAATACCTCTTTCTGAGAGTCTTACAAATACTTAGTAAAGGAAAGGACTCATATCTTGATTCTAACAACTTGAAACTGGATCATGTCCACATAATATGTATTTTACATGATTCCTGCTTTCACAACTCATGCCAACCCCCTCCACAAACCTTCTCCCAAGTGACCCCTGAAGTACTTGTCCTAAGAACATAATAATCATTACAGTTATTTATAGGAATTTTCTTATATATGCCTAATTGAATTATGATAAAACATATATCTTCCTAGGAAATTCTCAGCTAAATACTGCAATCTCACACTCTATCACAAAATAATATTGCCCCCTATGTACTTATTCTTTGTAATTTCTATCGTTTTCTGCCTCCAAGGTTACATTGGCACAAATATTTCTAATCTGCCTACACATGTGGTCAGGAAAGGAAAAAGAACACTAGAACTGGGTAATGAGCATTTAACTTGAGGATTTCTGAAGTTCAGGAACTGGGTTGACTAGTGTTTGCTGTTTCAGATTTCTTTTCACAGAGTTATAGTGATACTGTGAGATAGAACGTGCAACATACATACAGCATTTCCTCCAAATTTAAGTCTCAAAACTATCTGCCTTGCCCTCCTACCCATGAGTCTCTGAACATGCAGTAGGAATTTAGAAAGATTATTCAGGAGTCCACTTGTTTATGGAAAGACATTTTCTAAGGGGCAGGAGAGGTGTTGCCTTTTGAGACAGCATGTTAGAAAAGTTCTTTTAGCATTGGGAAAATGTTTTCATTTTCAAATATTCACATTATTTTTGAAATATGTCTATTTCAAAGGTATATTGAAGCCTATTTATATACAAACATTTCAAATCTTAGACTATATGAGAACTTGTAGATATTGCCAATTAGCCATGTCTAAAATTTATCATATTTACTCTTTAAGAGATTAATGTTTTCTCACCACAAACAAGAGACAACATTTGGTACCAGATTTTACTTCCTTATTCTAAAATCCTTTTGTTCCCCAAACCAAATCCTTCTATATTTGCTCACTTTAATCCAAGTATAAACACGGCATAGTGAAAGCCAAAGAATTTTTACATAATTATCTTCATAAGAAGAGAACCCTATATGGTGATTATAGTAAGATATATCACAAGAAGTTACTTCAACCTCTGACTTTACTGCAATCAACTAAGCTTAAAGGGAAAAAAAACATACTGCCAGAAGCCATAGTAACTTCCAGTTTTACGGATTAATTGGCCTAGCTATTCATTTATCCGTTCCTTCACTCTTTTAAGTAGTTATTAACTGCCCATTCGATAAGATAAAGGCATTTACTGGGTACTAGAGAAACAGCTAGAAATAGTCCCTTACCACTACCCTATCCTATAAAGTTTACATTCTAACATTGTAAGAAAAAAAACATTATAAAAAATGTATTAAGTAATGTCCATTTTTATAAGAGAAAAAACAGTAGGGTTAGAGCCTGAGGGAAGGAATACAGCAGAAAAGGTGGCTGGGTAAGGTGTCTCTAAGGAGAAAGAACATTTTAACAGAGACAAAGATGTTTCAGATGGAAGGAATAAAATATGCAGAGGTCCTGAAACAGGTATATGAAGAATGTGCAAAAAAAATTTTAAAGAACTTTCACGTGTCTATGTTTTTAGCAATGGCTTGTCTATATAATCTTATTTTTAAACAAGATGCTCACAGCACATTCAAGGTTAACATCAGGTTGATTACTCTATAGATACGCAGATGTTGGTTGAAGGAACTTGATAGCAGGCTCTATAAACTAGAAGAGATCATAGTATTTGAGTTCAGACACTCAACCAGAAGTTCTGAAACTGAACAAAAACAGGTATTTTTTGTTTAATTCAAATTTAATTTTTTAAGGGTCAGTAAGGATATTACTTGTAACTAGAAACAGAGGTTTATCTTTCACAGTCTAAAGTATTCCAGTAAGTCATAAATCAACTGGTCATTTCTCTATTAATGATTTACCACTTTATCAAAGGAATCTCCCAGTTAGTTTTTTATGAAGCTTATCATCTAGAGCCAGCCTCCAAAATTAGAGGCAAATAAATGATTAGCTACATGTCTAGATGTGCAACAGCTGACTAAGGCATAATAAAAGACACCTCCTCCATACCTTACAGCTGGGTGATTAGTCTGTGTCCACCGGCATAATCTTGTAAAGATCTGGAACCCATTCTGTTAATGTACTCAATAAAGGAAGCTGGGGGAAAACCCCTTCCAACTAGCTTTGGAGAAACCTGGTGTCTGATTTGCTTTCTTATACTTATCACACTGAAAAATCTCAAGCCTCTATCTCCCTCTATCAGTACACAGAAGCAGACAGTGATGTCTTGATTTTTATTTATAATTTTGAAAATCATGGGTTTTTCCAGTATGCTGTCAGGCTTCATGCATCTCAATTCAGATTCCACTAATTCCAGAGATCTAAATAATGTTAACAATGACTGCAAAACGGTTACCAGTCTTTTCTTTCCTGATAATTTGCAAATATATTAGGTCAAAAAGAGAAGATATTTTATACTCTATTTGAGATTGAATTTTTCATGTACTTCAAAATACCCTTTCTTTCCCAACCTGGATATGTTGGTATGTTCTGCCTTGAAAGATGGATGGTTATTAGATGAGACCATTAGACAGACAGACAAAGATATATAGACAGATAGAGAGAAGAGAGGAAGGGTGGGGAAGGGAGGAAAGTAAAAGGGTGGGGGAAGGTGGGAGAAAAAGAAGAAAGTAAGAGAGAGAGAAACCTGTCATCTCCAGGACCTAGGGCCTACTTCTCAGGTTTGCAAGTCTAGAAACTAGACATGCCCAATTTTCTCAGGATTGATGAGCTTCTTGAAAGTTGACCCACTCTAACATAGTCACATAGGAATATTTACTAAAATTTTATACCCACAGTCATTTTAAAATTTCAGTAGAAGAACTGCTGGTGGGAATGCAAGTTAATCCAACCAATATGGAAGACTGTATGGAGGTTCCTCGGCCTACTAGAAATGGAACTACCATATGATCTGGCAATCCCACCTCTAGGAATCTACCCAAAGGACACAAAAACACAGATCCAAAAGAGTACCTGTACCCTCATGTTTACTGCAGCACTATTTATAATTGGTAAGACCTGGAAACAGCCCAAATGCCCAAAAGTAGATGACTGGATCAAGAAGATGTGGTACATATACACAATGGAATATTATTCAGCAATCAGAAATGAGAAACTAGGGGCATTTATAGAAACATGGATGGAACTAGAAGGAATTATACTCAGTGAAACAAGTCAGAAGGCAAAAGAAAAATATCAGATGGCCTCACTTTCAGGAGAAATGTGGAAAAAAAAAAACAAACAACAATCAAAACAAAAAATAAAAAGGAAGAAAATGAAACAAACGAACAACAACAACAAAAAACAACAAGAGAATACTAAAGGAAATGGGCAATCATAACCAAAAACAACCAAACAATCAAATAACAGCTCAACAAGTTCAAAAGATTAAAGATAAACCCAAGGGACCATGGGGGTGGGTGGAGGGAGGGGAGGGCAAAGACAGTGATGAGATGTAAAGAGCACAAGGGACTGAGGTGATGGTGCACGGGTGAAATGGTGGTGGGAACCCACTGGGGAAAACAAACAATGTCAAATACAATCAAATATAATAAAAGAAAAAAATTTCAGTAGAAGAAATCTCCATGACCAAGCTCTAAGGTCAATTGCCTACCTTCTTATAAAAAGTTGTATGCTGCAATAAAATTTGGTTGGTAGAGACAGGACTTGAACCAAAGGAGTTGGTATTCTCTGGCAGAGGTCACTATTATTGATACTATAAAAAGAACAGAAAATAACAGCCAAAGTAAGACAACTGAAGGAGAGGGGTACAAACAGCCCTACAGTTGTGGGATAATGATAGTAAGATTTCAGAGATCTGAATGTACAGAAACTCAAGGTTGATGATACAATCAGCAAAGCTGAAGACAGAATTCATAATAGGTGGGAGATTACTAATTATTAATTAATACTTTTCACAAAATATTCCTGACGCTCTACTTTCCTGGTAAGTACATGGTAGGATTGCATTTCTCTGCCCCACTAATATTAGACATGTTTATTGCTTTAACCAAAAAGATGTAAATGGAAGTGGAATGTGTCACTTCCAGGCTAAAGCCATAAGAGACAGGATATGAAATGCCACATCCCCTGCTATGTTATTTGGGACATACAGGTTGAAATAACTACCACAAGCAAAACACTATGTCAGCCTTTGTTGGGCATTTGTGTGAGAAAGAAGGAAATAATTGTTGATTAAGCCACAGAGATATTGGGATTTTTACTAAAATATAACCCAACCTATCTTTCCTGTTGTGGTATACAGTTCAGAATTTAAAATTATTTTAAATTAAGGGACCATCTTCTCAGAGTTAAGTTATATTGATAAGCTAGCTAATGCTTAGCAGATAACTAGCAGTAGTTATAAAATTGGAACAAAAACAACTAGAAAGTGTTATGAGATGACTAGAAACTCAGAGAGCTATTATTCACTATCATATAGTTCACCGCATGGATGATTTAATTTGACCTGCCTACCAAACACCACAGTTCATTCATCCAGTCATTTATGCATTCATTCACTCAACGATTTGTTTACGATTATATGCCATGATCCTTGGGACACAACCATGAAAAGATTGAAACAGTTCTGGCCTTTATAAATGTACTTAGTCTCTTATTCCCATTCCTCTACACCACATGGACTTCTCACCAACACACATTCCTTTCTTACAACTGCTTAGACAGACATTTTCCTTGGTTAAATTCTCATTCTGAACACAGGCTGTAGATTAGGGCTTCTCAAAATACCAATTTTCCTTTCTAATACAATCAAAACTGATACATTTGTGAAAGACAATATAATACACTGCTAGAATAATATTTCATATGATTGGATGTCAAAGCAATGTGAATTAACTATAAAATTTCTAAATGATTACTTGTGAATCTGTATTAATCTGCTTCCAAATTGTGTAAAAAGTTCACAAATCATCAGGCACCTACAGACTAAGTTTTGAGAATGGCTCAGAGCAAGCAGGTGGAACTTAACACAATATTTTCTATTTTCTATTTATGAAACCACATCCATCTCAATCACCACAGTTAAAAAGTCTTATAAACTGAATAATCTCTCAGGTCATTCATCTCACTAATTGTATTATTATTTACTTACAGTTTTCCAGTCAACAAACTTTGTTATGGAAATACACTTTTAATTGCTGACTCCATGTAAAGGAAAAACCATTTCACTTGCCACAAATAAAAGATGATGATACAAAGAAGAGCTAAGAATAATTAGTTATTCGAGTCTAGGGAGATCTAGTTGACCGCTCTGAGGACAGTTAAAATTCCACTAGTGCCAAACTGAGACATTTACTTGAATACTAAGAAATTGAGAGGGAATTAAAAAGAAAGCATTTACTCATTATGTATTTCACTGCCGTGTAATGTTCTCTCTAAAACCATTTCAAGGAGCAAACAGTAGTCTCTCTATACTTCAAGAAACAGGGCATTATTTTAACTCTCCCAGCATGAGGACCAACTGGTAACTGTCCTGCATGGCTATGTCTTCATGAGACTTTCTGGTACCCTAATGCAGCATCTGGCACATCATCAGTACCCCTAACTTGTATGTTTTTCCTTCTTCCATTAATAATTAGATTTTTTCCCTAATGAGACAGGAAAAAAATGTATTTATCAATTAGAATTCCCCCTTTGTGTAGCTTAGAGGTACAAGGAGAAATACTGATTCTTCTCCACTTACTTTTTACTGTTGTAATCATAATCCACAGTTATAACATTGGTGATATTATCCAACAGATCTCAGAGGTTTGTCTGGGTCCTTATTTTCATATATCTACCACTCTATACAACTTGGACATTACTTTCATATTAGGGAACAGACTCCAAGATATTGAAGAGTCATTCAACCAGTTACTTTTCCTTGGAATTACCTGCACTAAATGCCATATCAGAGCTTCTGTGTGCCCTAGGTCAAGGTGTGAAAATCCACAGACAGTATAATTAAGGTATTTATATTCCCAGCTATGTGAATATAAGCCAAATTTTTACAACAATGGAAAGATCCTTCCGCAGACATTTCTTACCTAATGTTGAACTTTTATCAAAGAATTTTTTTCCAGCTAGCTGTTTCAAATAAATGCTAACCATACGGTATCTCGTCTCTCCCTTCAGGATATACAAACCACAGAATTCCGATGACTCACCCCAAAATAGCTTATGAATATGCCAGGGGCGGAAGGGCACTCTGCTTGGGTCTTTAAAACTTCCTGCCAAACTGAAAAAACTGAGAAACTGAACATACACAGATATTTGGGGACTAACTGTGAGTAATAACAAGAATGTAATCCCTTTTAGTCTTCTGGGTTAGCAACAGCTTGCCTAACAAGTCCAATTATATCCTGTTTACTATGACTGCAACTCCTCAAAAAAATAATAACAATATAATATTTATAGCACAGTGTTTCATTGTTAAGACTGCTTTTATCTCCCTCAGTCATTCCCAAACATTTGCAGCCATTTGTAGACTAAGGTCACTTCTTGAAAGCATTATAAATTATAACTTGATAAAACATCATTATGAAATGAAATACTTATATTATCATTGGAAATAAAAAGCCATGATTCCAGACATGAAATTTTCAGGCTTGCATAACTTAAGAAGGAAAAGCAGTAAATAGATTGATTACAACTTGGTTTTATAAGCTGGCTGTCACCTGTAAGCAGTTACTGACATGAAAAATTCATGGCCAAATGAAGAAAATAATCCTATCTATGTCTAGGGTTATTGTGAGGGTTAAAGAAAGGTATGTTTGTAAATCAGGGATACTGCTATTATGTAGTGAAAACAAGTATCTTTTTCAAAAGTAATAAAATCTGAAGACCAGAGTCATTAAGTGACATAAGAAAGATCACACACTTATTTGTGAAGCATTAAAAGAAAGCAATGTGAGGCAGTGTTATGGAGTGCAAAGAAATAAAACAAAGACAAAATTAAATCAAAATAGTTCCTGGAGAGTTGACTGCAGAATTTAGGCTACTAGAGGGGAAAGCTGAGGGGTGAGTATAAGAATGGCACATATCAAAAAAACCAACAAAAACAAACGTTGATGAGGATGTGGAGGAAAAAGAACTCTACTACACTGCTGGTGGGAATGCAAGTTAATCCAACCATGATGGAGGCCATATGGAGTTTCCTCAGTCTAGTAAAAATAGAGCTACCATATGACCCAGCAATCCCACTCCTAGGGATCTACCTAAAGGACACAAAAACACCGATCCAAAAGAGTACCTGTACCCCCATGTTTACTGCAGCACTATTTATAATTGATAAGATCTGGAAACAACCCAAATACCCAAAAGTAGATGACTGGATCAAGAAGATGTGGTATATATACACAATGGAATACTATTCAGCAATCAAAAAAGATAAACTAGAGTCATTTATAGAAATATGGAAGGAGCTAGAAGGAATTATGCTCAGTGAAATAAGTCAGAAGGCAAGAGAAAGGTATCAGATGGTTTCACTTTTAGGAGGAATGTAAAGGTACAAAAAAAAAGAGCTCAAGGAAAAGAACAATTACAATCAAAAGCAAACAAACAAATAAAAATACACAACAAGAACAAAAGGTCAAAGACAAACCAAAGGAATCTTCTGGGGGATGTGGGGGGAGGGAGGAACAGGGATGAAGGCAGAAAGAGCACAAGGGACTGAGGTGATGGTGCATGGGTGAAATGGTGTTGGGAATTCCCTGGGGACTACAATTGATGTCAAATATATTTAAGTAAATTTAAATAAAATAAAATACCAATAAAAAAACAGTTGAAGGGTGAGGTACAAAGGAAGGAGAGGATCCAATGCACTATGATGAAGGATTATGGGTGCTTGGGAAATGGGTGTGGTACGGCAATATACATCTGAAGAAGTGTGAACCCCCTAAATCATACACAGTGTTGTAAACCAACATGACCTTATTAAAAAAGAATTGATTAAAATTAAGTAAAAGAGAAATGTTAATGCTTATACAAGAAACCTTTCTTTATATTAAAACATTTCTAGTACATCTACATACACTTGGCATTGGGGGGGGTTCTATAAAAAATATATCTTTGCTATTATAAGAAGGGGTGCAAGGGAAGAAAGATTGCAACAGACTCTGAAATCAATCAGCCCAAGTTCCAGTGCCAGTTTCCCTACTTTCTAATTGTATCACCTTGGGCAAATCATTTAACCGCAATGTGAAATAAGTCAAAAAGAGAAAGACAAATACCTAATTTCACTCATAAGTGGGTTATAAACTGATGAAATGAAACCAGAAATAATCCTTAAGATATGAGTACAGAATTGAGTCTACTAGAAGAGGAGGGTGGGATTGGGGGATGGAAGTGGGTAGGGGCCCTAATGGGCTTTGGTGAAGGACTCTGGGTACCTTGGTAGTGGGTGTGGTAGTAAGATACAAATTAAGTGGCTTGAATCTATTCCCCTAAGTCATATACAGTGTTGTGAACCAATGTTACCTAAAAAAAAAAAGTTACCTTTGCAGGGGAAAAAAGTTTGGAACACGTAAGATTCAAAAATATACCTTCCTTGTATATTACCTACTGAAAGGGTATAGAAATTCATTTTAAGAAGCAGTGAGGAAGAGAAACAGGAGAAAACTTCAAGTCTCAGACTATCCTTTACCTGTAATAAAAAGTCATTCCAGACTATACATGTTTATATCCCTTGACAAGAAAAAATTAGCATACAACCCCACACATAATAGGTGTTTAAGGTGTATGTATTAAAATGATAAGCAAAACATACCAATTTTTTACCAAAGATTTTAGTTTTTTGTGTGCAGCCCCTAGTTGACATCCCTGTATCTTACCCACTCAGTGCCTAACTGAAAAATTAGTGACGTAGGTTCAGTCATTGATGGCCTTCAGAGTTATATGCCAATAATGGTTAGCACCTTAACAAAAAGGTTTAAAAGGTGACAATGGTGTAGATAAAGACTTTGTCCCTAACCCATCATTTATTTTCCAAGCAATAACCAGACACTTTATCTTGGAATTGCTTTTGAAATTCTGCAAATAATTTCCATCATGTATTGAAACAAAGGGTCAAAGGCCTTGGAAATCATATGTTACACCCTCAATCATTTCTAAAATTGAGAGAAAAAAATAGCTGCATGGTCTTTGTATTTTCATCTATCCTTAGGAGTGGGATAGATGACCAGACAGGTCATGGCCCCGCGGTGCCTCACACCCTCAAGGAGAAACCTTGTTGAGCAGAGCTCTGCTTAAAGACTTCAGGGAGCACTCAAGTTCTGATGCCTCCTGATCATATCACAAAGATCAGAAGGAGACTATTCTTTAGCACGTGTGTGCTGGCTCAGCCCTCTTAGTGCACCAGAATCTCACCTGACAATGACTCATATTGGATGACAAGTCAAGGCCTAATTGTGCTAGTCATATGTAACTTGCCTTTGCCAGCCAAGTACTCCACACACAACTTTTCAGAAATAATCAACAAAAATTGCTCCCATGTTATACCCTGAAATATTTCTAAGACCATAACCATCGCAGACTCCTCAATTCTCTTGCCACTGTGAGTCCCTCTTAGGATTCTCCTGCTCCAATACAGCCAATCTCTGTATCAAAATTAATGCAGAGGCTGGGAAGTTCTCCTTTGTAGGGTGTCAGCATATTTTACTCAATTTATTTCGCTCACACTCAGAGATAACAAGATTACTGGACTTCCTAAATGCATCTGAAAATCCATTGCCTAGTATCAGGATGATGAGATTTTTTTTCTCTTAATAGAAAAAACAATTTTTTTCAAATGCATTACATTAGGGTTCAATACAAATACTGTGTCTTACTCACGCCTTATGAAAAATTCAACATGTCTATCATGGCTTTAAGGCAAAAAATTGGAATCAGTAACAAAATTTTTCCAAAGTAGTAGATGGTTCACAGACATAGAGAAAGAGTCAAATCATCATGAAGAATATACTAGACAAAATCAGCATGGAGTTAGCTTGTTTCATGATTTGTTCTGTGTGTCCTCTCATCTTTCATGGCAGATTCCATGTCTTGTTAGTTTGTGTGTGTCCTGTGCGTGCAAAGGGCTAGGTCACAGATAGATATTTTGGATTTTTTTTCCACAGAAAAAAAAAGGATGGATAGATGCGAGAGAAATAAAGGGAAGGGGGAATGCCCAAACCCATGACTAATCTCAACATTTATTCTATGAATGTAAGCCCTTTAGCACCATTTTGTGTGTTTTAATATCTTAAATGTAAAAATAAGCCCATGAAATCCAGTTGTGTACAACTGCAAAATAACATAAATAGCATCTAGCTCTTGAACTCAAAGAAGAAATTGGGGGAAGAAAGTTTCACCCACATTACTTAGAAAGGCACCAAAGCTGTTCTAGATAAAAACAGTGGCTATATAGTAGGATCAGATATAGCCAATTTACCAAACACTGGCATATTCAATACTTCTTTAATTTGAGAGACAAAGGAGACCATGTGGGCAAGAATACAAATAAATCTTGATAAATAAACATTTAAATTTAAAAAAGCAGTTGAACCTCAAAAAAAAGAGAGAATTTGAATAAACAAAATAGAAAAGGAAGGATTTCAGAGACAAAACTGAGACAGGTGTTTCCTCCAGCCACATGCAAGTTGAAAAAATTATATTAATACAGGTTTCCTCTCTGTTCAAAAATGGAGAATTTCTATGAAAAAGTTTATAAACTGAAATGGTGTAAAGAAGCAATTAACATGAATTGATATGGGATTAATTTGTATGGCAAAAGTTTTTAGGGTTCCTAGAATCCAAAAATAACCTACCAATCATACCAATAGCACATAAAACCTAAAATAACACTCAGGAATGATACAGTAATATACATTACTGGTATACACCTGGTATAAAATAGTTGCCAGGGAAGGAACTTGGAGGTACACTCTCACTGCTTGGGTGCTACCTTTAATGGCTGCCACAAAACAGACACTGAACGTTATTTATGCTTTTCGTTGATCATAAAAGCAAATATCCTCCTTGGATTTCTTACAGTTAGCCCAAATCAATTAATAATGTAAGTCTTAAAAAAAACCAAAGGGACATAAATGTGAATTTTGAAAAGTGAGGAATATCTGTACAATCTGTCACCAAAGGGTAAGAAAGAGGTAGAACCAGTAGGAAAAAAGACTCCACATTTTAATTTAAAATATTAATATTAAATCATAAATATTGATACTATCCATTAATAACTAATATCTACAATTCAAATTGTGCGCAGAAAGATGCGAAAGAGAAAACGTTAATAAAGATTGAATGTAACCAAGCCATTTGGGAGTAGCTGGAGAAGTTCAAAGCAGCCTCAACTAAAAAGCAAGTCTGTGTGTGAGCCAATCTTAGCCTCCCCAGAGGGAACAGCTCCCTGCAGGATGCTCCCATAGCTCCTTGCTCATATATCCATCACAGTGTTAGCTGAAACAGGTACTTAATGGAAAAAAAAACAACAACAACTTAATGCTATGAGCTCTGACAGCAGCAGACTTCCCAGGCAGCTTAGGTGGGAGTGAGTTCAGTTCTGCTAATATGCTTGTTAAAAAGCTCTAGACCTGACAGTCAATTTGAGCTTCCTCTAGAATAGCCCAAACAAGGAAATTCGGACAGAATGGTGTCCCAACCTGAACAAAGCTAACGCTTATCTGTTCTCTGCACCTGTTACCACCTGATTTGTAAATGGTTTGCCCTTCTACTATGCTTCATGATCAGCTGCACTGCAGAAGAAATGCCTAAGATCACGTTGCTGCTGTGATTAATCTCTACAAAGAATAGCACAGGAGATGAAAGGGACACCACCTCCAAAACCCTCCAAACCAGAAGTAGGAAGCTCACTAGCCCAGTGTGGAAAATTAAAATGCAGGGATTTCATGATGTGACTTGCTAAAAAGAAAAAGAAAAACACCAAGAAGAACTTGAACACATAGAATAGACAGAGATAGTATACACAAGACAGTATAGACAAGAAAATTAGTGACTAATTCCTAAAATGTTTGCACATATAAAGACAGATGCTACAATATCTTAGCAGAACACAAATATCAGTTTCCCCAATCAATTAACTCAATGATATGTTACATAGCCTTGGAAATTATCTTTATGGAGATTTATGGAAGCATGAAAGTTGACTTATTTGTTAATATCATGAATTTTTATTTATTTGCTGATCTGACAAACATTTACATGCTAGCTTTGCTGTTGATAATGGGTATTTGTGAGGGAACAAAACAGACCAAGACTTCTTCCAGAAAGAACCTAATATCCTAATATCATGCACATGATATAATGCCAAGGTACACAATAAAATCCAGGGCAGCAGATAGGAAAGAACAGGAAGGGCCTCCCTGGTGGCTCAAGGTGTAAAGTCGCAGTGCTATCAAGCTATCACCAACCACTGTAACCTGAGTTGATACCAGGCCTGAGAGCTGACCCACATGGTGCAGCAGACCTCTCCTGTCTTGCCTGCTGCTCCTCTCAGCATTGTATTTCAGTCAATCCACCTGCTCTGCTCCCCGCTCTGTCTCTGGTGAATCCTCTCACCCCTTGCATGTCTGGCCTACACCCCAGCTCTTGTATGTACAAATAAATAAAATAAATCTTTTTAAAAATTAAAAAAAGGGAAAGAACAGGAACTCTGGTGACCTGATAGGTGTGGTTTTAAGTCTTCATTCTGCCTTTGACAGAAGTTTAGCTATTTTGCAAAAACCATCTTTTTTACATTTATTATAAAGGAGGACATAAAAGCTGTCTCATAGGATTATCGTAAAGATTAAATAAGATCAAATGTCAGTCAGAGCCAAGTCTTACAACACAGTATCTTAGGTGTCCAAAGAAATCCTCCCTGTAGATAATAACACACATGCCGATACCACTTGTGAAGTTGAGTGGACAAAGAAGTCAGGAAAATCCTCAGAGGGTGAAATAATGAGAAAACATATAGGCAGAGAGGAAAGCAGGTGCCAGAGATGGCATTTGTCAGGTGGGCCTCTGCCAACACACAGTGGACTCTGGGTCAGGGAGCCAGAAAGGTGGGGAAAATAACCTTAAAGAAGGATTCCCAAAAGTTCACACCTTCAAAGATGCATAGAGATATGTCCTGTCTCATCCCTAGATCTGCGTGGAGAAAAAAATATATACACCCAGAAAGTGACCTGCTGTTATCCATTATAAGAAGATAATCACTGAGACTAGAAATGCAGGTCCTGATTTAGGACCTGCTGCCCACCATACCCATACAGATCTTACAAGCAAAAGTAAAATTGAAATTGAATTTAAAATATCCCTGGGTTGATACCTGACAGAATCAAACACAAAATCTTTCTAGAGAAAAGTACTTAAAGCTTACAATTCTCACAGATAAGAGAGCAAGGTCTATGGTGTTTATCACAGTAAAATGAGCTACTGGGAATGAAGGTTAGTTGAGATAATAAATTTTAATAATTACTCAAAATATTACGTATGTAATAAGTATTTTAAAGAAGTAAATCAGTACTACCTGTATAAAAGGGAACAAGACTTTAAAAGATTGCCAGGTAAACAATTTTTGCAGTATACAATACCTTATTGCTCACTGTACAATACATCTGTAGAGCTTACTTATCTTGGATTCTGGGACTTTATAGCTACTGAATGATGACCTGCATTTTCTTCAATTCTAGCTCACAAACCACTATTATATCCTCTTCCAACTTGAGTTTAACTATTTTAGATCCATCACATGAATGTAATCATATAGTGTATGTCCTGTAACCATGTTACATATATACACCTACCACATTTTCTTTATTCATTTATCTGTTGATACAATGTTATCAAAACAACATGGGTTATTTTGATAACTTGATTATTCTCAATAATGTTGTAGTGAACATGGGCATGTTACCCATACTTTTTCTATGATAATATCATAAAATAGACTTCTAAGAGAAAGGGTTCTTAAATGGAATCTGTAATACATAAAATCCAGGGTGTCTATAAACTCAAATAGAGAAAGAGTACATATTTATATTCACTAAAGGAATTTAACATTTCTTTCAGTTTTGAGTGTGAACAATAAACCATAGTAGAGATAATGATAACTGACTTTTTCACAATATAACTGATATTTTCATATAATAATTATCACAAATATCACACTAATCTTATCAGAATTATATCTCTCTTCAAGTGTTATTTCATGTAAATATTATTGTTATTTCATTTATATATGTTATTTCATTTAAAGAGTACATATTTACTATGTCACACTTTTTAATATGTTTTTGATAACTATATTTCAATATAATAGCCTTCATTTATAGTCCTGTGTATTTTATTTTATCCTCTTAAAAATTATTTAGAAAAGCATGTAAGCTTCATTTGACTGCCAGAGGTATCCAGAGCATAAGAAAGCAAGAACAACACTGCCAAAACAAACCTAGAAAAAAATGTTAGGACTATCTGAAAATTTAAGTTGAAATTCATTTTCCTTTTATTTTTAACCCTAAAAATAGTATTTAAATATCACTCTCTAACAAATTTTTCTAAGAAAATTTTTGAATTGACTTTCAAGTTTTAAAATGAACATTCATCACAAATTTAATGGTGAAAGAAGAAAAGAGAGAAATAAGTGGGAGATATATTTTGCTGTTTATCGAACTATTAGTTCTTACCTCTTGTGTGACCAGAAAAGAAAACCAAACTATTTGAATGGCTCTAATTTCATTATATTTAGGTAAGAATTTATACTGGAAACTAGACATATTTTCAACCTCTGGAGGAATTAAATAACTTATACCTACTACTTAAAATTAAAAATGTAACTTAGTTTTCAGATGTTTCTCCACAAACACTTGGTTTGGGTATCTCATGCATGATTTGTTTCACACAGCTACTTCATCACATTCTGTCTTAGATTTCCTTCCAAAATATAGAAATGAAATTCCAATGTTTCTCTTTCACTTTGATATTTTACTCACTTTACCACCTCCCTCTCTGGACCTTTCCTGTGCCATTCTATCTTAGGCCTTGGGTTTCTACATGTTTGTGTCTCAGAGTCATTAAACTCAGCTGACTCACCACACCCCAACCAGAACTTCAAAAGAAGCAATGAACAGCAGCACTTGTCTAGCTGGCAGATCATCCTGAGTCCCTCCCTGTTTACTCTTGAATGTTCAGGCTTCCTTTCATCTCCAGTTCTCAGATTCTGGCACAATAACCCAGCTCTGACGTCTGCATCTAACCCTCTGCATCCCAGGCTGTCAATGAGATGTTTAAGCTGTGTTGATTCTGGGACTCTGCTCACACAGCTGATTCTGCAGCCTCTGCTGGGGTAGGTGAAAAATCTCCCTGTCTAGGATGAGGTGTCAAATCCCCAGAGAACAGGAATTTAGACTCTGCTGTCTCCCCCTGCAGCTAAGTCAGACAGGTTCTATCCTATAGCCATAGTTGAAACAGGACTTCTAAATGACCCACTGTGTGTTATCATCTCCTGCGATTCAAATAAAATCAAACTTCTTGCTACACCTTCAAACCAAGTTTGCAGAATAACATCACCGATACAACAGAAGAGTGGCATTCTCTGAAGGTTTTCTTAGGTAATGAGGAAATAAACCTCACATCCCAGAGAAAACTTCCAAAAAATTGTTTTTTTACTCATCTTTCTCCCCCAAGTCCCCTACATCATACAACAGTATCTCACTTGTTCTCTCTCCTCTTTCTCTTTCTCTCTCTCTCTTCCCTCCCTCCCCCCAAATCTTTATGTCATTGTTTCTTTCTCAATTCCATACAACTATAAAAAAAGAGGAAGATATTGATAAACCCATATGAAGCAATTTCCCAGAAATCTGTGGAGTAATTGTACAATATAGAGTATCAGAGTGTATAGAGGTGATATATGTAGATAGACAGGCAGGCAGACAGACAGACAAACAGACAAAAAGACACAGATGGATATACAGATAGATGCATAGAGTCATAGGTAAAAATGACTGTATAAATTCATTTATATCTTAGTTCTGCCCACAGAAAGAGTAGAAAGGCACAACTATCAAAGTAAAAGTGTACACAGATCTAAGTCTGTAATACCATTTCATCACCAAAAGTTACCCAAAATCCTAGTTTCCTTGACATCAGATTTCACTGAAAAGCTCAAAATAAAACTTTCTAATTAACTTTAAAAAATGAATAGTTACTATTAATGATTAGACTTCTTCAAATGTTCTCTGTTGTTTTGAAAGGTATACAAGAGGAATCAACCTTTAATATTTTTAAATCAAATCAAATTCCTAGAGTACTTTGGCAAATATTTTAATTGAAATCTCTGAAGAGCCCTATTTTATAATTCAAAATGAAAGAGATGTTGATATTAGTTTACTAAGTTTAGAGAGAACTTAGTGCATAGACGTACTATTCTGTCTAAACCTAGATCTCCAATGAAAATATTAAGAATAATTTGTACAAAGTACAATCTTAATGTGGAAAACACAATTATCTTTTACTTCAGCAGATTTTACCTACTTTAGGGAGGAGTCATTCAGGAAGGTATCTAATCATGGCTTAAGGAAAAATTTGTCATGAATGCTTTTTCTGACCTCCTTGAGAATAAGCAAAATTTTTTATAGTTCCCCAAAGTTGACAACGTAAGGAGGTTCTGGTTGTATACCTTTTCTATCCCCAGGTAACCTCCTGTTTCACATCCTTGCTCACTTGATTTCTCTTTGGCAACAAACTTGCAGTTTCTTTGCCAAAAATTGTTAACAGTCTTAGTGGGCAGCAAGATTTTGAAGAGTGGCCCATGATAAGGGAAAGCAAGTATGGAATCTTAGCATGTTCTTTGCGTAATGGGGTATGACCCTGGGTTCCTTCCTGGAACTTAGGGTCTGGAAGGAGTCCTTCAAAGGCTCACTAACCCATCAGCAAATGACTCACTCTACTTCCTATTGATAAGGTCAATGAGAAATAAATGGCAAAAGCCCCAAGGGGAAAAAGTCTTCAATAGGGAGAAAAACATCAAACCTATACTTCAGCTAGAAGCCAGCTGTAGTCAGCTAGCCAGTGGGTCAGTGAGTGTGGGTGTCCTGCAAACTCAAAACAGGAAAGAGACTGAAAAAAAGTTCAGGTCTACTAGTCAAGTCTTCAGGGATCAAAACTGAGGTTAAGTGAATTTATCATGACCAAACAAGGGCACATGTAGAGCTAAAACACTAATCTTTGGTCTCAATTCTAGAATTTCCTTAGGAACAGAATTTGACTGAAGCTTATACTCTATGTAAAGTGTTTTAATTAGTTAATGGATATAAGGCACAGTATATTACAATTAAATATACTACTAAATGTCCATAAAGAAATTATTAAAGTGAGAATATTTGTGAAAATGATTGCATGTGAAAACACACATAAGTGATGTGTTGTAAAAAAAGTGATTAAAAAAATTACACTTGGCATGTCAGCACTGAGAGAACACTGGCGGTCATCGGCTTCAGTAGTTTTACAAGAGTTTTGTTGTTGTTGGGTTTTTTTGAGGGAGGGATGTTCTGGATTTTTAAAAATAGTTTTTAAAATAGCACCCTCTAAGGCACCTTTTTGTTCCTGGGGACTCAATCACAGTTTGAAAACACCCAGTCTATTTCAGCCCATTTGTTTTATTTAACAGCCCCCGAAGACCAGATAGTGATCATTTAGTAAAAGCCAAAGATGTTACTTCATCAAGTAATGAAATAAAAATACCTTCTCAATCCATTTTTACTATACTCACCGACCCCCCCCCCAAAAAAAAAAAAGAGACAGGGAAAGGACAGAAAGGAACGGGAGTTGTAGAGTGGCCCAACTCCCCAGCCCCTTGACCAGAGCCCATTGGTGGCATGCTACTGAGGACCTAGCCCAGTGAACCCTGGGATTCACATGGCTGTACCTGCACAGATAGGCACCAGAGACCCACAACCCACAGGACTCAGCAGACTCCAGAACAGTGATGTCACCATGGAAGGAAGGTCTAGAGGGAAAGACCCAAATCTCTAGTGGAAGAAGGAAAGCATAGGTGTGTGCACATTTATGGAGCAAGCATCTGCAGAGGGAATACAATTCTAAAGGAATTGCAAAAGCAATGGAAGATGTGGTCCCTGCCGGATGTGCATGCATAACGTGTGCCTGAATGCACATGGGTGGTAGAAAGGAATGCCCAGAAACAAATTCCTAGGAAAATGTTGAGATGTTCCAGGACTAGTATGTATGGAAATTACAACAACAACAAAAATACAGTACAAGCATCAAGAGTTTTTTGCAAAAGGGGTCTGACCTAACCAGGTTTGCAATATCTTGACCACACTGCATCATGATTATTTTTGAAGGATAATGAATTATAATGCCTTGGATCGAAATGTTGATCCAGGTACTGGGGATCATGAGAAGTAAAAATGGATGTTCTGACATAGGACGTGACTGAGTATGAATAGTTAAGTTACATGAAAGAATCACAAACTGGAAGGGTCGTTAGAGAACCGGTCAGGCCCAACGCCCTTTTTCCCAAATGTTAAATATTTAAACCAGTCAAAACAGACCTTTATTTATCTTAAAGTTAATACTTTCCCAGGTATATTGTTCACGTTCATTTCAAACAACAAATTTTTTTACTACCCTTCAAAGTAATTTAGAAGACACAAAAAGACAGCACAAAGGTTCGCTACTATCTATTGGGGAAAGACAATACATAGGCAGCTTTTTCATTTGTAGATCAAGATCAGTGCAACATTATGTGCCAAAGTAGATATGTTAGTATGTGGTAAAGTCACTATTTAAAAAATCAGTAGGAAAAGGAAATGTTATTCGTCGTATGGAAAAGAATTGATTGGAAAAGTCCTATTGGTACCTCCCATCACACTGTACTCCTAAAAGTAATTCAGAAAGAATAAAGTCCTTTTTTAAATCATAAATCAGCATGAAGCAAATTTAAATACATATTTATTAACTTAGAATGGGAAGTAACTTCTAAATAAAATCTTAGAAAGAAGTAACAATGAAAATATTTAGATTTGACTATCAACATGTAAATTGTCTTTAGGAAAAAGAACAAAATTTTAAAAAGCTAGGAGAATAGCAGCATCAGATACATAAAGAGTTCCTATTCTTCCTATAAATAAAGTTGTTACAAATCAGTAAGATGACCTCTGAAGTGGAAGCTGTTCAAATAATGCAGTAGACAAAGAATTACTATTATAGATAGAAATGCTTAAAAAAGAAGTTTCAAAACTGCTTTTCACCAAAAGTTAAAAGAAAGGCAAAACTGAGATGCAGTATTTCACGTTTCAATTTATCAAAAGGTCTGTATGTTCATGTTTTATACTAATGTTGAACTAAAGTGAGTACTCATTTTCTGGAAATTGAATTGAAAAACAATTTCTAAGAGATAATTAGGCAGTAGATAATAAAATTTTTAAGTATTTATACTCCTTAACATGATAATTCCATTTGGGGAAACTTTGGAATAGTCTAAGAGTTACATAAAGGTTTATGAAAATGATAATCACTGTCCAGTAGCTTTGAAAGTACATATAATAAATGCAAATTGAAAATAGTGGGTTATACAGAAGTCCTAAGTGTGCATACATTATATACACTTAAATGTATCACACACACATAACAACACAAAAAACTACAAGAAATATACCAGGGTGTTGAGTGATCTCATTGATCCATGGAATTATGATTGGTTTTCCAACATTCTTGTAATGAATGTGAACTTTCAAAACCAGAAAAACAAAATATTATAAATAGAAAATAATACAAAAGAACAAAAATAACACTGTTAGGAAACCAAATACAATTTTATAAAAATCAAAAACAAAAGTTTTAATTTGATTTTCTAAAATATTTTGTAATTTAAAACTAAGGATTTTTGCAGCTTAATCCTAAAGACAATAATTATTTTTACTATATTAGATCAAAGGTCTATTATCATCATCATATTAATATTATTATAAATGTTATTCAAATAAGTATCTTACATGATTTCCAATGAGTTCTCACATCAGTTTTGTATAATTATAATACAGGGGATATATAGAATTTAAAATATAAGACAATCAAGTAAATTTAAATATAAATTAAATATTAGACCATGTTGAAATTTATTATTAATTTTGTAACTTGTTATAATGAATGATTTGTACCTAGAACATTCTTTGAACTAATAATGCATAATGACATTGCCAGTGAAATAACACAATGTCTGGAATTTGCTTAAATTCTCCAGCTTAAATATATATGTATATGTATATATATGTATATGTATTTACACACACATATATATGAGGGAATAATGACACAAGATTGTCAAAATATCCCTAAAGATGGCTAATAGATTTGTGAGAATTTATGACACTTTCTTCTCTACTTTTGTGTATGCTTTAGATTTTCCACAATGAAAGGTTTTTAAAATATCACTGAAGTAGTTCAGCAGCTATGAAAAAGTATATTTTACAGAAAACAATGTCCTAGAGAAATAGGACAAAATGGCACCTTTTATGGCAGTAGAATTTTTTCTCATTGCTCATTGTCTTGTTGAAGTATAAAATATAACGGGTTCTGAGTTAGCTCTTGCTCTGAACCTGTCACATGTTCTCTTTCTTTCTGTTATGTTATAGCATATAACATACAACATATAACATATAACATATAACATATTCTTTCTGTTATGTTATATGTTTTCTGTTCATGTTATAGCATGTCATATAAGAATAGTAGAAGTGGATCAAGAACCTCTGTAAATCACTTTAAAATTTCAATAAGTTTTAATGTGGTCTATGACATGTTTTAAAAATATTTTTAAATAACAATTTTTATTAAAGCAATCCAAAAAATTGTTCCTACGGTGCTATGTAGCCTGTAAACATAGTGTGTATTGTTGCCACAAATAGAGACAAAGATTCGGGAAAACATTAAGATGGGATAGAATGATACTTCTCTCGTGTTATTTTAATTTTGATCTTTTCTTCTGCTACAGATTTGACATGGGAGGGCCTCCTTGGTGGCACAAGGGGTTAAGTCTCAGCACTATGAAGCTGTCCTCAGCTACTGTAGCATGAGTTTGATCCCCAGCCCAGGGAGCTAACCCACATAAAGCAGCACACCTCTCCTATCTTGCCCGTTGCTCCCTTCAGCAGTGCATTTCAGTCAATCTGCCTGATCTGCTTCCCACTCTGACTCTGGTGATTCCTCTCACCCTCCTTCTGCCACACCTCTGACCTACACCCCAGCTCTTGTTTGCATAAAAAATAAATCTTTTTAAAAAAGATTTGACATAGGAGGCAGATTTGGGAAACCACTTGCTCATGAAAAGTTCTCCTCACTTCCAAACTGATGTGTTTTCTGTAGACTTGTCTCAATAGTTTGTTCTGTCTCAGAATCTTAGCTTAAATTGGTGAGTTGCAAATTAAGTTGGCAAATGGCAAGTCAACATTCATGGGAAGTGGCAGGTTTGCCCTGAATGATCTGCGAACATCCTCATACTATTTCCTTAGTTCTGAACTGCTCTGTGACAGAGCCTCTATCCTTGCCTGTTTCACTAGGTCTTGACATCTATGAGTTATTTTTCTACTGTTTGTACTTCTCTTCCCCCAGCACACCTGGATTTACCATATTTTCGGTAAATCCCACTGCTTTAATCTTAGTTTCAATAAATTCCACACACATTCCCAGTCTCTCTAGTCTCCCTACTCTCCTGCCCAGCCTGTAGCCATTCCAATCTCAACCCAGTGGGTCTCAACATGGGTTTCCAGTGATGACAAGGCTACAGTTTTGCTATCTCGTCTACTACACTAAACATGATTTTCACAAGAAAGTCACTTTGACCAAGATTTTGCAAGTAAATGTTAATCATCTGTATTTTCTGGAGTATTTTAGCATTACTGTAACAGGGTGGTCCCCAGGAAAAGGGGAAGCTCCAGGATCCTGGTTCCTCCCTAAGTAGGGTGGAGCTGAGCAGGGATAAGAAGATGCTGGAGAGAGGAGATAGGAGAAGAAAGGGAGGAAAAAGGAAGCAGGATGGAGAGCAGCGTGGAGACCTAGAAGAGGCACGTGGAGCAGAGGGACATGTGAAAAAACTATGCTTGCTTTTTGGTCTTGGATTGGTTACAACAGATGTGGGTGAGAGACCCATGGGGAGGTTAACAATGGCAGCTTTCATCTTGATTTTAATTTTGCTCTTTTCCTCCCAAATTTGTCTGACTCTTTCTGACCCTTTTCTATGGGTCTCCACTAAAAGATCCTTTAAACTTGTGGCAGGCTTTTGGGCCTTGTTTTGGGCCAATCCTATTTGGCTGGACTTTTACCCTCAAGGAGATGGGTAACTCTAAATGCTTAACTTAGTAACTATATTCTTTGTCTTTTCTGTATTGTTCCCTAATTGCATTAAATTTCCTTT
Organism: Galemys pyrenaicus; assembly: GCA_019455555.1. Taxonomy (NCBI): domain Eukaryota; kingdom Metazoa; phylum Chordata; class Mammalia; order Eulipotyphla; family Talpidae; genus Galemys; species Galemys pyrenaicus. The sequence goes on along the minus strand of JAGFMF010012185.1, from coordinate 522,909 downwards.
CCTTTAAAGGTCCTATATGTTTGTCTTAATGCAGCAAATAGCAGAACCGATTTAAAGAGGGCAGATTTGGGGGTTCTGGGGTGCCCCTCTCCCTGCCCTGTAACATTACCCTGGTCAGAGAAAGGATGTGGGCTTCATTTACCCTATGGGGACAATGAAATACCTTTTGAATTTGGCGCACTTAAAAATATTTCCCTCTCACCCACACAGCGCAGTATTATTTCTTGGTAGTGAGGGAAATGAGTAAAACTAAAACCTGAAGTGAAAACCAAAAGCTATGAGTCAGTAATTTCTAACATCGCCTTAACCACAGCTCATAACCGAAGTATTGACCAGATTTAAAAAAAAAAAAACAACTTTAATTTGAATGTTACTTCCCCTCAGTTTGCATTCAACCATTTTCTGAAAATATGTTATTTTCAACTACTTACTGAATCCATGAAGCTTGTTCCTCTTGTGGCCTAACTTCTCTATTCAATTCAACAAACATCTTGTAAGCATTGATTATGTTAAAAATATAGGAAATAAAAATATATCATAATGGCCATAGCTAGCAGTTATTGAGTGCTTACTCCATGCGAGGCAGTTATTTTCATGAATTATTTTATTTAATCAACACTATGAGGTAGAAAAGCCATTATTTTTAACTGCTAAACTAAAAATTCTTTTTCAAGTTACAAAACTTAAGAGATACAAGTCTAAATGTATACAAAATGTTTCTCTAAAAGTGAGTTACATTATTTAAACTGGTAAAATAGCATGTATAATACAAATATACAGAAGACCACCTCCCACTTACTCAGAGTTTGAATGCAGGAATGGTTTTTGTCATTGATATTCTACAACAGGCAATTCTTAGTTAACATTTCTTTGAGGAGTTGGAAATGACTGAGCATTGGGAAAAAGGTGAGAAAATAGGTTTCAAAGTTACTTAGTGGCTACCTTTTCAGTGAGAAGTTTATTAAGTGGTGATTAGAAATGAATGGTTCAACTAAGATTTTGGAGTTAAGGCTGGGGTTTGTTTCCTTTGTTTTAGTTTACATTAAGTTTCTTTTTTTAAAATATATGCTATGTTAACATAATTCAAAAATCAAAAGCATATAAAAATATGTATAATACAAAGATTCCGCAGTACCTTGCTCCCTCACCCAATCATCCTCTCTTTAAATACATAATCACTGTTATTACTTTTTTTCCCCTTCATTGAGGTAACATTGATTTACAGCACTGTGTAGATTTACACTTCCTCAGATGTATGTCATCATTCCCCTCCCACTATCCAAGCATCCACGACTATGCACCTATAGACCATTCCAATCAAGAACTGGAATTCACCGTATCCTCTGAGGTCAAAACTTACATACTACATCTGGAAATTGAACTACCTTTCTTGAACATCTATAAAAGTTATGGGTTTTCTTTTTTTTTTTAAAGGTTTATTTATTTATGCATACAAGCACTGGGGTACAGGCCAGAGGTATGGGGGTGAGAGGATTAACCACGGAGAGCAGGGAGCAGAACAGGCAGACTGACCGAAATACACTGCTGAGGGGAAGCAGTGGGCGAGGCAGGAGAGGTCTGCTGTGCCATGTGGGTCCCCTCCCTGGCCGGTGGCAGGGATCGAACTCGTGCTGCAGTGGCTGCGGTTTGCTTCATAGTGCGTTGCTTAACCCACTGCGCCACCAGGGAGGCCCAAGTTATGGGTTTTCTATGTATTATCTTACTTAGTTATAACAGCTATGTGACATAGAAGGTATTCATATTCCTATTTCATGCATATGAAAACCAAAATTCACAGAGATAAAGTAATGAGTTCAAGATATCAAAATTGTGATGTCTTAGGGAAGGGTGGCAGAGAAACCTCAAGAAAGACTGTTTGGAGGTCCAACGATAGATGTGGTTTCAAATTAGATTTAGAATATATTCCTGCTATGTTCTCTATGACTAGTTCTTTAACCCGTCTGAACTTCTGTTTCTTTAACTATAAAATGAAGATAATGATACCTAATGCATGAACTTACTGTAATAATTAAATGAAGTAGAGTAGATTCTCAATAACTGCAAGTTCTAATTTCTGTGATTGATGTAGTAAAGGGAAATCCTTTACTCTTTCTCAATTGGGTCAAGAATCTCTCTCAAATAGCAGTCATTATTCCCTTAGGAAGAAAATGTGGAGAATGACAATAAAGATAATTAAATTTATATGAAGTAAATTTATATGGCATGGGCAGATTAAGGAGCACATTTAAAAAAAAATATTTAGTAGAAAGGTGGGACAAAGTGGATCACAAAACCAAAGAAAACTTGAAGAAACAGCAGGCTTCTTACAGATAAGACAAGTCATCGAAGTCATCGAAGAAAGTTGGATAATCTCTTCAGGACATAGTCATGGAAATGATGCTTCAAACTATCAATATTTTTTTCTATAAATCATGCACAAAATTCAAGGTCCTGATACAGTGTGTCACTTAGCCTATTTGAGTGATGTACTTGTCCTTTGGTTAAGTTTAGTCACCTTGAATTACAGTCTGGTCCTATTTCAAATGACAGGTCACAGCTGGGGAAATATGAATCTCCAAGAAGTACCAGGGTCATGTTAGAAAGGGTGCTTAGGAAACCTGAGTAGGTAGAAACAGCAGGTCCATGATAAAGCATATGAGAGTGGTATGAGAAAAGGCACAGGAGAAAACAGAATTTTGTGCATTGTTCAGTGTTCCTTTACCTGAGTCCCCTATGTCACTGTGAAACAGCTGTCACCTGGAGAGATACCAGCAAATGCTGAATAACAGAAAGTTTCCATTTTACCACAGCAGAGTGTTCCAATGGAGGCATTGTTTGTTAGAGCCTATAAGCAAAGGAAGAACATTCACCTACAGGAATTTTGCATGTAAATGAGTAAAATTCAGGATTGAGTGGTGAACAGACTCAGTTAAAAGCTCAGTGTTCAGTTTCTAGATTTGTAAATAACATAGGGGGTAAGGGAGAAAAAAGATTTTGAAAGTCTAATAAACAAGCTTTATTGTTACTTGGATATACACAATAGATTTATTCCTGACTGGTTGGTTTTAAAAGAAAATTTTAAAATTGCATTTAAAAAACAAATGAGATGCACAGAAAGAGGTTAGTCCTTTACATTCACCCATGGCAGAGCAGTAACATTTTATTCACTACTGTACCCCACCTCAGAGTCTGCAACTCCGATTGCTTACTCAAGGGAGCAAATGTATTAACTTACCCATACCTCTTGCCACCTCCTCTTAGTGAGTGTGGATATGTTTCAGAGGATGTGAAATATAGGTTAAAACCTAAGGATGTTAAGAGATGAGCCTTAAAAACTAAATAATGGCCTGGGAATTAAACTCATTTGTTAGCACTGGACACTAACAACTGATAATAAATGATGTGTGCTGGTGATATTTGTTTTGTTAAAACCTAATCTACATGCATTTAGAGTCAGAGTTTAAATACAAATTTATAGAAAATTACTAGAGTTTTCTATGATTATTTTTATTTTAAGTTACTGACCACAAATGGACTTTACATTTCATATAATTAAATAAAGTCACTTTTTCTAAGAAATTAGAATTTTTCTAGCCAACTTAGATGATACATAAATGAGCTTAAGAATATTCATGGGCTGATATATTTATAACCATGGATCCAGTATTTAGGGAAAGACTTAAAACTAGAAAGTAAGGAAGAAACTCTCCCTTTTCTGACATCAAGAAAAATTGTTAACAACCTTCTAAAACTCATTCTAATATTCTTCAAAAGTGATTGATGAGATTTTGTAAATATTTCTTCCTCAGAAGAAAATATTGTTCATTAGAAATGGAGGCACTAAAATGCTTCAAGTAGAATGAAGTGATGGACTATAGCCAATGCTGTGTAGAGGCTAAGAAACAATAAACTAATGTTAATTTTGACAAGATATAAATTTGTGACCTTTATATATGTAATTTCAGTGAACAGTTAGGAAAAAAGTTCAATGGAACGGGTTGAGAAAAGAACAGGGAATGAAGAAGCTGGATTCTGCTCAGAAAAGAAAAAAAATTTGATTAAAAGAAATTAAGTATAAAAAAAAAAGAAATGGAGGCACTCTTTTTAATAAGGCAGAAAATCTCAGTTAATTATCAAAACATCAATTACTAGCTTTCAACAATGTCAATAATAAAGTTAAAGGGCATTAACCCTTATCATAAAGCTGTCAATAAAAGGACTGTTTGATAATAGTACAAAAAGGAAGTGTTCAAATACGGTACTTATCACCTTGGATTTCTAAGGGTCTATAAAATGCCCCTGCTACCTTATGCTTCCCCTTCCAAGTGTGAAGTAAATAAGGAGAGTGGCCCTCTGTCTTATTGATTTCAGGACTAAAGCAAAAATGGCCAATTAACTCTCCTGGACTAACAAAATCACTTCTAAACCTAGGGTGATATCATAAATTCTTTACTATCTGCAATGGTTAATTTTATGTGTCAACTAAGCTAGTTGACTAGCCAAACACCAGTCTTGATGCTGTGAAGATATTTTTAGAAGTGATTAACATTTAATCATTACATTTTGAGTAAAGCAGATTAGCCTCCAGAATGTGGGTGAGCTTCATACAATCAGATGAAGGTGTTAAGAGCAAAGACAGAAGTTTTCAGAGCAAAAAGAATTCTCTCCTCAGAACTGCAACCTAAAAATCCTACTTGAATCTCCAGCCTGGTCCTCTGTGGCATTCAGACTCAAGATTGCAACATTAATTCCTCTTACCTGAATTTCTAGCATTTCTCTAGAGATCCCTAATACAACATTTTAGAATGATTCCAATATTTTTATAAATGAAAAATAAGCACTCATTTTATTTAAGGTAGCTCAAGTAGATTACTTTTTCTGATTTCAAATTTTATAAATCTACAAAATATTTTCTCTAACTTCCTTGTTTAAAAATCACAAATGGATTCCCAATATCCCAAATCCTTTACATGCCTTACAAGGCCCTGTGTGATCTGCCCCAGAGAGATGTGTCACCTAACAGATTATCCACATCAGAAATTTGCAGAAGTCACTTCCTACTCTTAGGTATGAACAATCAGTAGAACAAAGAACTTCCTCCACCTTCTCTTATGAACAAAGAATTAAACAGCTGGGCACACTGTCTTTAATAGTTTCAGTGAATTGCCTGAGTGGATTATGCTTTCTTTCCCTCACTAGATACTTCTATCCAGACAGCTGGGGTCAGCCCTCAGAGGAATCAGATTAGCTTCTACTCTGACAATTGCCTAATGGAACAGTTTTACTCATTGGTATTCATTTCCCCAAGCTCCATTTCTTTAACTCAATCTGTTTTGACAATACAGCCCTCCCAGAGGTGTGCTGCTAATGCAGTACTACCATCCTCTTTCCGTAGAATTCATACTCTGATCACTTGAACGGAATATGAGAAATGCCCCAGTGCCTATGAACAAATAGAAGGGACACCTTGTTCTCATCAGCAGCACTTTTTGAAATTATTTCTTAGGTTACTGCTATAGAGGTTACATTACATCTACTTTGGATGTAATATATTTATATTATATATATTACATATTATATATTATATTTTACACATTATATATAATAATACTATAAATTATTATACTACATTTTTGTCTTCTCCAGTTTGAATGAGAAATGTTTTCTGACAGTCCTTATAGTTAGAGAATAATATTCCCATCTGGGAACTAGTGCTTGTATCCACTGACTAGGTCATCCTGTTTCTGAATTAAATGGCCATGTGGCTTGTCTCTAGCTCTGAGTCATTCGGCACCCTCCCTAAAATCTGTCAAATAATTTTTGTTGTTTGGGAGAACATAAGTTATCCCATCTCCAACCCTCACCAGAGTGTAATGTTTATCTCTTGAGAGATATACTGATAAAATACCCATAACAGAAACAAAAATCTGTAGAAATTTCTCAACAAAAGACTAGTGAAAAAAGGGATGTGTGGATGACTCAACAAAGATAAAGTCAACAAGCTAGTCAAAAAATGGGCAGAAGAGCTAACAAGATGCTTCTCCAAAGAGGAAATGCAAATAGCTAATATGAAAAAATGTTCAATATCACTTTCAATCAGGGAAATGAAAATTAAACTACATAAGATACCACTTTACACCAGTGAGAATGGCACACATTTAAAAAATGGGCAGCAACAAATGTTGGCGAAGATGTAGACAGAAAATGGAACTCTCCTATTGCTGGTGAGAATCCAAACTAGCCCAACCACTATGGGAAGCTATGTGAAGTTTCCTCAAACTACTAAAAATGGAGCTACCATATGACCCAGCAATTCCACCCCTAGAAATCTACCCAAGGACACAAAAACATTAATTCAAAAGGATCCCTGCACCTTATGCTTATTGCAGCACTATTTACAATAGGTAAGCTATGGAAACAACCCAAATGCCCAAGAATAGATGACTGGATCAAAAATATGTGGTATATAGCCACAGTGGAACACTATTCAGCTACCAAAAACAGATAAACTCATGCCATTTGCATTAACATGAAGCTGAAACATGGAGCTGGAAGGGACTGTGCCCAGTGAAATAGCCAGAAAGAAAAAGAAAAATATCAGATGGTTTCACTTATAGGAAGAATATAGGGAAACAAGTAAGGGATCAGAAAAAACAATATGATAAATAAAAAAACAAAATTAATATGCAACTGTAAACCAGAGACATTCTGCATGAGAAGGGGAGGGAGAGAGATCAAAACAAAGGCAGGAAGAGCACAAGGGACTATGGTGATGGTGCGCAGGTGAATTGGTGGTGGAAACTCTATGGGACTACACCTTAGAGGAGAAAGCAAACATTATACAAAAATGAACAATGATATATATATATATTTTTTTTTAAAGGGATGTGTGGATACTTGCCTGGAAGGGGAGATACCATGATGGAAGGGGATATACCACCAAGGTAGTTTGTCCAGGACAAGGCTTATACATTGCACTATGGATATGTGACCCCTGCAATTTCCCCAAATGTGGGAAACTTTAAGAAAAAACATATATAAAAGGAATATATGTATAAGGCATATATATACAAAAGGAATATATATATATTATATATACTTATGGAATGTGTGGCAAGTAGCAACTGCACTAAAGTCTATATTGTGGCTTTACCACCACATCTCAGGGCACCCCCCCACACACACACACACATACACATACACACATACTTACACACACAACCACCACTACCACCATCATAATAAAAAGAAAAAGGGATAAAATTTACATGATCTTAGTCCTAATCAGTTATAATCACAGGAGGATATCTTGATTTAATTAAGCAAAATCTGAACTGCATGCCAGTACATGTATCAACAGAAGGAAGAAGATTTGTATAGGACCTAGAAAAGAGAACTAAACAGCAAGAAGTGGTCAGTGGTCAGTGTGTATCATCCTGGAGGGAAGTGCCTTCAACCTTGAGTTTGGAAATTCCATTCCTCTAGGCAAATAATAAATATAATAGCTTGCATTCATATAGTTGCTAGCTTATGCTATAGTTCTAAGCACTTAGCATTTACTAACTCATTTGATATGCATAACAGCCTATAAGTGGACACTATTACTATAGTCATTTTCAAATAAGGAAACTGAGGCACAATAAGTTTATTTATATCACTTGCCCAACTTTAGGAGTGAAGGTAGATCTAATTTAAATAGCTCAGCCCCAAGATCTACTCCTTAATATCAGAATCCAATAAAGTGTAAAAGACTGTTTTTCTTTCTTTGAGATGAGAAAAAACTAGTGTTTGTTCAGCAGCTGCTAAATGTCAAGGATTATCCCAGAGCTTCACATACATCATGCTAGAAACAACTCTGAGTCAAATGATCTGATCCCATTTACAAAGGTAGAAAGTAGATCTCAGAAAGTTCCCTAGAGAAACAGGTATTTTTTGGGGGATCACTAAGAACTTGTCAAAATCAAAGACAAAGCAATGAATAAATTTAGCATGTTAAATAGACCCTGGCAGGAAGACACAATCTTGAGATTGTGATCCATCTGTTCATCCAACACAGATCCACAAACCAGTTGATAAAACACACAACACACACACACACAAACACACACAGAGAAAATTCAATTCAGCTGTCTTCTGAGCCAGTCAAATCGAGCTGAGCATGACTCAATTTAATTAACCCCATTCTACTGATTGTGTGAGTTAAAAAAGAGTGTTATGTAAAATGAAAAAGATGCCCATAGATTACATATTATCACCTTAAACACTCACTTAGACATAAGAGATAAGGTCTAAAGTTACAATAGAAGGTAAAGTTGGAGCCAATCTCTGAATATATGATTTGTCCAAAGACATTTCCTTTAGATAAATTTATAGCTTCTTTTAATGAGAAAAGTAATATATTTTACAGACAAGTCTACGGAAAATAAAGATAAAAATTACAATATCCTAACACTTAGTACCTGATATAATCATGTCATATCTGAAACAGTATTTTATGGTGCATGTATTTTAGATGCATGATTCACACTACGTATGCATTTCTGTGACTTTTTTTATTTAATATTTTATCCTGAATATTTTCTATGTTATTAAATATTCTTTGAATTTTAAAGACTGCATAATATTTATAGCATAGTTGGATATTTACATTACTGTCAAGTTGTACCATTATAAACCAATGAGATGAAGGCACCAAGAGCATTAACTCATTTCTCTGAAAATTCAAAGTTAGGAAGAGAATCAAATATATATCATTAACTTCCTGGCATGAACTGTTTTAATGTAATCCAGTTGTTGGAGAGGGAAAGTTTTTTTTTAATAGACAATTGCCAGTTAATACAAAAGGTTTGTAGATTTAGAAAAAGTGTCATTTACAAATCCTAAGGAAATAGTGAACCTAGGCAATAATCAATGTTATAACTAACAATTACATGAAGAGTCAATAAAGAATTTGATAAAACTCTAGAACTTACAAATCATTCTTTGCATCACTAAAAGTAGGGCAGTCAGCAATTAAGTGCACTCTAGTGTGCTGTGACAGGAAGTATCAAAACACCACACACACAGTACACTTGTCAAAAAATAAAATTAAAATAAACTTCTCATCAAGCCTTACTTTAAGTACACGTTTACAGGAAGTAAGAGTGGGAAAGAAAAAAAATTGAATGATATGAAGCAAACATCAGTTAAATCTAGAATGTGGGACATTCTACAGGAAAATGATCTAGTTATTTGTCAATAAAAAACAGGAGAAAGACAAAACCTAAGAGAACCTAAGAGATAAAATATCATCATATACAGTGTGCAGACCACTTTGGGATTCTAATGTTAACAAGACAATTATAAAGCCATCCATAAGACAAAGGAAAAATGTGAACATATAGCTGTTTGGTTGTCTTAGACTTGGTAATGGCCTTTGGATACTTTTTAAAGATTTTATCACACATAGGTGTTTACAAATAAAATAAGATTCCTTGGATTAGCTTTACAATACTACAAAAGAAGTAGAAAGAGAGAAAAGGCAGAAACAGATGGTACTGGTTGGTGGGTACACTGAGATTTACATTAAACTCTCTACTTTCATGTTAGTGTAAAATTTTCTAGAATAAAGTTTTTCTCAAAAAATGATATACTTCTTTGTTTGAAGTTTTTACCAAAACCACAAAGTATAGTTCTAGGAAGGGAATTATGAAGTCAAAAGGCTTGATCTTCTTTGAGGCTCTTAAAAAACAAGTGTTTTCAAAACCTTTGCACCCATTTATAATACCTATAATAAGTAGACATCTCACCAGTCACCAAAATTGAATACATATTTTGAAACGTTTATTCTATTTTGGAAAAGATGGTATCTTAATCTTTTTAAATTAATCAAATTTCTTCATTGAATTATCTGGGTTTATCCTTTACCCATTTTTTGTTGCAGTCATAGTGATCTTTGTGTTTAATTTATAAGTTTTTGAAATATTAAAAATAGCAGCCCTTTTTAATCTGATGTCAAATATTTTCCCATTTATTGTTTTTATTTTACTTGTTGTGAATTTTCAAAAGTGAGTTTTAAAAAGTAATCAAGTCTGTAGACATTTATGTATGAGTTCATTATCTTTACACTTAAAAAGTTCTGTGTTATCCTAAAATGAGGTAAATATTCATGCTCCTATAGTTTTCTAATAATACTTTTCTTTACCTTTTTAAATATTTCTGGATTTCACCTTGGTGTATGACTTACGGTATCAATGTAATCTTTATCATATTTTCCAAATTGTAAGGCAATCATCTTTTTCAGGTTTTTTTTGCCCTTTCAGATTGAAAATAACACTTCATACATAATAAATCTCTCAAGGTAGTTTTCTATGTTCCCAGCCTTGATAGCTACTTCTTAGAGTTGAATTTTGTGCCAGCACCATATTATTATGATTTTGTGTCTAGTGAGTAGAAATTGACTTTGCTGTACAAACTAGGACAGGACATGAGAGAAAGGAGAGGGCAAGAGATGATTATACTGCGGACAATAGATTCATCTCAGTGTATATCATCTGTAATTGTGTCAGCATCTATAAAAAGCTGTGTGCTCTGGAAAAGAGAGCAAAGATTCTGAAGTCAGTGTACAAAGATTCCAAATTTGGGTTTCTTTCACTGCTGGCTATGTGTTCTTGGACAAAGCGCTTAACTTCTCTAATTCTGTGAATCTAATCTAACCCATTGAAAATTGATATCCACAGCATGAGGCTCTTATAAGGCTGAATGGAGGTGAGAGGAAGCTAAGAAATTCTTATAAGATATAAAAGTACATTTTTTATTTATAATCTAGAAATGCTGTCGATGCTGAAGATACTGTGAAGAGAGTAACATATTTATTGGGAAGACTCTGGAGATGTCTGAATGTTCTTTTCAGTAATTTATGTAGTTAAGGTGTCTACTTTCAAAACAAATGTAACAAAATTTAACCTGCCAAATATGCTGAAGGAACTAAAACACACCCATTCCTGTTGGGGGGCTCTGCATCATTAACAGAATCTAAAACTTTGCAATTCCAGTTCTATGTGGTTCATTTGAAGCATGGAATAAATAGAATCTAACTTTATTATTTTGGGCAACTATCAATTTGGCTTCACCTGTATAAAGAACAGTGAGGGTTTTTTTTGGTTTGTTTTTGCTTTTGTTTTACAAAACCCCCACCAGAGTGCAAATATATAGGACAGATACTTTACTTAGAGTCATACTTAAAATACTTCAACAAAACGGAAAAGTCAAAACTTGCAACCTGACTATAGATCTGAGGCTTACAGAGGGGAGGAGGGGAAAAGGGGTCAAAACAGGGAGGGGAAGAGCACAAGGGACTCTAGTGATAGATAGGTGTTGTGACTGTGGGAAAACTACAGGTACTCCCCCTAAGAGGAGAAATCAAATACTGTACCAAATGAATAATGTAAGAAAATAATAAATAAATTTAATAAAAAAATATGTTCAACAAGTCAATTTTGTATAAACTATCCTCTTCTCTGGTATCAGAAGCTGTGATCTGTGCCTTTAAAAAGATGGAAGGGGTACACACTACTGCAGCAAGAAGTGAGGATTACCTTTGTGACTTGGGGAGACAGCTAAGCTTCCAGAAGTAATTTGGAGTGCTTGCCCTCCCTCCTTCTGTTTTAACAACTTAGTGGCTCCTTACTGCTGAAGCCCCTGGTCTCATCATCTATCCTCAATTTTACCCATGCTGGCTTCTCCTCTGCCCACCAGGAGTTGACATCAAGCTGACTTCCTAAAAATCTGTTGTCCTTACTTGGTGTGATTGGCTCTATCCTACACCAATAAGTCCCAGCATGTAGGACATGAGTAGGAGTAAACATCCCATGAACATATTTGATGACTATGACTGCATTTCAAATAATAACAGAGAAAGTGCTATTCCATTCAAAATGGAATAATGCAGCTACAGTCAGTAAATGACATGATGCTTGGATTCTAGTGAAACAGATTCCCTCACTGTCACATTCGCATCTCTCTCAAATTGGAAAGAAGAGGCTTCAGTAAAAAGAACATGTACTTACATAAAGCAGGTACAAATCGCTTCTCAGTCCAGTTTGGCTTCTCCTCTTAGTAATGAAATCTCTGGAGATGGTTATTAGTTTTAAATTGAGAGCAATTAGAGAGAAGAATGATAGAGGCTTAGATGCCTAAGTGTGAACTATCATGGAAATCTATATAATATCACATATTTAAATGTCATTCATTTAATGTATTCCCTGTTGATCTACCTGAACTCATTTATATGCATAAGATAGAGTTAATGGGGGAAACTCCCTGGTAGCCTAGGGGTTAAGTCTCAGGGCTATCACTGCTATAGCCTGAGTTCACCCCACACCAAGGAGCTGACCCACAAGGCACAACAGATCTCTCCTATCTTCCTCACTGCTCCCCTTAGTAGATTTCAGGAAACCTGTTCTGCTCCCCACTCTGCCTCTGGTGAGTCCTCTCACACACCCCAACCTCTGGCCTACCCTTCAGTCCTTCTATGCAAAGAATAAATTAAAAAAAAAAGAAAAACTGATTTAAAAAAAAGTTTGAGTTAAAGTGAACAAAGCAAAAGGCATGTGTGACCTACTGTAAGGCCACCAAAGGAAGCCAGAGTTTCAATTGACTAGAGTCCAGGAAAGGTATATTCTTTCTTCTTATGCTTATGTTTTCAAATTAGAAGTATTTATTAATTATATTTTCTTTTAATATCTCAAACTACTATTAAATTCATATTGTGATAAGCATAGCTAGGCGTATTTCTATACATTAACTCATTTAAATGGTGGCATGACCATGGGATCAAATTATCACTTTGAATTCACTGAAGAATACTGAGCTTAGAGAGCCCAGGCAACTGTCATGAGAAAAAGTGAAATTTTAACTCAGGTCCTCTGATTCTTAGACCTTTTTTTTAATCACTTAGCACTCCTTTCCTAAACTCTTTGCTAAGTGCAGAAAGTAATGGTGGATATAAAGCATGTTCATTATCGGTAAGAAGAAACACAAAGTACCATTATAGAATACACATGAAAAGATTAGATTATTCCCTTGTAGTTCAAATTGGATCATGATTTTCAAATAGAAAGACAACTGATTTCAAATCAACCATCCTCATCACTGTGTGAAAGCAGAGAACTGGCAAAGTCCAGCAAAGTCCGAAGTGAAACAGAAATTCCTGAGAGCAGACTGTGGTTCTGCCTTCGTCTAGCATATCCATTTCTCTGGGTTAAGTCACTTCACCTCTTAGAACCTGTTACTTCATCTCTACAGTGGAAAAAACACTTTCTCTTATACCCAGAATGGTGAATTCTATATTTAAATTTTAAAAGATAGATTTATTGATCTCTTACTATGTGCTATATGCTTATAATGATTACTTCATTTTATACTTCATAGTAACCTGGCAAGATAGAGAAAGGGGAAAAGATTATTAACTCCATAATATAAAAATGAAACCAACACAGAGAGATCAACTTACTTGCCAGGATGACAAAACTTGATAGAGACAGAGCTTTATTTTGGCCCAAACAATCTGACTCCAGATTGACTAGCTTTACCCCTGTCCAACTTTCTATGCAAAGAGAGTAGTGGGAGTTTCACTTATTTTCTATCAGTGAAACTACTAATCTATTTAGAGTAGGGCATCAGCTAGAACTACAGTACATCAACACAATTAACTTGCAAATGGAGCAGATTATATGCCACCAAGTCAAACATAATTGGGGCCACAAAAAGTCTTGATAACTAATATTTAAACTATCTGGTTTCCAATTTTCTTTGCAATAAAATGTTGTCTTGCTAACATTCTGAATAAAATTCCAATTTAAATTTTTAATTCCTATCTACACTGGTATGAAAAATCTTTCCTCTACCATCCCTTAAGCAATTCTGATCCCAATGTAAAGAAGATAAACTATATCCATTGGAAATTCAATTTTTTAAAAAATAATAAATCTTAGTCTACTCTTTCTCTCTTCCCACTTCCCCAAAACTAAATCCTTCTAGATATTTTTTTGGAACTAAAACCTCTCAGCAATGAGATAAATGGATAAATACACCCACATCTGGTAACTTGTGGTCATTCTTACACATTCATTTAGGTTTTTCAGTGCCTGCAGTCATTCCATGTACTCCATCCCACAAGCTCCATTCCAAAAATAAACTCTCTACTACAAAAGTATGCATGCCTTATAATTCAGCAACAGCAGCTGGAAAGGGGAAAATAAAGGGGAAGAATTAGGATGGTGTTTAAAACTAAGAGTTACAAAGAATGTCTAAATTTAGTAAGCACTATCTGGAGATGAAAAGGTTGCTTAGTTATAATGTGGGGAGTTGGTCAAAGAAAATCTTCTACTGGTTTTTAATGTCCAAACTTGTTTGTGATGCATTTTATCACTTCAGTACTTTGCTGAGGTAAGATCACATGTAGTCATGTACACATTCTCCTCTGGGAAACAATGATCCATAGTCTATGTGACATTTATGCCTAGGATCTACCTTCCCTGAAATAATCAAGGTTTCATGGAGCTATTCTCAGCCCACCATCTTCCTAATATCTTGCACCTAAATCCCCCTAAGTTTCAGACAATTCTTTTCAGAAACACTGCTATCTCTTATATAACCTACAATTAAATCTGAGGCAGAGTCACGTCAAAAAAGGAACCAGAGAGATCTGCAGGAAGTTGGACTTTGGAGTCAACAAGTCCTGGCTCTCTTCATCACTCTATCATTTAGCATCAGTACAGCACAGACCACACTCTTGTGAATTCTCTGATCTTTCTTCTATTAAAATGCTTCAGCCACATTTATCTTTCAGGGCTACCATTAGGATCAAATGAAATAATGCTGCCCTAACAAAGTTCTTGCCACATACTGTGCTCTCTCCAACTGGTAGTTATAATTACAATCAAGAAAAGAAGTCCTATAGATGGAACAGTGTTCATCTATGGTCATTTGTGGCTTTATTTCACAACATTTCCTTAGGCAATTTTCTCTACTTCCTGCCTCAATACCAGGTTTGATCTTGTTATAAACTCACAGATTTTGCAGCATTATTAGTTACCAGCACACCTCGGATAATGGAATGCAATGATTTTTGATTTACGAAATGACACTTGCTAAAGAAATTTATTTAAGAGATGTAAAATGACTTTCCAACCTGGTGTAGCTGGCAGGCTGATTGCTCAATCTTCATTCTCAGGCGCAAGCACCCACACCCACACACCCAGGAAGTGAGGGGATCTTGTGGAAGTCAGTAGCTTATCTATTATGTGCACTTGGGAGCTGTAAACAAGACCATGTGAGGACTCAGCTAGAATGCTTCCTCTGAGTCAGAATTAAACAAACTTCCGAGCCGTTAAGGAAGGAAATAAAGCCACTGTACACTCAAAGACACCCAGGACAGAATGCCAGGGGTTGTGGGAGCTGTATTCAGTATCTGGTCAGAGAGTGATACGATAATTAAAGTAAGTTTTGTAATAAAGATAATTAAAACAAAGTGCTGTCTCATGATAAATAGCTAGATTGAATTAGAATAGGTTGCAATCTCCATAAGGAGTGCCCTATCAGAAATTGACATGGCTTAAGTGGAATATCAGAATTTTTTAAAAGCCTTGTGTTTTAGTTCATGAGAATGTTTGCACACTTTTTATTTGATCATAACAACATTAATGTCATGGCCTCTGATAAATTTTGTTTCAGAATAAAATCAGAGGTAAATGAATCCGAGGTAAAGATCTCATCATGGGAAAATAAAATGAAACTCTAGGAAATCGCTTATTTTCACAGATAGCATAGCACAATGTACTGGAAAAATACAGGCTTTGAAATCAGAAATGTAATAACTTTGCATTTCCTAATTTTGTGATTTTGCATTAAGTTACATCTTCTTAGTGAGATTCTATTTTCTCATCTATAAGATCATGCCATTGTGAGGTTCTTATTGAGATCAGTTTAGATATTAGATGTGTGAAGTGTTTTGACAAATACAAAGAGCTATATAGATAAGAGATTTAAGATTCACTGATTTAACCTGTAAACATCTTTAGGTCCACTAAACAGATTAAGAAAGAATCAACTTTAGAATATTCTGGAATTGTTTTTGGTTGGAGTTGATATTGAGGACCAAAGCTTATCTCCCTTACAGCCTGCAGTACATTTTGGTATTTAAGAAGGAAAAAGATGGCTATCATCTATAAATTGAAAATTTGCAGTGATAGCTGATTTCAGAGACTACATACAGCTTTTACTTACAGAAAATTTTATTTGAGTTTGGAAAGACAAATATAGGAATTATAATTTATATAATAAAAGGAAATGGTTCAAGCATTTTAATCCTTACCAATGTCCACAAAGTAGGATGTTTTATTAAATGTCTGGGTGCTCAGACAGTAAAGGACTTTAGTATTTCCGGCAACCCAAAGCTTGACCTCTCACACTTGGACTTCTGAAGGTAAACTTCCTGAGAGGAAATTAAATACAGAGAACCTCTTCCAGTTTGGGGTATCAATTCTTCCAAAAACACTGTAAGAAATATTTAAGCTAAATCAATTTTTAAAGTTTTACCTACAAAATACTAAACACAAAGGGGAAGTGGGTTTTTTTCTCCAGAATAAGAAGTGAAGTCAAAATCAAAAATGTCCAAAATACCTTTTTCTCTTTCTTAGTCCCTATAAAAATCTGATCTGAGGTAAGATAAGAATTCTTCTTTCCCTCCCTATGAATATGAAAGAACAACAACAACAATAAAGAATAAGCTCAAAGAATTGGGCAATTATAACCAAAAGTAAACAAAAAAACTTAATAAGACCAAAAAGCCAGGATAAACCAAAGGGACCATGGTGGGGGAGGGGAGGGGGGAGGGCAAAGATGGGGGAAGAGGCCAGAGGGTGCACAAGGGACTGAGGTGATGTTGCACAGGTGAAATGGTGGTGGGTACTCCCTGGGGACTACAAATGATGTCAAATATAACTAATAAAAAATAAATTAAAAAAAAAGAATTATTTTTTCCCTCCCTATACTATTTATTCTGAAAGCCCAATCTCCTTAAATATGAAAACATTAGCCTAAAAGGAAAATAATTCTAAGAGTCACAATTGTGACACATGTGACAGAAATCAAATTAAATATGACATTTGTCCACAATATTTTCATTACTCAAACTACCCAGAATTACTCAAATTTGTCTCTTCTCTAAGGTGTGATGTACCTACTGAGTTCAGTGGACACTTTGAAAGGTCACATAGAGTCCATCCTTCAGGAGATGAGATGCTATTTCTATTTTTAAAAGCCCTCTAAAGAAGGAAATTCCACAAGCTTCCCCAGTTACACATTCCAGTGTCTATCAAACCTCACTGTCTGAAAATTTTCTCTTTTTTTCTTATCTAAATCCCTCATGCTGGAACTTAAGCCTGTTGCCTCTAGTCTGGTATCTCACAGAGATGGCCTTCATCCTTCATAGACCAACCTCCTCACACGAGACTCCTTTCCAATTAAGCAAGCCAAGAACCATTTGATTTTTAACTCTATCACAACTCTTTAATCATGTTGGTTACTCATCTATCATTTTCTTCCAAGTCTTCTTCCTCCAACCTTGTATTTTGTCCATGTGTTTAAAACACTATATTTAAGCAAAGGAAATGAATATTAGCCCCAAATTTTACTACACTAGAATGACCTATTTTCAATTTTGTTTGTTCTCTGGTCTGTACACATACATATGTCATTGTAACCATAACATATAATTTTATTGAATTTACTCCCTTTTTTTAAAAAAGATTTATTTATTTATGCATATAAGCACTGGGGTGCAGGCCAGAGGTACGGGGGTGGTGAGAGGATCCATCAGAGACAGAGCGGGGAACAGAACAGGCACATTAACTGAAATACACTGCTGAGCAGCGGGCAAGGCAGGAGAGGTCTGCTGTGCCATGTGGGTCACCTCCCTGGCCAGTGGCAGGGATCGAATTTGTGCTGCAGTGGCTGCATTGGCTTGTTGCATTGGCACATTGCTTAACCCATTGTGCCACCAGGAAGGCTCCAAATTTACTCCATATTTTAAAATTCCTTCACAATCCAGAGCATACTTAGAATGAGCAGGTTTACGTTATAAATTTTAACAATGTGTCCATAGTAAGTTCATGATTTGTAAAATTTCTTTCTTTATTCAATACAATTAATAGTTGATTGTTAAGTACTGAAGCACTTGGTTGTGTTCTAAGGATTTAGAATTAACCTGAAGTCCTCGTCCACGAGTAGGTCATAACAAGACACAAAGTCAATGAGCTAGAATTTAAAATCCTGGATAGATGACTCCTGCATTTACTTACACTGCACACTTACAGGATCTATTTAGAGAGATGAACCTCAGGGCATGACTGACCCTGCAGAAGCCAAGGGTGGGACTCTCCTGGAGCAAGGTGACTTTAGGGCAAGTCTTATTTGAAGATCTTGAAGATACACTTAGTAATTGATGGTAGAATCTAACATCTTCCAAAGGGCAAAAAACTGAAGAAAAAAAAGCTGGTTTAAGTCTCATAGTGTTCACGAACAACTCACTCCTCAGTCTAACCCTCAGTTTCTTCAACTGTGAAAGTAGATGTTTAGTGACACTTGGTGGGGAGGGGGGAGGGGGAGGGTTGAGGGCAGATGGGAGCACAGGGGACTGAGGTGATGGTGCACTGGTGATATGGTGATGGGGGATACATGGGGATTACAATTGATGTCAAATATATATAAATAAAAATAATAATAAAATAAAATGATGTACACTGGAAAACCCTTAAAAAAAAAAGTAGATGTTAAGGGTGTTTTCCAAGATTTAGATTTCAGGAAACAGTACATACTAAAAATAGTAGGTTGTATTTCCCAAAACTTAATATGCAATCCTTTCTTTAAAATAACAAAATCTATGCCACTTTATTGTATCTTAGGCTTAAACTAAGAAAATTGAATACAAAGTCTATGCTGTCAGGAAGTGCAGTTTTTCAAACAGAATCACACTTTCATTTATTTTTAAAGATTTTTTAAATTTTATTTATGCATATAAGAACTGGGGTGTAGGCCAGAGGCATGGGGGCTGAGAGGATTCACCAGAGACAGAGTGGGGAGCAGAACAGGCAGATCTACTGAAATACACTGCTGAGGAGAACCGTGGGCAAGAGAGGAGAGGTCTGCACAGCTGTGTGGGTTAGCTACCTGGCCTGGGATCAAACTCAGGCTGCAGTGACTGGTGATAGCTTGATAGCACTGAGACTTTAACCCCTGCGCCACCAAGGAGACCCCAAATTAAGGGAGCTTGAAGTTTAACAGATTCTGACTGGAAATAGTCAATAAATATATGTTGATTGTAACCTGCACCAACCTATGTGTTAGGTACAGGCAAGACTAGGTACAGGTACAGGAGCAGAAGCAGGTACAGCACAAGAACAGTCACAGGAACAGGTACAGTTACAAGAGAACAAAATTCAGGGTCTTGAGAGTCATAACTTACTTGACACAAATAAAGTAAGAGGATTTAATGAAGGGTCTGTTTGTAAAGAATGTGAAAGACGAAGTGCCCTAAGCCTTGAAACAGCTAGGAAGAGCAGGAAAACAAGCCAAGCCCTCAAATTTTGTCAAGGATATGCCTAAATCAGGGCGAGGAAATCATTTCATAATCCAAGAGCTGTAGAAGAGGACAGCCAGAAAAGACCTATAACCCCAGGCAGAACATCACTGCTACCACCAAACTTTTCCTCCCACTCTTTGCTCTGTTCGTTCTTTCTTTGTTCATGTATTTGTTTGCTTTGTTTTTATGGTTACAGGACAGGTTATGTAGATCTGCATAATTAATTTTAAAATTAAAGAGAGCCCAGAGCAGCACTAAGATTGTGGCCAGCTCACTGTAAGAGCAGAGATTTCTCATGAATGAGAGCTGTGCTTTATCCATCTTTTATTCCTTTGTGCCCATTACTGATATCTGAGTAAATTTATTAAATGAGTGAAATCATGAAATATAAAGAGGTAGTTCAGTGGAAAATGAAGTTAAACTGGCAACATGAGAATTTTTTTTATGCTTCAATTCTATAGTCAGATGTCTCAGGTTTGTTAAGATTTGGTTTTATCTAACCCCTTGTTTTGTTTTTCTATATTCCATATATAAGTGACACCATCTGATATGTGTCTTTCTCCTCTGACACATTTCCTTTTGCAATGTCTCCTCTAGGGGCTCATTGGGGTTATGGCAGAAGACCTTTATTGCCTTAGTGGTGGGTGGCTAAAGGTTGTGATCCTATACCTCTAAATCATATACAATACTGTAAAGCAATGCAACCTCAATTTAAAAAAATATATTTTATGGAAAAGTTGACATTTAAGTTAGATTTTGAGATAGTCAGGATTTGAACATTGCAAAGCAGGAACACCACCATTGAAAATAACTGGATGTGCCAACGAACAGAGTAAAGCAGAATGTTTAGAAACCAATTCAGTTTAACTGGACTGTAAATTCTCTTGTGAGAAACAATTTAGAAAATAAAGTGTATTCAATCTAAGTAACCTGTTTTTATTTTATACTCAAATGAAGAGCCATTGAAGTTTTTTAAAGAGGTAGATGACAGTGTATGAACTATATAGTAGTAGATCTGATGCTAGAAACAGCTGCATACCTATCTTAGACTAACACTCCAACAGATAATGATTATAAACTCTGAACTAACATAAAGCACAATTATTTGAAGATACTTGAGAACAACAGATTATCGTTGAAGAAGAAGGCGATTCTAACCTTGAAAAAAGGCAACTGCTTTGGGTGAGATTTGCTCTTATATAACTTTTCTTCTGAAGATGCTTCTCAGTCTCTGTGTTTTACAGTGACTCAGTTTTATGAACAATGCCATTTTCTTTCTGACTTGAGGAGGAGTCAATGAAAGAATGAATTTAGGGTTTGGTTTTTATCTAATTCATACAGATAAAATTTCCTGAAAGGAGGAAACCACAGAGGAGAAAGGCTCCAAAACTCCATATCAGTGCCCTTTGAATTTTGACCCACTCTTGAACTGCACACACATGGAAGAGACACAAGGTAGACCAGCAAAAAGCAGCAGTGGAAAGGCTGTAATACGGAAGGAGATAATGCCTCCTGTCACAACAAAAATCACTCACTAGTAAAAGAAAAAGGGAAATGTGATCTATAATCAAGAGACAAAGTGGTCAAGACAACACCAAATCAAGACAAAACCATATACCAAATTTAGCAGGAAAATACTATAAAGCAGCCATCACAAATATGTTCAAAGACTTAAGAGAAATTATGGCCAGAAAGAAAAATTCCTCAATGAACTTAAAAACAAATTGGATATTTTAGTAGAAAAGAAGTAGGAAATATTGAGCCTGAAGATCCTTTTGCTACCAGTGGTCTATAGGTGCATTGCTGATGGGTGAAACCTTTTTTTAAGGCTATAGATTTTAAAGTAGAAATGCAATCACAAAGAAAGTCCCCTTATAAAGGCTAATATGTAAATTCTTTTAAAACACATAGTTACTATAATTATATGGGGCATTTTATAAGCAACTAGGGACTTCTTTGTATAGATGACCAAAATTTAATCAGTTTCTGGCACGGAGTGCCTTTCTGTCCCATCTTAAATTTCCAAATTACTATTCCCATCTTAAATTTCTAAAGCACTGTCTGTTCAGATAGTGACTCTTTACTATCACACTTGATCTGTCTTTGAGCACTTCCCAAAGGCAAGGCTTCCACAGAGAAAATAAAGAAAAGGGATGATTTTTCTCAACAGCACATATTCTTCCTCCTGTCCCATTCCCACTCTCAACAAACAATTCAGTTCTGCAGTCCAGATTTTATAATCACATAGAGTATTATGTATGAAACTCACAAAACATCCATTTGCTAATATTGCCACTGGGGACCATCAGATAAAGAGGTAGGTATATGTCTTTGTACTCTAGGACATAGTGTTTTCCCTGAATCTCTTTTAATAAGACAAGTCATTTCATTCCTAAGCATTTTGGGTTTTCTTTTTTGTATTAAGTAGCATAGGCCTGTCTGTTTGCTGAAGAAAAATCTGAATTTCAGGCAAAAAGGATCTGGAAAAATAATTACTAATGATAAATATGAAAATTAAGCTACCTCTAGAGTTTATACTTTACAAATATGAAACCAATCAGTTTATTGCTCAGCTGAGTTAAAACCTATATTTCTGTTATCAAGAAAAATAACATGTGTGAATCACTGTTTGCTGTTCACATCTCCATTAATACATTTAATATATTTCTGTTCCTATAGAGATAGGTAGATAAGTAGGTAGGTGAGTTGGTAGATAAATAGGTAGAGAGACAAATAAAATTGCTATAGTTTAAAAAAGATTTGCTAAAAGAAAAAATAGTGAAAAAATAAAAACAAACAGAATTTTATGGCTATGGAGCAATGTAAAGAGATCCCTATGCATATAATTGTAGTCCCAATTATATGGAGAAGAGAGAATGAAGGAAAAAAAAACACTTTAAGATATAATAGTCAATTTATTTGACTATTTACAGTTGTTTAAATGTTAACCTATAAATGGCGATGGGAAATACATGGCAATTACAATTGAAGTCAAATATATATAAATAAAGAAAAAAAAGAAAAGAAAAAAATATTAACCTATATAACCAAGAATCTCACTAAACCCTAAGTAGGATGAAAACAAAGAAAACCACACATAAGCACATTATAATCAAATCAAACTACTGAAAGCCAAAGATAAAGGGAAAATCTTAAAAGCAATGAAAGAGACTATATTACATATAAAGGAACAATGTTATAAATAATTCTTGATTTATCAGACACAATGAAGACAAAACACAATTGACAAAACCATCAAGCCAGTATTGTAGATCCAGTGAAATATGCTTTGAAAATGAAAGTAAGATAGATTTTTGAGAGAAATATAGACACTAAAAATATATATATTATTAGCAAATTTGCAGTAAAGTAAGTTACTCAGGACGAAGAAAGTAGTATCACATGGAAACTGATAGTTACTGGGAAGAATAAAGAATAATAGAAATTGTTAATATAAATAAATAAAAATTATTTTCCTTTTAATTTATTTAAATGAAAAATGTAAAACCTTCCAAGGGTTACCAAATAGCTGTGGAAACTTTGAACACAGAGGAAAGAAAGAAACAACAGACCTTTATCGAGGCACTCCACTTAAAACTTCAGAACACTGGGGATTAAAGGAGAGTCTACAAGCTCTGGGGGTTCAGGAGAAGGGTGGGGGAGCAGGAATCACATCTAAAGAATTATAATCAAAGTTGTTTTGGGATGATCAATAAACAGCATTGAAAATAAGATACTACCTTCAAATTGAGTAAAATAAAATTCCGTATCTATTCAGTCATAAACTGCAGTCTTTACTGAGTACTGGTCCTGAAGTTATAACTGATACTTATCATCTTCCAATGCTCATTCATATTAAATTTCCCTCTCCTTATCCAGCACTCCTGGTCTAGGTTTTTACCCTAATGAGGTAATGCAGACCTTTATCTCTGAGCAGGGTGAGCGCTCACTATTGTCGGGACGTGGTGGTTGCAATTGTCAGTCACCATTATCACTGGGGACACGAATGCCAAGAGATGCCCATAATAGACCTATCCTTTGCAGGGCCTTAATTATCACAAATGACCCAACGCTTCAGTTTCTGTTGTCTCGTTATCTTAAATTACCCCCGATCATATTCTAGTACTATATGTCTTAGCTACCAAAAGCAAAACCCCAATCAAAGAGATAATCCCAGGTATAAATGGGGGACCAGAGAGAAAGAGGGAAGGATTTATATAAAGTTGCATCCACAGCTTTGGGGCACTGGAGCTTAATCCTGGTTTCTAAGATATTACAGAATGTAGCTGAGAGTTTTCTATTAGAGAACAATTGAATAAAGTATTGTTTTCTGCTAGAAAACAACTGAATAAAGTATTTATCTATATTTCTATCCCTCATTGATTAAGGATTGCTATCAGAGTTAACTTTCATAAATGTAGGGGTTTCATGTGTGAGGTTAACAAGTAGGACCCCATTCCTAGCTGTGACATTAGAGAAACTCTGGGGCGAAAAGTGAAAAATGCATGCTGCCCATTTCAGACTGGAATCACATAGCAGATAAGTTCAAATAGCCATGGCAGAAAGATAACATTCAGAAGCTGAGCTTATTTTTCTGAGCTTATTTTATTTCATTTTATAAATTGAAAGAAATATCTTATTATAAAGTCCAAAACTTTCATCTATTTCTCATTATATGTTTTAGTCATTTAATTCCACTTAAGATTTTTCATACCTTTTGCTATCTGTAATCTAATATCTACTTTTATGATTAATCAAGGCTTTATTTTAAATATATGCATTATATGTATTTTGTGTGCATGTACATATATACATGCATATATGTGTGTATATAGACATGCACACACACACGTATATATAATAACCTCAAGGAGATTGAAGATCTCTTACATGAGCCACCTGCTTCCTTTATCATCATGTCAGTGTCAGGACAGACAACCAGGAAGAGGAAATACACCTCAATCAAAAATGCAGTAAAGTGAAAGTTAAAAGTCAGTTGATAGACCTAAATAACTGGGAATGAGTGGAGATTCTAAGAATAAAAGTAAAAGCAGCTATACATAAGCACTCTAATCTAGGTAATAAACTTTTCCACAGGGACGTGTGTTAATAATTCTGATGCTGCTATATATGCACACTAGAATTAGCAGATTTCTGACTGGAGATTAAAACAATACAAGTTATCATGGAATAGAGTTGGAAATATCCTTAACCATTCATGTTTAGGTCAAAATTAATTCAGGTTACATATAGAAATGCTTAGCAGGCACATATATTATCTTGTGTTGTCAGCTGAGAGGGTCTAGAAATTGCTGCTGGTAATAAGCACACCTAGTGCCCAGGTCTGTCTCCAATAAAAGGTCAAAGGCATCAAGGTTCTTTGGAGAAATGGCTGATTTCTTTTTTTAAAAGCATATATTAACAGGGGTATGTTGCAGGAATATAAGAGCCAATTAAAAGAGCTCCAAGTGGTCAGATCTGTAACAATTTGAACAATAAAATAAGCAGAAGCCCAAAGTACAAAGCAAATATCCATGAGTGCATGTGGACATAAATAAATGATTGACTAAATAAGTAAACAAGGAAGTAGAGAAAAGTTCCCATGCAGAAAAATTATCATAGCCAGTAATTCACATATCCACCTCTTTTTTTTTTTTTTGGTGAGAACAATTTATGTTCTGCTCTCAAAATTTCAATTATACAGTAGAGTTATCAAATACAATCACCATGTTAGACATTAAATAATCAGCTGAAAATTTGTGCCCTTTCCCCACACTCTTCCTATTTATTTCCCCCATACCCTAACCTCTGACAACCTCTTTTCTGCTTTCTGTTTCCAAGGGCTTGCCTTTTTTATTCCGTTTTACTTTTCCTTAAATGTAGAGCGTGTGTAATGACTTCTTTCCAAAGAATCCAATATAGAAGGGGGGAGAAAGAACAACCTTAATGGGAAAATTTCATAGATACAACCTGAGTCAGATAATCAAAGTCAATATCAACAGCAAGATTGATACTAGGTACCCTTGATAACATGATGTGATTAAATGGCATGTAATCGCTGTGGTCTTTCTTCCAAATACCCACACCTCCAGTCTAACCCAGAGAAAAATAGCAGGCCAATTCTCATAGAAAGAATTCTACAAAATGACTTACAAATACTCCTTAAAACTGACACAGTCATCAAAATCAGGGAGGTACGAGAAACTGTCCACAGTAAAGAACTAAAGGAGACATAACATCTGAATGTAACGTTACATCCTGGGTGCAACCCTGGAAAAGAAGAGAAACTTAAAACTAAAAACAGAGAAACTTAAAAATTATGGACTTTAATTAACGATAATGTGTCAACATTGGTTCATTAATTAAAACAAAAGTACAATACTAATGTAAAATCTTACTAGGGAAAAAACTGGGTGTACACTGTATGGAACTCTTTGTATGGTTCTCTTGATTCTTCTGTAAGTTAGAAGCTATCTTTTAAATTTTTATTTTAAGAAGTCAGAAAACCCTGGAGAAACATTTGATAAAATATCAATCTTTAAACATTTTTTAAAAATAAAATAGCAAGATAGTTCCCAAATATGATATATTTGAGAAATTCCTAAACATAAAACTTTGGAACAAATTATAGAGGAGGTCTTAAATAAATTAAATAATTTACAAGCTTCTAAAAAGACTTCTCAAATTAAAGGACAAAAATATTCTGAGCGAATATGTTCAAAGTAAAAATAATAAAAAGAGTTGATACTCTAAATTGACTTGGAGTCCTTACCGATTGACTATTTTAAAGAATACTTCTGTTTCAAAATGGATAAAGGGCATAAGAAGGTAATTGAGAAGAGAGGAAATAAAAAATGGGAAATAATTCTATCTGCTATTCAAAGTAATAAAAATTAAAGCAAAAGGAGATACTATATTATTCTGTGTTAATTAAATCCCAGATTATATGTAATTATATATTACATATTATATATGTATATGCAATGATGTATTAAATATACATATATAATGTCATATACATGGTTCAATGGCTCATTCATGTAATCTCATCACACAAATGCCAATGAACCCATAGCCTTCAGTATATGTTTTCAAGAACCTTGAAAACATTCACCGGGGCCTCCCTGGTGGCTCAAGGGATTGAACGCCTCACTGTGGAGCTTCCGCAGCCACTGCAGTGCGAGTTTGATCCCTGGTCAGGGAGGGGACCCACATGGCACAGCAGACCTCTCCTGTCTTGCCAGCTTCTCCCTTCAGCTCCCCTCAGCAGTGTATTTCAGTCAATCTGCCTGTTCTGCTCCCTACTCTGTCTCTGGTGAATCCTCTCACCCCACCACTCTGGCTTGTACCCCAGCTCTTGTACGCATAAATAAATAAAATCTTTAAAAAAAAAATTCACCGGTAACACTAGTAATCTGTCATAGAGTTGGCAAACTGTTTCCATAAAGGACAGGAGAGCAAACGTGAGACTTCCTGGGCCATGCAGGCCCTGCTGTGACTCCTCTACTCGGCCCTAGTACCAGGATGGCACTAATTCTATTGGGTGAAAGTTGAGTATGGCTGTCCTTATACCAATAAAACAATATGCCAGATGTGACCCATAGTTAGCCAAGAATAACAAAAGGGGAAGAAAATTCATGAAACAAAACTACATATACCATTTCTTCCCAACTTTGTAAAAATGATGTGCAGAGAAAAATGTTAACAGAAATGTTAAAATGTCAACTAGATTTTTCTCCGGGTAGTATGAATAAGAACTTTTTTCCTTACTTATTTCCCCCTCCTTTTTTCCCTCCTACAATTGTACGTTTTCATGTATGGAAGATAAGACAAAGCAACCCTAAAGTTACTTTAGTTAAACTTGTGATTTTACAAATAAGCTGGAGATTCCCATGCCAATTTAAAATTTGCAAGTATGCTTATTTGTGATATTCAGGTACATTCAAGAAAAGTTTGCTAATCTTCACTCCATTTTCCATAATAATGTACTTCTTTCCATAATAGAAACTACATTTTGAAACAGTCCTGATTTTTAATCAATTCAAAATATGGTTCTGAGTCTGTTGTTAGTTATTCATGAACTGCTTCTTTCCTTCCGGAGTTTCTGACACTTTACTAAGGGGATCGCCTAAAGCCACAATATTGGAAATTGTTGCCTACTGTTATAAAAGTCTTTTTAATGACTCATGTTCTTAATAGCCTCTGTTTAAGTGACAAAAGAAGCACTGTTGTTAGGAGGGATGTACAATGCATGACACAAGTTTACCCTGGCAAGCCACAGGCCCTGATCTGCAACTCTGTGTCAGCACTTTTCAGTCCCACTAATGTAGCTACAGATGGGTGTGTGAGCTGCTTCAGGCTTGCACAAGGCCAATCAAAACATGGAAAACAAAGGCCTTTATAAGTTCAGTGCTGACCACAGTCCCTACAGTATTCCAAAGTCACATTTTTCTCTTGACTTTCCATATACAGAATACCTCTTACCTGAGAGAAATCAGATTTCATCCACAGCTGAGGGCTTAAGTTTGTTGTTCTAGGGAGAGTATGTAATTACTCCCTTTGGAAAAGAGAAAATGCAGCCTTTCTCCAAGAACTAACAAAACAACACAATAGCTCTCTGAACACACAAGATGCAAACCGAGGACGACCAACTAGCCAAGAGCAAAGGCACACAGTTGGGCTGACACTACATAAATCAAGGAAAATGAGAAAACTGAAACTATTATCTAAGACCATTAGAGAAAGAGAAAGAGATGTTTGCTCAGCTTCACTAACTCCTCAAAAATCCCTACCATGGCCACAATGAAGTTGGTCACTCTCCTGTCCTTCACCCTGCATTACTCTCACAGAAGGACATTTGTGCTATTATAAAATTGTGTCATTATACTATGGTTTAAATTTACTTGGTTTTATCTATGTCCCTCGTTAGAAATATGCTCTTTGCAAGGACAGAGACCATAGTTCATATTTTTTGGAGCTGATGTGCTCTGAGTTCCATAATAAATACATTACAAATATCTGTTGAGCATATAAGTTGGATAGCAGGATAATTTAGTAGACACACTCTGGATTGCTAGTCAGACTATGTATGTTCTGCTTCTGGCTCTACAATTTACTCATTAAGTGGATTATTGAGGCCCCCACTATAGAAATTCTGTGTTCCACACACCACAAATTTCAGTAGCTTACATCAGAGAGTATTTGATTTTATTCACAAGTACACAGGTTTGCTGGGGTTCTGCTAGATTTGGTTACAGTCACCCTTCAGGTGAGGTCAGGTTGCCACACCTGTGTCTTCATTTTGGGGCCAGCAGGTACTTGGAGCATGTCTTCATGGCACATGACAGAAGAATAAAGAGGAAAACAGAAATACATAAACCTCTTAAAGTCTCAGCTTGGAACTGATGCTTTGTTACTTCTGCTTATAGTCCATTGACCAAAACAAATCATAAAGCCACGTCCAACATCAAGGGAGCAGAAAAATATATTCCATCAACATTCAGCATAGCAAGGATGAATAGGCAGGAAGAATTGTAGACAAATAGTGTAATCTACCACTTTAGCAAGTGAGATTCATAGCTTTAATTTCTGGAAGGTGACAATTCTAGTCCTGACTATGCATAGAGCTCTTGTGAAAGTCAAATGCTTTTGCATCTAACAGACATCATGCAATTAAAACTGTTTAAAAAGATCTGGGCATTGTGTAGGCACCAGATAATGATTCAAAATGATTAGTCATTTTCTTTTCTTATATAGAAAAAGAAAACTATCAAAATACAGCATGATCATGTTTTAACTTAAGTTGTTTAACCTAAGTTGTAACCTAAGTATATAAAATATTGTAGGAACAAGAGATGGATTTACGAAGTTGACCTGGGTGATGTTTATGCTACTTCAAAAATAAATAAGAATGATCATTGTGGAGAAGAGGGAAGTGGAAGAAGTAGGAAGAATGGGGTCTCTAGCTTTATCAGTAAAATTTCATTTTCAGTTTAAAAAAGAGTTGAAGTAAATAGGACAAAAATGTTGTCTTCTTTATCAGAGGCCCATAAAATGGATGTCTTTTACATTATTTTCTACATGTGCTTGAAGTATATCATTATTCAAAATAGAACTATTTCAATTACTTTAAAATAGATACCTGGCAGACAAAGAAGAAAAGGGTGGCATTCTGGGCAGAAAGCACAAGTGGTAGGAAAAATGTTTTATTCTTAAAAAACAATAGAGTGTATGGGAGAGTGGCCAAGAGAATAAGACAAAAATGGAAACTGATTGTATTAGTTTACAAGAGCTGTTGTACAAGTACTGCAAATGGGGTGACTTCACACAACACAAATTTATTGTCTCACAGTTCTGGAAGTTAAAATTTTGATCTCAAAATATTAGCAAAACAGTTGGTTCTGAAGACTCTAAGGAAGCATCTGTTCCATGACTCTCTCCTATATTCCACTAGTGGCCAGTAATCCTTGACATGCCTTGACTTACAAATACATCACTCCAGTCTCTGCCTCCATCTTCTCGTGGATTTCTCCTTGTAGGTCTCTGTCTTCACCTAGCCATCTACCCAGTGCAAATACCTCTGCGTCCAAATCTTCGTAGAAGTGTAATAGGGCACATAAAGCAAAAAAACATGTGAAAAAACTATGCTTGCTTTTTAGTCTTGGACTGGTTAAAACAAATGTGGGTAAAAAACCCTTGGGAAAGTTAACA
Source organism: Galemys pyrenaicus (assembly GCA_019455555.1). Classification (NCBI taxonomy): domain Eukaryota; kingdom Metazoa; phylum Chordata; class Mammalia; order Eulipotyphla; family Talpidae; genus Galemys; species Galemys pyrenaicus. The sequence continues at coordinate 492,578 of JAGFMF010012185.1, read as the reverse complement.
ATGGCAACTGTCATCTTAATTTTAATTTTGCTCTTTTCCTCCCAAATTTGTCAAAATCTTTCTGACCCTTTTCTATGGGTCTCTACTAAAAGGTCCTTTAAACATGTGGCAAACTTTTGGGCCTTGCTTTAGGCCAATCCTATTTGGCTAAACTTTTACCCTCAAAAAAATGAGTAACTTTAAATGCTTAACTTAGTAACTATATTCTTTGTTCTTTCTTTATTGTACCCTAGTTATATTAAAGTTCCTTTCCATTAAAAGTTTTATGTTTGTCTTAATGCGGCAAATGGCAAAACCCATTCAGAGAGGGCAAGCTTGGGGGTTCTAGGGTGCTCCTCTCCCTGCCCTGTAACAGAAGGACACCAGTCATATCACAAAAGGACCCACCCTATCCCAGAATAACCTCATTTTAATTCAGTTAGTGACATCTGCTATGACCCTTTTTTCAAACAAGATCACATTCTGAGGTACTGGAGACTAGTTCAACAAATCTTTTTGGGAAACAATTCAATCCATAGGAAGGATAGAGATATTGCTACTTTGGGGGCAGGGACAACTATTGTATTATCAACAAATACTCATATTTAATAAAAAATTGAAAAGAACTGCATAATATACTGTAACCAATTGAAAGACCTTCTTGGTCTTGGAATCGATGCTTTAGCTGACTGAGGAAGAAAGGAAATCACAAGAAAGATGATGCTTTCTGTGTTTCTTCCATCATCCTATTCCTGGGCCTTTCAGGCTAACCCCCATTAGGCTCTGTCTCACACCAGCCCACGCTGGGTGACTCACCATCCTGCCCCACTGTCCTTTGGCAGAATAGTTTCGTCATCCAAAGAAAAAACCCTCTGGCTACTACCACCACGCTTTTAAACTGCAATGCTTTGCCCTGATGTTAATTTTTAACCCTGGGCTCTTCAGAAACAAACAGGAACACTAAGATCTGTTACCAGTGGTGTGCCTCATATTTCATCTCAGTTATAGGAAACTTTCTTAGTAAACTCTTCACAATAGATGAGCTGCTTAGCCAGAATTGTCATTCCCTCTTAATCTATTTTCTTTCTTACAATTTTAAAAACAGCAAATGATCTCAGATCAGCTTTCAGACTCTGTGGCGCATCCCTTACACTAGCCAAATGCTTTTCCACGCCTACTGTAGATCTAACTCCTGCCAACTTCCCTCCATCTTACACCACACTCTCTTCAGCTCACTATCTTCTAAATCTACTTCCTTTTTTCCTTTAATCTGCCATTTTTACCTTTGGGTGTTCCACTTGTTTCTTCTTCCAGTTCCACAAAAGCTTATGCATTCTCTCATCCTAATTATCACTATTTTAGAAAGGTTTCCTCTGGCCAGCATATCCTTAGATTCTGAGACTTACCATGCTACTAGATTGCTTCTGGAATTATTTGTTCATTTCTTTATTTGCTAGATTATTATATGTCTCCTTTATAAAAAGAGGTAATAGTGTGCTTAATTCAATAATAATCCCTGCTGATCATACAGTGCTTGTCATATAATAATTGTCTAGCAAATAAATATGAATTGACTGAGAAAATAAATCTATGGGTCCTTTTGTAACATCTTCACAAGTTTGGATTTTAAGATGGAAATATGGAAGCACTTGTCTTAGTTGCCTGTTAGTGCTACCATGCTAGGCCGCCCTTCCTGTTGCCCAGATTCTTTGTCTGGGTTACTGAATGGTTTTCTAAAGTCTGTTCTCTTGAGTTTTTGACTTAACTCCAAAATTCTAGATTCCGGACTGCTTATATAGGGACTTATACTATCACGGTCTTCTTCTTGGCTCTTTCTTAATCTGACCCCTGTGGGCTGGGCTAAATATTATAATGACCACTGCCACTAATTGCCAAAGTTAATAACCATAGAATTGACCTTTAACCTGCCAAAGTTTTCCTTGTCTGATTCAATTGTGGCCCTCCTTATTGATTTTCCTTATCTTCCTACTCTGAGTCTTCCTTCTTCTGTTTCTGTTCCATCACAGAGGGACTATAATAAGCTTAAAAGAATGGTTACTATGGACACATTTTTCAAAGCTAATCATTCCAACTCACAGTAACTTTTGTTACTCTACTGGAGGTTTATACAAAACTCTTAGAATATTTGTCTCACTGGATACATTAAATCTCCATGTCAACGATTTGGATTTATGCATTTGCCAACACCAATATAAACAAGTACTAAATCTGCAATGTTTTCGACCTGAAAGCAGCTTTCAGGTACTACTGGGCTGATTATAACTTTGTCAGGGGGTACACATTGAAAATTCTTTGTTAATCTAACACTTTCCTTAAAATCCAGTGTCCGTAAAGCATTTAAGAAAAGCTACTGTGACTTGCCTGGATATTTTCCAAGTTCTGGAAACCATAGTTAGTCACATGGAATGTGGAATGGCTAGACATTTTGGAATTATTCTTGTTAAACTAGTGTAAGGGACTGACCCAATAGCTTTAATAATCGTTATTTGTTTAACAAGTTCCTGTGAGGAAAGCTATGCAGTTGTCCTGTGAAGTAGCTTCTTAAAAGGCTTTTATTTTGTCTGGCTATGATAAGGATCATACATGGTATGTCTAACTGATGACTTAGTGCTCTTTTCGTGCATAAAAACTTCTATGGGGGAAAGGAATTAGACAATAACTACCAATGACTTAATACATGCAACATTTTTAAATCAATTTGCTTTGATAAAAGTCAAATAACCCCCAAGAAACACAAATATTTATCTACCGTGATTGGACAGTCTGTTAAAATTGGCATTCTAGGTCCCTCCAAAACATTCATTTGTCCTTTATACGACCCGCACATTGTCAAGAGGTTAATAATGCTTAAAAATTCCTGTGGTGTTCTCAGTTTTTGTGCTCACAGAGAAAAATCAGGATCCTTAATTTTCTTTTTAATGTTATTTCTTCACAATCTAATACTCCTCTGTTTTAATCAACAAAATAGGAAACAGATTTTGAAATTCTAAAAGCACTCTAGATTCATAGCATTTTTTTCCTTTGAAGTAAAATGTTTTATATGACTACAATGAAATATGAAAAGAATTTACATAATCAGAAGAATTAAAAGCATGATAATTTTTCTTCAGTAGAATAAAAAAGTATTTTGAAGGTAAGTAGGTATTATGAAAGAATTTGGTAAAATGATTCTTAAATGTGTTCCTTTTCACATTGAAGAATATATTTCAAAATGTGATTTAATCCTAAACAAAATCATATCCCACATTTCCTATGTGCAAAAATTTTTCTATCCTATTTTACACATTGTTTTAAGTATTATATTTTATTTTATATCTTGGTATCAGGTATCCTGGCACAAAGGTAAAAGGTACTTTAAAAAAAGATAAGTTATCTACCCCAATAAAACTATAGCAGATAAGTCTTTTATAGAATATGTCAAGTACATATTAAATCATAAAATATCATAGAGGACACCTTCATATTTTCAAGGTTACTACCTTTACATACATCCTTAATGTGCTTTTTTGAATCAGTCTTTGCAATAAGGAGAATGTATAATTAGTAAAATATGGCAACTGATATTAGTCACCAAAATCAAAAGCACAAGTGGGGGCCTTACTGATGGTGCAAGGGGTTAAGGTGCAATACTATGAAGCAATCCACAGCCACTATTGCACAAGTTCATTCCCTAGCCAGGGAGGTGACACACATGGTACAGCAGACTTCTCCTGCCTCTTCTGCTGCTCCCCTCAGCACTGTATTTCAGTTGATCTGCCTGTTCAGCTCCCCACTCTGTCTCTGGTGAACCCTCCAAGCCCTGCACCTCTGGCCTGTACCCCAGTTCTTGTATGCATAAATAATTAAATCTTTAAAGAGAAAAAAGCACAGGTGGGCTTCACTTCCCTCAGTAAGTCTCATATATTTATAAAAAAAGTACAATGGGAAGAAAAACATCTCACCCATAACTACAGGAAAAGAAGTTAGAGTACAATTCTAACCCTTCAGGAGATGGAAATATCTTAAACCATATATTCTATAGAATCCCAATCATCTGTATGATAAGCATGCTGCTACTAAACAGCAAAGCAACGGGCCACCATGTCTCTTGAAGTGACACATTGCCTAGAGGCTCTTCCACTGTCTCCTGTCTCCAATCTCTTTCTTGGACATGGAATCCCCTCCACTACCTTTATTTCCTTATCTATCTTTGCCACTCACCGTCCTCCATACCCTCACTACCACTAATATCCCATACTTCCTTCAAACTAATCTTGCCAATGAAAAGTCCATTTTGATTAAGCCTAACCAATCTTATTCATACCTTTTGCATTATGCAAGGATATTTGAGCTTCACTGCTCAAGGATATCTACCTTGGACCTACTGATATATTCAGTAGTTGTCTCTGTGTGTGTGTGTGTGTGTGTGTGTATTAAGGGCTTGGGCTTGGAGTTATTCCTCCAGTTCTAAATCTTCATTCTACTCTTACTACTGTGAGGCAGGTTAACTAACCTCACTAAACTTCAGTGCCCCCATCCATAAAGTGAGGATTTACAACATAATTTACCTAGCAAGGACTGTGAGGACAGAATAAAGTAATGCAAGTAAAGCATGCGATATAGCATGGACAGAATCAATATACAATAAATACTGGTTATTGTTATCCTTATTATATTTATTTTTCACTGACACAGGAGCAAAGCATTTTATACTATTTTTTATCACTCCATGAGTACAGTGAACACACTATTTGAATTAAAATCAATGGGAAAATGATCCAATAAGTCATATGTACTTATGCAGCAAAGAAAAGAGGCATTGAAATAAAAAGTACCAGGTGGTTCAGGATGGGAAAATCACTGTATTTCTAAGTTCTGTCCTTTACTTTTTTCATAGATGGAAGAACATGCCAGTTCCTCACACAAGTAATGTACAGCGCTGATTCGTTTGGTATGGGATTCTGAATTTAGGAGCAAGCTATGACAACTTTTTTTTCCCCCTTCCTGCATGAAATGCATAATTACAGAGACCTGTGCCATGTCCTAGGTTCTCATTCTTTGAGAGAACTTCATCTTCACTTCTCACATTTTGTGAAGACAAGACCAGGAGGAAAAACCTTTCCAGTATCTGGATGAAAGGGGCCAGCAGACAGAAAAGGGGGGTACAGATTTACTAACATGTGAAAACTGGAACTGGAATAGAGCTGGTTGTAACAGAATTGCCTCTGACATTATTAAAAGAGAATTGTCAAAAGAGATACACCCTCAAGACAAATATAAGTATAGCAATACATTCCAAAGTCAATTGCAAGTGTGTTTTACTATCATTCATCTTTTTTTTTTTAAAGATTTATTTATTTATGCATACAAGCACTGGGGTACAGGCCAGAGGTGTGGGGGGTGAGAGGATTCACCACAGAGAGCAG